>WNWK01001982.1:2500-155000 GCA_009830355.1 Cherax destructor
ATACTTTAATAGCTGGCCTGGAAACTCACTGGACTTTAATCTGACAAAGAATGTTCAGAAATGTATTAAACGTAATCTTTGTGACATGGTGTCCTCTAACCTCATAATCTCGAGTGTTATTAAGCAGGTGAGGGAGGGTAATGAATTTTTCTATCCTCCTTAAGTTAGCCTTATCAGTACATAGGAGACTTGGAGTGCATCAAGAGGAAGGGTTATCCCACGAAATATTCAGTATGTATTATAAATAGTGAGCAGTCTCACTGTTTGTGATCTGTTTGTGTGTGTGCATAAAAGAGATGAAAGAGTGTAAGAATTATAGGGAATTAAATTTGTTGAGTATACAAAAAAATTAAGAGTAAGAGACAGCAGGACTGCAGATGAACAAGGTTTTAGGAAAAGGTATCAGATGTGTAGACCAAATGTTTACATTGAGGAATATAATTGAACAATATTTAGATAAAGGAAAGGAAGTTTTTGTTGCATTTATGAATTTAGAAAAAGGATTTAATAAGAGTGGATTGGGAGCAATGTGGCACATGATGTAAGTGTAAAGAATAGGTGGTAAATTGCTTAAAGCTGTTAAGAGAGTTTTTATGAGGATAGTGAGACTCAGGTTAGGCTATGTAGGAGAGGGAGAATATTTTCCAGTAAAAGTAGGCCTTAAACGGATGTGGGATGTTACCATGGGTGATTAACATACATATTTATAAATGGAGTTGTAAAAGATGTGAATGCTAGGGTGTTGGGGAGAAGTGTGGGATAAAAAAAAATAAAAAACTTAATACAAAGTGGAAGTTGTCACAGTTGCTTTTTGCCAATGACACTGTACTTTTGGGAGATTCTGAAGAGAAGTTGCAAAGACTAGTAGAGGAATTTGGGAGGGTATGTAAAAGAAGGGAATTAAAAGTGAACATAGAAAAGAGCAAGGTGATAAGAGTAACAAACAGTTTACGTTGGAAATAAATGGTATAAAATACCGACACAATGGAAAAATAAACATAAGCAGTATAATGTGATCCTTTATTGAAACGTTTCGCCCACGCAGTGGGCTTTATCGAGTCACAGACAGATCTACCTGGAAAAAGAGTAACATGGCTCCGTTATGTTAACGACATTTTCATCATTACTCCCAGACGTTTCAATGTTCAAGCTCTCCAACACAAGCTCAACCAGGTTGAGCCATCAATCCAGTTCACACTAGAAGAAGAAGTCAACAACTCCCTTCCATTCCTTGATGTTCTTCTCTGCAAAGCTGACCATGAACTTCGTTTTAAAGTCTATCGAAAACCTACCAACCAACACGATCTTCTCCACTTCTACTCTCACCACGACACCAAGATTAAACGTGGTGTAATTATAGGCTTTTTCCTGCGAGCACTCAGAATCTGCAGCAGTGAGTTCCTTGAGGAAGAATGCTCCCTTATTGAGCAAGTTTTTTCTAAACTTCACTATCCTCATCATTTCATTAGAGACTGTAGACGACGGGCATTAAACATCTTCAACACACCCAGAGAAGATACTGCCGAGAAAAGATACATAGTCCTCCCCACCAACTCCATTGCCAAACACGTTTCCAACATTTTTTCAAATACCTCATTCCGAGTATCTACCTCCACATCCACCACCATCAAGGACATTACCAGTAACAGACAGGACAAGCTTCAATCCACTGCAGGGGTATACACAATTCCTTGTAATGACTGCAGCAAATTATACATTGGCAAAACATCCAGTTACCTCCAAACACACATTTCAGAACACCAGTACGCAGGCAGATCTGACGACTCAAGAAATGCCTGTGTTCAACACCAAAATTTACACAACCTTTTAATCAACTACAGAAACGCAAGACTCATCGCCAGAGAAGACAACACTCAATACCGAAGAATCCTGGAATCATTACTTATCTGTATATCCAACAACTTCAACCAGAACAACGGCTTCTACAACATAGCTGAACCTATTGCCAAGAAACTTCTTCAACGCTATCCCACATAGAACTCAAGAATGGAACACTGCAGGTCCTTTAAGTCACACAAGGTTTAAAACTATCACACTACTTTGAAGACTGTCACATGCAGCAATCTCCACCTGACCCAACATTCTCCACCTGACTAAATCTTATAAATACTCATGTTACTCTTTTTCCAGATAGATCTGTCTGTGACTCGATAAAGCCCACTGCGTGGGCGAAACGTTGTCAATAAAGGATCACATTATACTGCTTATGTGTTTATTTTTCCAAACAGTTTACGTAATGAAAGACTGGATATCAGACTGGAGGGACGAGTATGGAGGAAGTGAATGCGTTTAGATATTTGGGAGTTGACCTGTCGACGGACAGTTATTGAATGAATAATGGTAAGACTGTTTCCTTTCTAGGTTACCCTACCTTGGTGGGAGGCAGCTGGTATATATAAAAAAAATGAACTGCCAGATTGTAGCCAATATCACTTCTTTACTTACCTCAAATTCAGTATAGTCTTCCTCCTCATCTTCACAATCGTCCTCCTCCTCCTCCTCTTCAGTGTTAAAAACATAGCTTGGCCAAAACCATGGTTCTACTGGTTCTGCCAGGTCCTGCTTAAGGAAAATAACTATATGAATATAGCTCAATTTAAGACACTGGCCTTGGGCACCAGTTAACTGTTGAAATAGTACCTGTCCATATAAAAACCCAGTATGATTCAATTTTTCTTTTTCTTAATTCTATCATTTTTTCTTATATTGTATATGTACAGACCCATTGCATTTTTTCAACATAGTGGCCATCTTCCACAAAGGCAGAGTGAACCCTCCTCCCCCCAAAAAAAGAACATTTTTCTTCTTACGTTTTGTAATTTATACAAGAGAAGGGGTTACTAGCCCCTTTCTTTCTCTGTATGCCATAAGAGGCAACTAAAATGCCAGGAGCAAGGGGTTGGTAACCCCTTCTCCTGTATAAATTACTAAATTTAAAAAGAAAAACTTTCATTTTTCTTTTTTAAGTCACACTGTCTCAGTGGGATATGGCCAGTTCATTAAAAAAAAAAAAAACTAAGAAAATAGAAGAAAATGCAGATAGGTGTGTCTACATATACACGGACATGCCTGTGTAGTGTGGCCTAAGTGTAGTAAAAGTAGCAAGATGTACTTGTTCTCTTACGTGTTTATGAGACATTTTGTAAAACACTTACAGGTGTCCGTTTCACACTCATTTGGCAGGACAGTAGTACCTCCCTAGGTGGTTGCTATCTACCAACCTACTACCTATTATGATAAACCACTATTAAATGTTTGAGGTCAATCAAATGAGACTTACGCAGTTATTGCATGAAAACCCATTTGTTTAATAAAAATGGTAAATTACAACATACACAGCCCAAAATAATTGTGAACCATTTTGTGTGTAATTCTCTCCACTGCTGAAAGTTAGAAGACAATTAGTACAAGCATTCTCTAATTATTGCTCAGAATTCAGTGATTCCAAGTTTATTAACCCTTTGACTGTTTCGGTCGCATATATACGTCTTATGAGCCACTGTTTCGGACGTATATATACTCACAAATTCTAGCGGCTTCAAATCAAGCAGGAGAAAGCTGGTAGGCCCACATATGAGAGAATGGGTCTGTGTGGTCAGTGTGCGCTATATAAAAAAATCCTGCAGCACGCAGTGCATAATGAGAGAAAAAAAATGACCGTTTTTTTTGGATTAAAACGCCGTCTTTGAGGTGTATTTTCGTATAGTATTCATGGTTGCATTCTCTATTTTATGGTCTCATTTGATAGAATGGAAAACATACTACAGAAATATAGATGATTCTGATTAGTTTCATAATGAAAACGACCTTGAAATTGAGCTCAAAGAAGGGGAAATGTTCGATTTTTGCAAATGTTCAAGAGTAAAGAAATCACGCCACGCGTCCAATACACATCAATTGGTGAGTCTAATATTCTTTCACAAGTGCACTGATATTATTTATACCATTTTTACAATAATGCAATAGTCTGCATAACGGTAAATCCTCTATTTTTTGTGTGAATAAAAAATCAAAATAGAAAGCAAGAGTAATATAACAGGGGCCTAAAGACGTGACTAATGAACAGATAACATCTTATTTTAGTGCCAGGAATGTCTGCATTGTTTATTCTGTATCCTATTTTGAAATTGACAACTTTTTTATTTTGCATGAAATTGGCCAAATTGCCAATTTCTGACCACTTTATTGGGTAGTTGAAATCGGTAAATTGATGGTTTCTTGTACTCAATCGATAGAACAAATGGAGTTCTAAAGAAATAGCTATGAGTTTGGTCGACTGGAACAATGGAATTGGCCGAAAATAGGGCTCAATGTCGGCGAAATTGCTGATGCGTACATATATCCGAGATCACTAATTTCGCGAGAGCATAACTCCGTAAGTTTTCAATCAAATTTCATACTTTTGGTGTCATTACCATCGGGAAAAGATTCTCTATCATTTCATAAGAATTTTTTTTTTTTTTTTAAATTTTGCGACAACAGGAGAGCACTCAGGATTAGGGGTTATGACAGTCAAAGGGTTAACTATGTTACAAACTGATAAATTTGCAACTACAAAGCCTTAACTTGTTGGGTGCCATCCTGTCTATATGATACATTAGCCCTTAAAGATAGAAGCCTTTCAGAAGAGACATAGGTTATTTCACAGAAAAAGACCACAGTTTTAAAAATGAAATTGGCAAACTGACACCTACATACATACTTCAAAAACAATCTCAATCTTTTCTAAGTTGGATACACCAGTTTTGAAAGTTTTAAACTTATTAGTTTTGAAAGTTTGAAACTGATTAGTTTTAAAAGTTTGAAACTGATTAGTTTTGAAAGTTTGAAACTGATTAGTTTTGAAAGTTTGAAACTGATTAGTTTTGAAAGTTTGAAACTGATTAGTTTTGAAAGTTTGAAACTGATTAGTTTTGAAAGTTTGAAACTGATTAGTTTTGAAAGTTTGAAACTGATTAGTTTTGAAAGTTTGAAACTGATTAGTTTTGAAAGTTTGAAACTGATTAGTTTTGAAAGTTTGAAACTGATTAGTTTTGAAAGTTTGAAACTGATTAGTTTTGAAAGTTTGAACCTGATTAGTTTTGAAAGTTTGAAACTGATTAGTTTTGAAAGTTTGAAACTGATTAGTTTTGAAAGTTTGAAACTGATTAGAAGAGGGTTTGTTTAGTTATTACACAGAAATAAAATCCAGGAATGATCTATACAACAGATTAGAGGGTATCTGCACCTGTCAAAAATTCCATGACTCTTTCATTAGTTACAGTAGACCACTGTTGGAAATTTGAAGCCAAACAAATGAGGCATTCTTAAATCATTAACAAAAAAATTGGAGAAATAAAATAAAATAAGGCAACCATTTAATTCCTTTACTAGGCAAGTCTACCAAAAAGCGCAAATCCAAATGTCTTTACTATGGGTCGATAGAGTATCTCAGTGTAAATGAAATGAGCCTATATTAATTCATCCTGCCAGCCCTACATTGCTGGCTTCTCATTTTCTATTTCTAACCAATCACAGGGCTTCTAAATGGGAGTTTCGTCCTCTCGTTTCTCTTTATTTGGGAAATAAAAGTGTAAACACTTTGAGCAAACCTGTTTTTTTAAAGGTACCCCTTTGGGAATAGATAATAAACAAATTTGTACATGTTTCACCTGCTTTGAATCCATTTGATAACATACACGCTGGCTCTTCATCAAGTCCTGTTGTAGATATTTTTCTTGTCTTTGACTACGCATTCTTGCCCTGTTATGAAAGAAGAAAAATTTTAACCATTACTACTGCAATAGTGAAACATGAGATAGTTCTCCTATCTCAAAAGATTGTCATGATTCAAATGATTATTATTTTTGTTTAAATTACTAAACCTGTGTGGGTCAATCAGCAAAAGGGGTGATGGAGGCTCGATCCTCCATCAGCTAAGTTATAGCATTACCTTCATACCATTAAAATCAGCAATAAAATATTTAAGTATGAAAAAGCACTTTTGAAAAATACTGCACAATAAATTACTGTAATTAAAAACACTAAAATTTGTGTTTAAAAATATTCTCATCCTCTTCCAAAACTTTTATATTTGTGAGAGAAGATATACTGCTGGAAAGCCTATCATGCTTCCTTTATTTTGTACCAGATTAATTTTCACCTAACATCTGACAGCCCACACAAGGAAACATTTTAGATATGGTCCTTATAACTGCCCTCTACAGTTTATGACTGAACAAATCTCAAAACTCAAGCAAAGCTAAATCAAATAGAGCATTGATTAAGTCAATGACAATACACCCATGCACAAATGAAATACAGTACTACAAAGTAATGGGGTAATATAATGGTACTGTGTAATACAAGAAGATAACAAAGTTATACAACAAAACTTTTGGAAAGTCAGTGATACAGCAGTGCAAGAATGCACATCGCTGAATGGGAGAAATAAAGACATAGATTTATACTTTGAATTATTAACCCCAGAGGCCTATCACCCAGGATAACCCAAGAAGGCCAGGCAGTGTGCATTATTTCCATTGATCCTCTTTCCCAGGATGCTACTACTGTACAAACGTTAGTTAACACCCAGGTACTTATTTCCTATTATAATGCTGGTGAACAGAAGAAGCAGGTGTAAGGAGACTTATTCATATGTCTCAGCTCTCCTGGGATTGAGCCCATGTCCTAGAAATTTATTATGAGAGTACAAATTATCACCTGGATAACCCAGTCTCTTCCTCCTATAGGAAGCAGTATTATGAAGAACGAACTCAATATACATTCAAACCTACCACTGTACTCAAATTTCAAACTACCACCATTATTTTAATGTTCACTGACCGATATTTTTCTGGATCTGCATCATCCTTATTTTTGTTTCTCTTCTTTTGTTTTCTTTCTTCACATTTTTTGCGATGCTCAGCGATCATTTCCTGCCATCCCAAGCCTACTCTGTCAGATTTCACCTCGACAGATACTGGCTCTAATCTTCCCTGATCTGTGAATATGTGATACCTGTACTTTAACAGGAAAAGCAATGAAAAGGATTATTATCGTTATGTTAAAAAAAAAAAGCATTAAACCCATATGGGTCAAACAATTTTAGCAATGAATATTACCTTCTTAACCCTTTCAGGGTCCGTGCCGTAGTTCTACGGCTTTGAGTTCTGGGTCCAAACCGTAGTTCTACGTCATGAGCTCAGCTCAGCGGTAAATTTGGGCCTAGATATGAGAGAATACATCTATGTGGTAAGTATGCACCACATAAAACAAATCCTGCAGCACACAGTGCATAATGAGAGAAAAAAAACTGAAACCGTAATTTTCAATTAAAACATCGACTTTGCAGTGTTTTTTCGTATACTTTTTATAGTTATATTTGCGATTTCTTGGTCTCATTTGATAGAATGGAAGATATATTACAGATATAGAGATGATTTTGATTGGTTTTAGTACTGGAAATGGCTTGAAACTGAGCTCAAAGTAGCGGAAATGTTAAATTTTTGCCGATGTTCAAGAGTAAACAAATGACCTCACACGTCTAATACGCACCAGCTGGTGGGTCTAATATACGTTCGCAAATGTGGTGATATTATTTGTACAATTATTATAATATTGCATAACAGTAAATCTTTTATTTTTTGGTTTGAATAAAAATTCATTATGTGAATAAAAAATCAAAATGGAATTCATTTGTAAAGACTGAAAATGTAACTAATGAACAGAGGAAATGTTAGTTTAGTGCCAGGAATGCCTGCATTGTTTATTCTGCACCCTATTTTGAAATTGGAATATTCTGAACTTTGAGTTAAATTGGCTAAATTACCAATTTCCAATCACTTTATTTTGGAGTTGAAACAGTTGACTGGGCGATTTCTTGTGCTCAATCGATGCGTAAATATCACTGACACATCAAAATTCGCGAGAGCATAATTTCGTCAATTTTCAATTAAATTTCGTACTTTTTGTTTTATTACCTTCAGAAAAAGATTCTCTACCATTTCATAAGAAAAAATAAGATTTTTTTTTTTTTTAAATTCTTGGACACTGGCACACCCCTTCCAAAAATGGCCTTGGACCCTGAAAGGGTTAAGTAAACAAGTGACTGTGAACTTTTCATGTTAGAATTAATGATGTATATAATCAAAACACTACGTACGTGTATTATTTGAGTATTAAACTACACATTTTTGTTCACTGTTATCTTCCTCATGACAAACACATTTCTTAAATGCTTCCAGACCTCTAACTTTTACATACAGTGGACCCCCGGTTTTCGTAATTAATCCGTTCCAGAAGGTTGCTCGAAATCCGAAATAGACGAAAACCGAAGTAATATTTCCCATAAGAAATAATGTAAATCCAATTAATCCGTTCCAGACACCCAAAAATATTCACAAAAAATTAATTTTTTAAAGAATAACTATAGTTTTACATAGAGAAAACAATAAGAAATAAATATAAATAAATATAAACATTACATACCTTTATTACGTGGAGTATACCTGGAGAGAATTCCAGGGGTCAACGCCCCTGCGGCCCGGTCTGTGACCAGGTCTCATGTTGGATCAGAGCCTGATCAACCAGGCTGTTACTGCTGGCCGCACGCAGTCCAACGTACGAACCACAGCCTGGCTGGTCAGGTACCGACTTTAGGTGCCTGTCCAGTGCCTGCTTGAAGACAACCAGGGGTTTGTTGGTAATCCCCCTGATGTATGCTGGGAGGCAGTTGAACAGTCTTGGGCCCCTGACACTTATTGTGTTGTCTCTCAACGTGCTAGTGGCACCCCTGCTTTTCATTGGGGGATGTTACATCGCCTGCCGAGTCTTTTGCTTTCGTAGGGAGTGACTCTCGTGTGCAAGTTTGGTACTAATCCCTCGAGAATTTTCCACGTGTATATAATAATGTATCTCTCCAGCCTGCATTCTAGGGAGTACAGGTTTAGGAACTTCAAGCGTTCCCAGTAATTGAGGTGGTTTATCGCAGTTATGCGTGCCGTGAAGGTTCTCTGCACACTTTCAAGGTCAGCAATTTCACCTGCCTTGAAAGGTGCAGTTAGTGTGCAGCAATATTCCAGCCTAGATAGAACAAGCAACCTGAAAAGTGTCAACATGGGCTTGGTATCGCTGGTTTTGAAGGTTCTCATTATCCATCCTGTCATTTTTCTAGCAGATGTGATTGCTACGGTGTTATGGTCCTTGAAGGTGAGATCCTCTGACATGATCACTCCCAGGTCTTTGACATTAGTTTTTCGCTCTATTGTGTGGTTGGAATTTGTTTTGTACTCCAATGAGATTTTAATTTCTTCACGTTTTCCATATCTGAGTAATTGAAATTTCTCATCATTGAACTTCATATTGTTTTCTGCAGCCCATTTAAAGATTTGGAGTCTTGCAGTGTCTTCAACAGTGGACACTGTCATACAGATTTGGGTGTCATCTGCAAAGGAAGACACAGCACTGTGGCTTATATCCCTGTCTATGTCCGATATGAGGATGAGGAACAGGATGGGAGCGAGTACTGTGCCTTTTGGAACAGAGCTTTTCACTGTAGCCACCTCAGACTTTACTCTGTTGACTACTACTCTTTGTGTTCTACTTGTTAGGAAATTATAGATCCATCTACCCACTTTTCCTGTTATTCCTTTATCACGCATTTTGTGTGCTATTACACCATGGTCACACTTGTCAAAGGATTTTGCAGTCTGTGTATATAACATCTGCATTTTGGTTGTCTTCTAGAGCATCCAGAACCTTGTCGTAGTGGTCCAGTAGTTGGGACATACAGGAGCGACCTGCTCTAAACCCATGCTGCCCTGGGTTGTGTAATTGATGGGTATCTAGATGAGTGGCAATCTTGCTTCTTAGAACTGTTTCAAAGATTTTTATGATATGGGACGTTAGCGCTATTGGTCTGTAGCTCTTTGCTATTGCTTTACTGCCCCCTTTGTGGAGTGGGGCTATGTCTGTTGTTTTTAGTAACTGCGGGACGACCCCAGTGTCCATGCTCCCTCTCCATAGGATGTTAAAAGCACGTGATAGGGGCTTCTTGCAGTTCTTGATGAACACCGAGTTCCATGAGTCTGGGCCTGCAGCGGAGTGCATGGGCATGTCATTTATTGCCTTTTCGAAGTCATTTGGAATCAGGGTAATGTCAGATAGGCATGCATCTGCCAAGTTCTGTGGCACTCTCATAAAAAATTCATTTAGGTCTTCGACTTTCAGTCTGGTTAGCGGCTCGCTAAAAATTGAGTCATACTGGGACTTTAGTAACTCACTCATTTCCTTGCTGTCATATGTGTAGGACCCATCCCGTTTAAGTAGGGGCCCAATACTGGATGTTGTTCTCGACTTTGATTTGGCATAAGAAAAGAAATACTTTGGGTTTCTTTCAATTTCATTTATGGATTTTAGTTCTTCCCACGTTTCTTGATTCCTGTAAGATTCCTTTAGTTTTAATTCGATGTTTGCTATTTCTCTGACCAGCGTCTCCCTACTTATTTCAGATATATTGGCCTCTTGTAGTCGCTCCGTTATTCTCTGCCTTCGCCTGTATAGGGAGCGCCTCTCTCATTCTAGTTTACATCTTCTCCTTAAGGGAATTTGCCTTGAGCAAACCTCAAGTGCCACAGAGTTAATTTGTTCTAGACATAGGTTAGGATCCATGATGCTTAGGCTATCTTCCCAGTTTATATCATTTAGGACTTGGTTTACTTGGTCCCACCTTATGTTTTTGTTATTGAAGTTGAATTTGGAGAAGGCTCCCTCGCGGCTGATCATATTTTGTCGATCTGGGGCTCCCCGCATACATGTCTGAACCTCTATTATGTTGTAATCTGAGTATATTGTTTTTGATATGATGACATTTCATATCAACTGGAGCTCCTGTCCCCCTTCAGGTCACCATCATTTATTTCTCCATTCTTACAGTTACTGTCTACCAGGGCACCATCTGTACCAAGGGCGATAGCACCATCTGGCCCAGATTTTTTACTTTCCCAACTGTTATAGAGTGCTGTCATGTTTTTTATGAAGGCCGATTTGATGTTGTCATCTTTTAACATCAATGTGATTTTATTCCACAGTTCGGTCTCATTTGGGCATACCCAAAAACACTTCCCTGGTTTAATATCTTGTGTAGTTGATTCCTGAATGCTAGCACAAGGGGCGTGGCTCCATTTACCACAGAAGTTGCATGTAATCCATCCAGTGGAACGTTTGTTAGTTTGGTTGCATATTACACAGGATTTCATGATTGATTTTGTTGGTTGTTTTTGTTTTATTCTACTAATAGCTTCCCTGAAGTGGTGATCCATCTATTTGTATCGTATCTATTTTATTTGCATGAGTAAGTGTTTGGACAATCTTACCGCTTAAAGTTATTGTTATTGTTTGGGTGTTTGATAAGGCCACCTAAAACCCCGTCCGCTTATTGAATCCGGACAAGGATACCAGTTTTGAATCCGGTCATTGGTTCCCATATTTCTTGGATCTGACGCAATCCAGTATCACTTATTTAATGGATCCTGTAGGGATATTTTGGGTTACTCGAGACAGACCACTGGAAGATGATTAAACAGAGTAATAATGATCAGTTTGATACAAAAAGTATAACTTGCGTGTTGGAGAAAAAATCTGGTGCTTCTGGCAGCTCCTACTATGACAGACGGCCGTACCTCTGGCACCTTGGTTTACCTCTGGCACCCTGTTTATTTCTGGCACCCTGGTTAACCTCACCCTGGTTTACCACCTGGGGTTTTAGGCACTTATGGATCACTGTACTGGGTTTAGTTTTCCTAGTTTTTTCTACTTCCACCACAAACTGCTGTTTTTCACTATGGTTGACTGGATGATATACGGACTTATGTTGTTGAAATCGTTCACTGACAACTCACAACTCGACACTGTTTATTGTATTTTTTTGAGCTGGACAATTTACGTATTTTCTCAAGATTGTGCACCTATTCGTATTTCGATAGAAATTCTTTTATATCAATGTAATCACTAGATTTTGGTCAGGTACACTAGCAGATTAAAATTATCAATACAGCTGACCTGCAAATTAAAGAAGGCGAGGAGGGAAGAGGGAGGAGAGTTTGTTGTTTGGAAGGGGAATCCCCCTCCATAAGGACTTCAGGTATCAAAGCCCTCTCTGGGGTTACTTCCCTTCTTTGTCTTTTACTGGCACTGGAACCCCGTCGCACTAAAAATCTGTCCAGAGAGCTCTGTTTCTAGCGTCTCTTTAAGATTGGCCTAAAATGGGACAAGACATTGTCACTGAACATGTTGCAGACACGGTTTGCAACAGTTTTGTTAGGGTGATAATTCTCCGCAACTCTCTGCAACTCACTCCACTTTGCACACATGTCCTTAATCACTGAAGGCACATTCTCTCCCCTCTCTTCCTCCTCCTCTGAAGCAATATCCTCAGCTGCAGTCTGTTGCTGCTCCAGTTGAAGGTGTTGCAGCTCTTCAGTGGTTAGCTCTTCCCAGTGGTCCTCCACCAACTCTTCCACATCCTCGCCACTCACATCCAACCCCATGGACTTCCCCAAAGACACAATATATTCCACAATAGGCATAGGGTCCTCAGGGTCAGCCTCAAACCCTTCAAAATCCTTCTCTTGGACCCTATAAGGGTTATGCAACTGAAGATATTGAAGTGATTCCTCCAGAAATCTCTTAGGGTCACTTCAGTGTCCGAGGTCACTTCAAAGCACCTTTGAAACATTGCTTTGGTGTAGAGTTTTTGAAGTTTGAAATGACCTGCTGGTCCATGGGCTGAATGAGAGGAGTGGTATTAGGGGGCAAGAACTTCACTGTGATGAAATTACACTCCTCAAACAATAGGTCTTCCAAGTCTGGAGGATGATCAGGAGTATTGTCCATTACCAGGAGGCACTTGAGTGGCAATTTATTTTCCAGGAGGGATTTCTTCAAACTCGGGCCAAACACTTCATTGACCCACTCAATGAAAAATTAGCCTCGTGATCCATGCCTTATTGTTAGTCTTCCACATCACACACAATTTACTCTTCATGACATTGTTTTTCTTGAACCCTCAGGGATTTTCAGAGTGATACACGAGTAAAGGCTTCACTTTGAAATCCCCACTAGCGTTACCACAGAACAAAAGAGTTAGCCTATCCTTCATAGGCTTGTGTCCTGGCAGTGCCTTTTCCTCCTGCATGATGTAGGTCCTCTTTGGCATTTTCTTCCAAAAGAGGCCTGTTTCATCACAACTGAACACTTGTTGGGGGAAGAATCCGTCAGCCTCTACGTACTCCTTGAATTCATCAACAAATTCTTCTGCCGCACGTTTGTCTGAACTTGCAGCCTCACCATGCCTTACAACACTGTGTATGCCACTACGCTTCTTGAATCTGTCGAACCAGCCTTTGCTGGCCTTAAAATTCACTAACAGCAGCACTCGTTCCAGGCATTTTCTTTACGAGATCCGCATGTAACTGCCTTGCCTTTTCACAAATAATTGACTCCACAACACTATCTCCTGCTAACTGTTTTTCATTGATCCACACCAACAACAACTTCTCCACATCCTCGACTGTTTGTGATCTCTGTTTCGTTAGCATATTTACTCTTTTCGCAACATCAGCTTCCTTGATTTCTGCTTTCTTCGCCAGGATGGAACAGATTGTTGATGTGGACTTGCCATACATCCTGGCGAGCTCGGCCACACGTACGCCACTTTCATATTTTGCTACAAGTTCTTCCTTGAATTCTATCATGTTTTTCACCTTCTTTACCAAAGGGCTGCCACTCTGAACTTTTTTTGGCCCCATGGTGGCTTATTTCACAGTCACAATCAATAAACAAGCACAAAAAACAATGGATGAATGTGCAGAGTATTGCTAACTCAACGAAAGACAGAGACAGACTGTTATGCCCAAGGTCATATGGGTTTGATTTATATAGAATTTATATGGAATTGTTCACTTAATATTATACTCAGGGTTTCTTTAATAAAGCTAATTAAATATTCCACTAGTTTATAATATTATCTGGTTTATGGATATGTAATTATTATTATTATTATACAGTACCCGGGTATGATGTATGTATATACTATATATATTTGGAGCAATGTTAGGTAGGTATGTAACACCTTGTTAAGGTGGATAACAAGGTAGGTTCTCGGTGGGTAGTTCAGACCGCTTTACCCTCTTCCCTTTGACGAGTTGATGTCAAGGCGGGATTACAGTGTAAGTTCAGTTCCCTCTCACTGCTGACTCGGTGAACATTGTCTTAGCTATCCCACTGTACTCCGGTACTGCTCTCTCTTGTGTTTTAGAGAGTTTTTGATCAAGAAACTCTTGAACTGTCTTGGCGGGAATTCTGTGTGGAATTCAGTAGACAGACCAAAATATCTTCAAAGTGTTACTCAGGAAAGGTGTTCTTTCTGGATGTATAAACTCTCAAGTATTTATTCTTAAGTAATGTGTCTCTACGGACATTGACTTTAAAGTGTTAATTTACGTGTCTACGGACACTGATTATTGAAAGTATTAATTTACGTGCCCTTGTATATACAGTGGACCCCCGCCTAACGAGCACCCCAGAAATCGTACAATTATGTAAGTAGTATAATATTGTAAGTGCTTGTGGAAGTGTATTTTTGGGGGTCTGAAATGGATTAACCTACTTGACATTATTTCTTAAGGGAGTAAATTCGTTCGGTAATGGCACTTGAGCAGGCTTCTGGAATGAATTTTGCTCGTTAGGCTTGGGTCCACTGTACTCTACTTTTATGTGACAGAAAAGATCAGATTTCCAGATATTTAAATGATCTTGTCAAATATCTTAATGAAGTATTAAAGCTTTTAATAAAAAACGGAAAAGGATTGTTAAACTCTTATTTTGTACCTGATCTCTAAAGATTCTAAATTTCCTTGAAATTGATTTTGTTATGGAGTGCAACCTGGCCCTAGACTAAGGTTCGAACCGTAACACAGACTGAGTGTGGTATGTGCAAGAAGCAGCGTCCCAGGCGAACGAACGCGTCGCATACACACAATTTCCAAGCGGATGCTTGAGATCCGGGGAAGAAATTTCGCCAAAAAAAGTGCTCGAAATCTGAATTGCTCGATTTCCGCACCCTTCAAAACCAGGGGTCCACTGTACGTACAATAGTGAGAGAAATCCTCACTATAATGGACCTTGATATAAAGGATTTAAAATAATGGGCAAAATTTCCATTGGGTAAATTGTATTTTTAACTTCTTTATTTTCAATGTTTATTGCAATAAAACTATTAATTGTGTACCAGATTATATTAGGCATACAGTAAAACCTTGAATTAATGGACCACCATTTCATGGAATTCGGAAATTATGGACAAAAAATTAGCAGAACAAAGATTGAAATCAGTGGACAAAAATCAGAAAGTCCATAGATTCTGGATTTTGTCCATAGCAATTGAGTTGATGGTGTCTGGTAGTCTTCTGAATCAAGAGACCAAATCTGGAGATTCCAACGTTTGTCTGGTACAAGCTGAAGTTTCCTAATTCAGGGCCTGTCTGTTTTCATTGTTCCCACAGTCAGAGACTGCCCACATCAGTTTATATTCTAGCTTGCGTACAAATACACTTGTCATTCTGTCTCCAATTTTCCTTGGATTTACAGTGTTTTGTTTGACTTTATTAACTTCTTCTTTCAACAAACCAGCCATATCTCACCTAGGCAGGGTGACCCAAAAAGAAAAACAAGTTTCACTTTTTAACTTTGGTAATGTATACATGAGAAGGGGTTACTAGCCCCTTCCTCCTAGCATTTTAGTCGCCTCTTATGACACACATGGCTTACAGAGGAAGAATTCTGTTCCACTTCCCCATGGAAGTGGAACTAGTATGAAAGTAGAAGAAAACCCAGATGGGTGTGTATATACAGTGGTACCCCGACTTACGATATTTTTTCATTCCAGAATGCTGTTCAAGTGCCATTACCAAACGAATTTATCTCCATAAGAAATGATGTAAAATAGACTAGTCCTTTTAGACCCCCAAAATTACACTTACAAAAGCATTTAAAAAAATCAACTTACATAAAAGGGTGTGTTTGGGGACCATCGTAAGTCGGGGTACCACTGTATATGCTTGTACATGCATGTGTAGTGTGACCTAAGTGTAAGTAGAAGTAGCAAGACGTACCTGAAAGCTTGCATGTTTATGAGACAGAAAAGACACCAGCAATCCTACCATCATGTAAAACAATTACAGGCTTTCGTTTTATACCCCTTGACAGGTCGGTAGTACCTCCCTGGGCGGATGCCATCTACCAACCCTTCACCTAGTAACTTTATTAACATACTAAGTAAAATGCAATAGGCAATGGCTTCCAAAGCAAGTGGTGGTGCCCAGAGGAAACATGTGATTCTCAGTGTTAAGCAGAAACTAATAAGGAAGGCTGAGTGTGGCATCTCAGTGGCATGGGTATGTGAGGAATGTGGTGTTAAGAAACTCTCATATCCACAGAGGCAAGGACAAACAGAGACTATGCAACATAGTCTATGTTTCTCCTATGAAACAGACTGAAATTGTAGATGCTAGCCATCTACAGTTTCACTAGTGTAGCTTTACTGCTCTCCTGACTCAATAAAAGTTTTTTGAGTCCCCATTATCAAATGTGTAACTTGACACCTCGTGTTACACCACAAAAAGTAAGTACAGTGAACCCCCGGTGTTCGTACTGCTCCAAACTCGAACAATTATGTAAGTGTATTTTTGTAAGTGCTTTTGTAAGTGTATTTTTGGGGTCTAAAAGGACTAAGCTAATTTACATTATTCCTTATGGGAACAAATTCGTTTGGTAACGGCACTTGAACAGCATTCTGGAATGAATTAATCACGAACACCGGGGGTCCACTGTACAGTTATTGTAAATTACTGTACTGTCATCTACTGCACATGACAGTACTACTGTACTTTCAACTTCATTATATATTTAATTTCTGTATAGTACTGTGCTGTTTTATAGGTTACAATATTTTCAGTGTCTGATATTCTTATGGTGGACTAACACCATATTCCCTTTAAAATCAGGCATAATCACTGACAACACCACAGACCACTACCCTACCTTTCTCATAACCAGCCTAGGTAAATTGCCCCAAGACACTACTAAAGTTACCTTCAGAATACATAACGAGACAGCAGTTAATAACTTTATAATAGCTATGATTAACATTGACTGGCATAATGAGATAGAATCATACTCAGATACTGATGAATGCATTAATAATTTTCTAAAAAAACCACTACCTCTATAACAAACATTGCCCTAAAAAAACTAAACAGATCACAGCAAAGAGACTGAATAGTCCCTGGCTAACACCCAGCATCCTAAAATTCATTAACACAAAGCACCTATATGAAAAACAGTACAGAATGGGTCAAATAACCAGAGACCACTCTAAGCGTTACTCGCCAATCCTTACCAGTCTGATAAGAAAGTAAAAAAAATTGTATTATGAGAACAGATTACATAACATAAAAGGTGATATGAAAAAGACCTGGAAAACCCTATCTGAAATTCTAGGAACTAAAAAAATATCCAAAAATAAAACAATCAAATTAACTAAATCAGATGAACCCCAGCTACCACCAACTGAAACAGCAAACAGACTCCATGTTTTCTTCTCCACTATAGGAAAGAATCTAGCGAGTAAGATCCCAAGCTCAAACACCCGTCCATCAGACTACCTCATGGGCACCTACCCGAATACACTATTCCTAGCTCCAACCAACCCAACAGAAGTCTCACTCATCATCAACACCCTTAAAAGCAAGGCAGGAGATATAAATAACTTACCACCTTTTATGTACAATAAAGCTTCTCAAGTATACTATCACCAATAATTGCAACACTCTTTAACAAATCCATCGAAACCTTCACCTTCCCATCAATTCTTAAAATAGTGAGGGTCACCCCGATCCACAAAGGAGATCAAGCAGACTTTAATAACTATAGACCAATATCTAACTTACCTCTGCTCTCTAAAATCTTTTGAAAAATTAATTCATAGGCAGATCTATTCCTATCTCGTCTCACACAACATACTCAACCCGTCAGTTTGGATTCAGGACTAATAAAAGCACAAATGATGCTATTATACACATGCTAGAACTAATATACACCACTCTCGAGAATAGAGGTCCCGCTGGGAATCTTCATTGATTTACGTAAAGCTTTTGATACAGTTGACCATGATTTGCTGCACATTATATTAACACACTATGGCATAAGAGGGCACTCCCTCAACTACCTAAAGTCATACCTTGGTAACAGAAGCCAATATGTGTACACAAATGGAGCTAACTCTTCCACAAAACCAATTACAGTAGGCGTCCCAAGGAAGTGTCCTTGACCCACTCTTCTTCCTCATTTACATCAATGACCTACTGAATGTGTCACAACTACTCAAACCCATATTATTTGCAGATGACACAACATATGTCTTCTCTCATCCAAACCCAGTCATACTAGCCAACACTGTTAATACTGAATTGCAGAAAATATCTACCTGGATGATGACTAATAAGCTTACTCTCAATACTGGTAAAACCTATTTCATTCAATTTGGAAACAGAGCTACAAATGTTCCACTTAACATAACGCTAAATGGTTCACCCATCACAAGACTCAGAGGGAAAATTCCTAGGGATCCACCTTGACAATAGCCTCAAATTCCAGACACATATACAACAAATTTCCAAGAAAATCTCCAAAACAGTAGGCATACTATCAAAGATACGGTACTATGTTCCACAATCAGCTCTCCTTGCACTGTATCATTCACTTATCTACCCTTATCTCACCTGTGGAATTTGTGCATGGGGATCAACAACATTTAATCACCTAAGGCCACTAATAACCCAACAAAAGGCTGCAGTCAGAATGATAACGAATTCCCACTCCAGACAACATACTCCACCAATATTCAAAAGTCTAAAACTACTCACCGTCAAGAACATCCATACTTATTATTGTGCCTACTACATTTGTAGAACACTATACCCAAACATAAACCCTCCACTCAAACTTCTCCTCGCCAACCTTAACAGGATGCACGACCATAACACTAGACACAGATCACTGTTTGATGTACCCCATGTCCATATCGCACTCTGCAAAAACTCTATGCACATAAAGGTCCCCAAAATTTGGAATTCATTACCAGTAAATACTAAAGTAACCCGGTCTGAACATCAATTTAAGACTCTTCTCAAAAACCACATACTCACCCTAAACTAAAAACTCAATATAGACACAATACTTAACTTTACCAAATAATATAATTTAATTATTTACTTTGATATAAACAACCTGCAAAATACAGTGGACCCCTGGTGAACGGCCATAATTCGTTCCAGAATGGTGTTCAAGTGCCGTTACCGAACGAATTTTTTCCCATAAGAAATAATGTAAATTAGATTAGTCCTTTTAGATCCCGAAAAATACACTTACACAAGCACTTACAAAAATACATTTACATAATTGTTCGAGTTTGGAGAAGTACGTAAACCGGGGGTCCATTGTACTTTCAAATTGTCTCAATGTCATATCCCCAGATTGTTAATTTGAGTAAACTTGCTGTCTGCTATAATTAAAAACAGATGTACAACTCAATCAAACTATGATCAATTTCTCTAGTAGTATTAAGTAGTCTGTAAGCCATTAAATTTAGTCTGCCCATAATGCCATGGCATGACAGTGGCTCTCTTTGCACTGCAACTCTTTTTTGTAATTATATAATCTCAATGTAAACTTGCAAGAAAATAGAATTTGAATCAATGGACCAAGACAGTTGATTCTGAACTTTCTTCATTTGTTATAATCATGAAAAATATTTTTTATAATTCAGAATCTATGGACAAACAGCAGTAACATATATTCCCTTCTCAATATTAGTCCATTAATTTGAGGGTTCACTGTAGAGTACTTAAGGTCTTTTTATTGCTATTTTTCTGATTTAATGGACAGTGACAATCCCTTTACAACAAGGTTCTACTGTACTTTTATATATTTTTTTACCAAACTGTCCATTTCACATCAAAGTATGGTGAAACTGTCTTGACAAAAATCCATGGACATCGCAATTCAAATAACCCTCAAAGCTGCAACATCCCCAACTCCTTCATCAGGATGCAGGCACTGTGGCCTAGTGGTAAAGCTCTCGCTTCATGCACGGAGGGCCCGGGTTCTATTCCCGGCGGGGCGGAAACATTTCGAAGTGTTTCCTTACACACACATACACACACACATACATACAACAGGCCTAGTGTCTAATCGACATGTGCCTAGGACAAAATGGTAACTGCATTTCCCACATCTAGAACTCAAGTCTGGATAAATTTCTGCAAACACTATTAAATCCACAAACAAAACTTACTTTGTTTTCCTAAACTTGTTCCAGGCTTGTATCCCATTTTCTGAAGCATAGAGAAACCTATATTGGAGGAGCTTATAGCAGTGCTGAGGCCTTCCTCTAAGCGTTCTTTCTGCACCTCCTTCACTGGTTTAAATCGGGCTCGCTGCTCATTATCCTTTTTTTTCTTTTTCTTCTCCATTTCTGCCTGACGTTTAGAGGAATGTGAAAACATAAGGCCTGGTCTGACGTCATCCTTGCCAACACTGAAATGCAAATTACAATCATCAGGAACAGGAAATATAATGAGGGTAAGACATCTAACCAATGGATGGATGCAGAGTTTTATATCTAAAAGTAAGAGTGACAAAATTATATTAAAAAATTTGTGCTAAACCCATGTGGTCATACAGCACTATGGTGTGTTTTGAAAGGGTAGGGATTATTGGAGTTGGAGCTTAGTACAGGTGGAAAATTAATGTCAAAGTCGTTGCAATAGGCTTGTTTCTATCAAAAGGCCAAAGAACGAGGCTGCATTGAAGTTAGAGCTTTTGACAAGGTAAGAATGAGTGTGACAGGTTACTGCAAATGTCAAAAACGAAGTTTGCTTACTCTCTGATAGAGAGGACAATCTATTAACATGTGAATGAAAAGACAATGGCCAGGAATTCTATTAAGTTTCTTGTTTGAAGTTAGATAGGTTGGATAATATAAAGAAATAAATCTGTTACTTGGGCAGAATGTACGGATACTATACAGATATATACTACTGATATATACTGTACAGATATACTGTACACCTAAAACAAAATTATTTATGGTAGTATAGTATTGTATTTAGATCTGCTGGTAACTTACCAAAACTGGTAATAAAATTTACACACGGTTGATTGTTTTACTTCATTAGGTAGTAGGTTGGTAGACAGCAACCGCCCAGGGAGGTACTACCGTCCTGCCAAGTGAGCGTAAAACAAAAGCCTGTCAGACTGGGTCTGAATCCATGAAGAGCCAGTTCTAAAAATAGCAGGCCCATACCCTAACCAATGTCCCATGCCGAACTAATAAAATTCACCCTACTAGGTATATTTCTCTGCCAAACGAAGGGCAGCATAGACCAGGCTCTGAACACTAACCAGGAAATCACAGACGAAGTAGTGGTAGGCTGATAGTGGTAAGACTGGTAGTAGTAGAGGTAAGGCTGGTAGTAGTAATAGTAATTGTTTTACATGATGGTAGGATTGCTGGTGTCTTTTTTCTGTCTCATAAACATGCAAGATTTCAGGTATGTCTTGTTACTTCTACTTACACTTAGATCACACTACACATGCATGTACAAGCATATATATATGCACCACTCTGGGTTTTCTTCTATTTTCTTACTAGTTCTTGTTCTTATTTCCTCTTATCTCCATGGGGAAGTGGAACAGAATTCTTCTTCCGTAAGCCACGTGTGCCGTAAGAGTTGACTAAAATGCCGGGAGCAAGGGGCTAGTATTCCCTTTTCCTGTATACATTACTGAAGTTAAAAAGAGAAACTTTTGTTTTTCTTTTTGGGCCACCCTGCTTCGATGGGATATGGCCGGTTTGTTGAAAGAAGAAGATTACTAAAGTTAAAAAGAGAAACTTTTTTTCATTTTGGGCCACCCTGCCTCGGTGGGAAATGGCCGAATTGTTGAAAGACAGATTTTTAGATTTTGCCACCGAAGTGGCTAGTTTATTGTGCACCCCATATCCATCCTGTGGACGGTAGCACAAGAGCATATGGATACACAAAAAGCCTAGGCACTAGGCCCCAAAAGGGTTAACAATTGTACATTTGGATTTATATCTACATTTCACTTATCTGTACTAAGCAAATTTAGGAAATTTGCTTAGTACAGTGGACCCCCAAGTTTCGTAAACCCCGGAAATCGTACATTTATGTAAGTATAATATTGTAAGTGCTTGTGGAAAAGTATTTTTGGGGGTCTGAAATAGACTAACCTACGTGACATTTTTCCTTAAGGGAGTAAATTCGTTCGGTAATGGCACTTGAGCAGACTTCAGGAGTGAAGTTTTTACGAAACTCGGGGGTCCACTGTATAACTGGTATCTTATTTCATTAATAAGATATCTTGACATGTCACATAGGTTATTATACTGTCTATCTCTGTATTCCTCAATAAGTGGACAATTAAGCACATAGTGTTCAAGACAGTGACCATATGCCTGATCACATAATTTGCATGTAGTTTGATCATCATCTGTGTCTCACAAACTGCCAGAAGTAGTGAAAGAAGAAAATTGTTTTACCTAAATTTTAACTAATTTTTTTAACACACTGGCTGTCTCCCATTGAGGCAGGGTGACCCAAAAAAAGAAAAAAACACTTTTACCATCACTCACTCTTTCACTGCCTTGCCAGAAGAATGTCGATGCCACAGTTCAGATGCCCCTCCAAACTGTAAATATCTCCACCCCTCCTTCAGAGCGCAGGCATTGTACTACCCACCTCCAGGACTCAAGTCTGGCTAACCAGTTTCCCTGAATCCCTTCATAAAAGTTACCTTGCTCACACTCCAACAGTACGTCAAGTTATAAAAACACGTCAAGTTATAAAAACCAATTGCCTCCACTCACGCCTATCTAATATCCTCACACACACCTGGTACATGTACCAAGCTCCTTGCATACAAAACCTCCTTTACCCTCTCCCTCCAACCTTTTGTAGGGTGACCCCTAACCAGCCTTCTGACCTTTACATATTTATACACCCTCCAGGTCATTCTATTTTTCTCCATCCTTTCTAAATGTCCAAACCAGCTCAAAAACCCTTCCTCAGTCCTCTGGATAATACTTTTAGTAACCCAGGACCTCCTCCTAATCTCTAAGCTTCAATTCTCTGCATAATATTTACACCATGCATTGCCCTCAGATATATTATCATCTCCACTGCCTCCAGCTTCTTCCTTGCTGCAACAATCACAACCCATGCTTCACACCCACATAAGAGGGTTGGTACCAATATTCTCCTTATACTTTCCCTTTTTTAGCTTCCATGGATAACATTCTTTGTCTCCACAGATGCCTCAATGCATAACCCACCTTTTGAACTTACCTAACCAAATGTTCTTCAGCTTGGAGTTAGCTTAGACTTGCTAAATATGTAAATCCTTTGACATTCACCCACAGACTTTAAAAATTGTGTTAGAGAATAAAACAAACTTAAAACAGATTGTATCTTGATTATTATTATTATAATCAAAAGAAGCGCTACACCACAGGGGTCAGATTATCTTGAGATAAAGAAAATAATAGTTATTGGACAGTATATTTTATGCAATGCACATCTGCACTTAGTAATGACTTGCTTGATTTGTTTTGTAATTCTAAGTTTCTACTCACTTACAAGACTAAATACTTTATTTAGAGTTGTTTCACAACACACCTTGTTGTGGGCATCTACATCATTCTTTAAGAGAATACAATAAACCTATTGGACATTATCATATGGAGTTAGAAACATGTACAGTGGTACCTCGACTTACGATATTTTTCATTCAGAATGCTGTTCAAGTGCCATTACCAAACGAATTTATCTCCATAAGAAATGTTGTAAAATAGACTAGTCCTTTTAGACCCCCAAAATTACACTTACAAAAGCATTTAAAAAAATAAACTTACATAAAAGGGTGAGTTTCGGGACCATCGTAAGTCGAGGTACCACTGTACCTTGCACCACACAACAGACAATGCATGTGTAAATCCATCCACAATAAAGATGTCATTGTCACAGCTTAAAACAATGCCAAGTTCATCACTAAGGAAGACCTACAGAGTAAAAAGTTCTTAAAGGCAGTTGGAATTAAAAGTTTCGATACCATAAAACAGTATCAAGAATGTTAATATATCACTTCATCTCTGGAGAAACTAAGAACAGCATCAGCAAAAATTTTGTTATCACCCCCATCCCTACTTCCAACCTATGTACATCATGAAATAAGTAATCATTTCTTGTGCAAATTGTTATTTTGGGAGATACGTATACGTAGATATAAGCAAAATGAATGCATTTATTTAGGTCAGGCAGTACACCGAGACATGTCTCATGCTGGACCACATGTAAACGAAGATGGGTAGCGTTTTCAGGTTACGTAACCTAAACAAATGTAGCATCCTAACCATACCTAATTTTAACTGATATCTAACATAATGTAACCTAACTGATTTTTGTTAATATCAACCAAAATAAAAAAATGCACAAGAAATACATAATTACAGTGGTCCCTCGGTTTTCGCCGAAAATTTGTTCCAGAATGCTGCTCAAGGGCCATTACCGAACGAATTTACTTCCTTAAGAAATAATGTCACATAGGTTAGTCTTTTTCAGATCCCCAAAAATACACTTGCAACAGCACTTATGAAAATACACTTACATAAATGTTCGAGTTTGGAGATGCACGAAAACCGAGGGACCACTGTATTCTGAAAATTAACCACTGTCTGGAAAACCATCCAGCTCCTGCCCCCAACATCTTGCTCCTGGGGGATTTCAACCTAAGGCACCTAAAATGGAGGAATATTGCAAATAATGTGGTAGCAGAGATTACACCAGGAGGCAGCTCAGATGAAAACTCGCACACACACACAAGCTTTTAAATCTCTACACCAAATTCACCTTAAACCAGCAAATAATAGAGCCTACAAGATTGGAGAATACGCTGGACCTTATCTTCACTAACAATGATGATCTGATACGAAATGATATCATATCAAAAACAATATACATACTCAGTTCACAACATAATAGAGGTCCAGACATGTATACAGGGGGCCCCAGATCGACAAAATGTGATCAGTCGCGAGGGAGCCTTCACCAAATTCAACTTCAATAACAAAAACATAAGGTGGGACCAAGTAAACCAAGTCCTAAATGATATAAACTGGGAAGATAGCCTAAGCATCACGGATCCTAAAGTATGACTAGAACAAATTAACTCTGTGGCACTTGAGGTTTGCTCAAGGCAAATTCCCTTAAGGAAAAGGAGGAGAAGATATAAACTAGAAGAGAAAGGTGCTTCCTATACAGGCGAAGGCAAAGACTAACAGAGCGGCTACAAGAGGCCAATACTACATATACTGTATCTGAAATACGTAGGGAGACACTGGTCAGAGAAATAGCAAACATCGAACTAAAACTAAAGGAATCTTACAGGAATCAAGAAACGGGAAGAACTAAAAGCCATAAATGAAATTGAAAGAAACCCAAAGTATTTCTTTTCTTATGCCAAATCAAAGTCGAGAATAACATCCAGTATTGGGCCCTACTTAACGGGATGGGTCCTACACAGATGACAGCAAGGAAATGAGTGAGCTACTAAAGTCCCAATATGACTCAGTTTTTAGCGAGCCGCTAACCAGACTGAGAGTTGAAGACATAAATTAATTTTTTATGAGAGTGCCACAGAACTTGGCAGATGCAAACCTATCAGACATTATCCTGACGCCAAATGGCTTCGAAAAGGCGATAAATGACATGCCCATGCACTCCGACCCAGGCCAAGACTCATGGAACTTCGTGTTCATCAAGAACTGCAAGAAGCCCCTATCACGTGCCTTTAACATCCTATGGAGAGGGAGCATGGACACTGAGGTCATCCCGCAGTTACTAAAAACAACAGATAGGGGGCAGTAAAGCAATAGCTAAGAACTACAGACCAATAGCGCTAACGTCCCATATCATAAAAATCTTTGAAAGGGTTCTAAGAAGCAAGATCGCCACTCATCTAGATACCCATCAATTACACAACCCAGGGCAGCATGGGTTTAGAGTAGGTCGCTTCTGTCTGTCCCAACTACTGGACCACTACGACAAGGTCCTGGATGCTCTAGATGACAAACAGAATTCAAATGTTATATACACAGATTTTGCAAAAGCCTTTGACAAGTGTGACCATGGTGTAATAGCACACAAAATGCGTGATAAAGGAATAACAGGAAAAGTTGGCAGATGGATCTATAATTTTCTAACAAATAGAACACAAAGAGTGGAAGTCAACAGAGTAAAGTTTGAAGCAGCTACGGTGAAAAGCACTGTTCCACAAGGCACAGTACTCGCTCCCATTTTGCTCCTCATCCTCATATTGGACATAGACAGGGATATAAGCCACAGTGCCGTGTCTTCCTTTGCAGATGACACCCGAATCTGCATGACAGTGTCCACCATTGAAGACACTGCAAGACTCCAAGCAGACATCAACCATATCTTTAAATGGGCTGCAGAAAACAATATGAAGTTCAATGATGAGAAATTTCAATTACTCCGATATGGAAAACGTGAGGAAATTTAAATTTCATCGGAGTATAAAACAAATTCCAACCACATAATAGAGCGAAAAACTAATGTCAAAGACCTGGGAGTGATCATGTCAGAGGATCTCACCTTCAAGGACCATAACACTGTAGCAATCGCATCTGCTAGAAAAACCTTGAAAACCAGGGATGCCAAGCCCATGATGACACTTTTCAGGTCGCGTGTTCTATCTAGGCTGGAATATTGCTGCACACTAACTGCACCTTTCAAGGGAGGTGAAATTGCTGACCTAGAAAATGTGCAGAGAAGCTTCATGGCACGCATAACTGTGATAAACCACTTCAATTACTGGGAACGCTTGAAGTTCCTAAACATGTACTCCCTACAATGCAGGCGGGAGAGATACATTATTACATACACTTGGAAAATTCTAGAGGGATTAGTACCAAACTTGCACACGAGAATCACTCCCTACGAAAGCAAAAGACTCGGCAGATGATGCAACATCCCCCCAATGAAAAGCAGGGGTGCCACTAGCATGTTGAGACAAAACACAATGAGTGTCAGGGGCCCAAGACTGTTCAACTGCCTCCCAGCATACATAAGGGGGATTACCAATAGACCCTGGCTGTCTTCAAGCAGGCACTGGACAGGCACCTAAAGTCGGTACCTGACCAGCCAGGCTGTGGTTTGTACGTTGGACTGCGTGTGGCCAGTAGTAACAGCCTGGTTGATCAGGCCCTGATCCACCATGAGGCCTGGTCACAGACCGGGCCGCAGGGGCGTTGACCCCCGGAACTCTCTCCAGGTAAACTCCAGATGTACATAATATATATACGAAATATCTTTATTTCCTACGAGTACATGTACAAGGTATACAGGCCTAGCTGACATCAATGACATACTACTATATAGAAAGCCGCTGGTTATGCCGAGCATTTCGGGCAAATTAGGTCAGTTTTATCCCAGGATGCGACCCCCACCAGTCGACTAACACCCAGGTACCCATTTTAAACTGATGGGTGAACAGGGATAGGGATAGCAGGTGTCTTATGGAAACACGTCCCTAATGTTTTCCAGCCGTACCGGAGGAGATTCAAACCCCGGACCTCAGTGTGTGAGATGAGCGCACTAGCGATCGAGCTACAGGATACAGGATGTAGACACAGGATGTAGACACATAAGAACATATGAAAGAAGGAACACTGCAGCAGGCCTACTGGCCCATATGAGGCAGGTCCAAGTCTCCTACCAGCTTAAGCCAATGATCCTACCTAGTCAGGTCGGGTCGCATCCACTTAAGGAAGGAGCACGGCATCAGACCTATTAGCACAAGCTAGTCAGGTGCAATGCACACTGAAGAGTGTAAATTAATGTCAAAGTTGTGCCAAGTAGTTATCGGCAACTATAGCCAACAATTGTTGCTGGGGTATATATATTTCAAAAATAAAATAAAGGAAAAGTTCACACAAGGGCCTATTTTCAATATTAGCCTTATTATTCACGGTGTCCCGTGGCCTGATCGCTAAAGCTCTCGCTTCACACGGCGAGGGTCTGCGTTCGATTCCCAGCTCGGGTAGAAACATTGGGCGTGTTTCTTTACACCGGTTGTCTATGTTCACCCATCAGTAAAATGGGTACCTGGGAGTTAGTCGACTGGTGTGGGTCGCATCCTGGGACAAGGACCTAATTTGCCCGAAATGCTCTGCATAACAAGGGACTTTCTATATAGTAGTATGTCATTGATGTCAGCTAGGCCTGTATACCTTGTACATGTACTTGTAGTAAATAAAGATACTATTATTATTATTATTATAAAGGAATACCAAACCCGTAGTCATAGTATCTGGCTAATTGAAGGTAATCAGGTCTGATCCAAGGATAGGGAGGGGGTAGCTCTATCTCCTTGGATCAAGAGTTTTCCATCGTAATAAAATTACTCCTTAAGAGCCGTAAATCATGAGCCCTCCACCAGCATTGAGGTACTCCCTTCCCCTTTTACACTAGAACGAACCTTTGCCCTAAAATTACCATGTAAATGAGAGGAACAATGCCTACCACTGGGCTAAAAAGTCAGCTGACATATAATCAACCTCTTCTTCTGATTCTGCCATTTCGTCTGCGAGTTATTCTTCTTCAGAATACGGGTTTTTGGGTCTTCCTTTGTTGGGGGTGTATAGGGCCACAACACTTCACGTCGTACTGAGTTCTACTCTCCAGTGTCTGGGGAAGAAATATTGGCTAAACTTGGGAAGGGAACAGTTCTTTTCCGAGCGCAGAAAAGGGGAACAAAAAACTCTCAATTAGGTCAGGTGGAACCCAGGCCTAAATCCTGGCAGATCTAGCTAGATACCTACATGTCATTGAGTCCGCCGTAAAAACCCACACAGCCGAAAAAAGGAAGCTGATGTATGGCGCCAAGACCAATTACTCAGATACAAAGTTCTTATTTACGTCTCATACATAATTAGATAGTAAATTATATAGAATTTAAGGTAATAGCAGACGACTGCTCCTCAGAGGATTTCGGCCATTAATTATAACTTTAAATGTGCAATATTAAGTTGGTTTTATAGTTGAGATATTATTTTGCTGTTCAAATGGTAAAACAAGTAACCTAACCTAACGAAACCCAAAATAACAATTTGCACAAGATATTCTGTGGTGTACATAGGGTGTATGTAGTGTAATATGTAAATAAGGCCCGAGTTCCGCCTTGCAGTAGTCGTAACCTATCAATGAATCAATCAAAGTGTATTTCTTTGTGTAGTATACGAAATGTAGTTTACTTGTACTAAAATAGTATTAAGAACAAAGAAAGCCACTAGCATGCATGTGTCTTTCGGGCATTTGCTATGGCTGAATTTAACCTACGGTAACCGAACAAAGCAAAAAAGTGACAAATTTTCATTGATAATAATAAAAAGTGGCCCGTGGCCTGGTGGCAAAGCTCTCGCTTCACACGCTGAAGATCCGGGTTCGATTCCCGACAAGGTAGAAACACTGGGCGTGTTTCCATACACCGGTTGTCTATGTTAATCCATCAGTAAAAATGGGTATGTGGGTGTTAGTCTACTGGTGCGGGTCACATCCCGGGACAAAATTGACCTAATTTGTCCGAAATACTCTGCACAGCAAGGGCTTTCTATATAGTAGTATGTCATTGATGTCAGCTAGCCCTGTATACCTTGTACATATACTTGATGAAATAAAGATATTATATATCATTAAGTGTCCCGAGGACAGAATGGAGAAATTTATCACCGCTGCTCAGGGTTGGATAGAGCGAGACGTCCTTGCTTTACTAGGGTAGGCTTGTGTCATCCCGAGGAGCCTTTTTTTTTCAAATTGTTTGTTGTTAATGTTGTGGTGAAGAACTGTAACGGCTCTAAGACCTTATGAACACAGCCGTGCCGTGGGTCTTCCTGTAAAACGCAACTCCGAAACTTAAGACCCTCTGAACTCAAGTTTAGGAGTTGCGTTTTACAGGACGACCTACGGCACGGCTGTGACCATCAGAAAAGAGCGATGACCCCCGGCATGGCTGTGACCATCAGAAAAGAGCGATGACCCCCGGCATGACTGTGACCCTCAGAAAGGAGCGATGACCCCCGGCATGACTGTGACCATCAGAAAAGAGCGATGACCCCCGGCATGACTGTGACCCTAAAGAAGGTGAAATGACCCCTCACGACCTTCCTGAGGACTACGGGTCGTGCAAAATAAAAGGAATGTGGGGTTAATAATAGACCCATGGTTTATATTGTTATACTCTGTTCAATTTTGATGTAATTGTTGATTTTTTTCATTAACAAAATAACCGGAGGCTTAAAAAAATATAAATATATATTTTCTATTTTGCTTTTTCTACAGATAATCTTATTCCAATTTTAACTCCCCAGAACGTGCAACATTTCATAATTTTCAACTTATCTAGGCATTTTTCTGGTCTTTGAATGTGACAATAACATTAGATGATTTAAATATACAGCCATAGAAACATGATAATTATGATAATTTTTATATCTATAAGACATAGTATGCAATTGGTATAAGATTAATTAACATTACTGCAATATTTTACAGAAAGCCTCTAATTACGCAGAACATTTCGGGCAGCCTTAAAATTAACTTATAACTATTGAACAATTATTTAATATCTCACTCACATAATAAAAAAATACAGTCACTTAAATAACATACTCGCATCATATCTATTTAAATTTCAAAGTAAAAATTTCAGTAAATATTTTAACGGGTAGTCTTACAAAGTTTCCCGCCAGAATTAACAGCTGAGTGGAGGCGGCGGCGCCACCTGGACACTGACACAAATTGGTCAGTATTTGCTGGATGTTACGTGCTTCTGTTTCTTTTTTGTGAATTTAATATGAACTTTGGAGTGTTAGATCAATATACTGTAAGATTTAAAGTGAAATATAGGCGTGGAGTACAACACGAAGAACCTGGCTAATGATTAGGTTAGGTAAGATTCGTCAGAAAACACGACGGATGTTTCCTGACTGGTCTTAGTCATATGTTGACCCGCCATTAGAGCTTCTAGTCATCTGACCGAGGCCTTCCGCTGGCTTGCAGGTCCACTCCTTTAGAAAATTACGTTAATATTTCCTCTGGCCAGTGACAGGATGGTCACACCATTAATGAGTTACACGGGGCAGACACTGGTGTTTGCTGTGATACCCCTCAAGGGTATCATGGTGGTGAGGGGTTCTTGATCCAAGGAATATGCGTTATCCTCTCTTTCCTTGGATATGACTTGATTCCCCAGGCGTTTTTTTAAATTAGGTGAAAACGCTAAGCCCATAAGGGTCATATAGCGCCTGAGAAATGGGAGGCATTCAGATTCGATCCGAGGAAGGAAAGGGCAGATCCAATTCCTTAGATCAAGAGCCTATCAGCATCAAGGGGCCCAGGTAGTGTAAAAATATTTTTATGAAAGGTCTGTTCTAATCCCATGACAGAGGAAAGTCATTTATATATTCAGACTTTCCTAATATTCAAATGAACATGAATAAAACAGTATAGCGTTTACTTGTGCTACCATAATTATACTCAGCCTAATACAAAAGTTTTTTCACTCCTTTGAATTTAAAGGCTAAGAGCTGCAAACCTTTAGCTAATTTCAGAACGCAGCCTTACCTAAGGTATACTACCAACCCCCAGGATGCCACCCATTACAGTCAGCTAACACCCAAATATTCACTGATAAGGTGAACAGGGGCAACATGTGCAAGGAGGCTTGTTCATAAGTTTCCACCCTCCCGGGATTTTCAGTGTTACAGATTTATAAATTTAGACTTGTCTAAACATTTCTAGTTGAATTGTGATCGCTGTGACTATAGTAACTGGCAGTAGTCAGTAGGTTACAGAGGCACTAATAAGTAGAGACCAACCCTTGTGGTTTAGCGCTTCTTTTGCTTATAATAATAATAATAATAATAATTAGAGACCAGTCAAAAGCGCTCTGTCGTTAAATACAAATTACAATGGAAGAGTTATCTAAAACAAGCATAGTAATCATATTTGGGTTAAAAGCATATTTCTTTTAACATTTGTAAAGCAGTTATCTAAATCCTTGGAATTTGAAAATAGGCCAGAAAAAATAAGTACAGTAGTTCACCAAAGTAGGGCTCAAATAGGGATTTTGTATATTGAAAGTGGATTTCCTGAGTGATTTACAAGAGTAACCTCACATTTATTAATTCTAACAATGGAATATTACAATATCATGTGATAACGTAATTTCATTCCTCATCCAACAGTAGTTCTACCAAAAGTGGACATGAGTAAACAAGAACAACCTGATAATTTGTGGAAGAAGGGCCAAAATGGAAGAAATAGTCATCGTCCCTTAGCTGCTTGGGTAAATGCTTCCCAAATTGGTGGTTCACCTCAGCAAACACAAGAAGACTCAGGCATGTTTTGAGATATATATTTTTTTCTTTAATCAATTACTTAAAACAACCGCTGTACTGGTATTAAGGTCAGATGACTAGGGTATAAATTCTTGGAATGTCTACGATCTTAAATTTTCTGCTTTATCTGTTCTTTCAGCAAAAGAACTTGCTGATATTAAAAAAAATCAGCTTAAGAAAGATAGATTACATAAAATAATTGAAATTTATCGTTTAGCTTAATTTGATTCAATCGCATTTTCTTTATTTTTAATAATTCTGAGCTCTGTGTGTAATGCTAAGTACTGCAAGATGAAATGACAATCTCTATGCTGATATATAATTTAGTTTTAGCTAAAGTAAAATATCTTGAATACTATATATAAAACAAATAACAGTACACTAGAAGAAACATTAAAATGTATAGGTTCTCTTTTTTAAATTATTTTTAGCGTATACTAAAACTTTTAATAAAACGTAAAAATAATGGCAACTAATAATTCTTGCACACAGAAACTGACGAGTTTCTTACACTCAACTATCTCAATGTTACGTCAATTATGGTCTTCATAGGAACATAAGAAGAATGGAACACTGAGCGTGCCTACTGGCCAGTGCTACGCAGGTTCAATTCACACCCACTCGTATAACCGTTCATCCTATATTTAAAGCTGCCCAACCTTCAGAGTTCAATGACGCCATTTGTGAGGCTGTTCCATTCATTTAAAACTATAGCGAAACCAGTACTTAACCTAAATCCTTTCTAAATCTAAATTTGTCTAACGTGAATCCAGTCCTGTGTTGGTCAGATATTGTCGACGTGTACACTTTTACCGTATCCGCACTAATTGTCTTTCGCGAGAGTGCAAATTCAGTGCCATAAACCCATCTTTGTAGAGAAGTTTCCCATACATGTGATCGACTGCGTCATCGTTCTTTATATTTTCCAGCGTAATTATAACCTCTAGACTTCTGTTATTTATATTTCTTGATATGAAGCCAAGAATTTCCAATTTTCATAGCTGTCTTGGCTTTTAATTTTTACCAACCAGAATTCCTAAATCGTTTTTCACATTCATTTTGACTAAGATCTATACATTATATAACTTGTAAGTGCCATATTTTTTTCTCTCGTATGATTAAGACCTTACATTTGTACAAAATATTAGTAGTATACAGTGTCGACAAGTTGATGAATAGCACGAATGTGTAACACCTGCGTATGTTACAGTGAAGACGTTTCGCCAACCAGTGGCACTGAATAGCACCTGACGCTTCTCCGACTATAACAATCTATTCCTGTCATCCTGTACCTTTCTGGGTTCTCATCAGATATGTTTCAGAGGGGTATCTTGACGTTGGTGAGGGTCTCTTGGTTCAAGGAATTTCATCTTCCCCTTTTTTAATCAAATATGATTACCTCCAGATCTGTAGGTGCTGTAAGAATTGAAATTCAAATATAATATGTTGAGACGCCAATAAATTTACAATACTGTAATGAATAAGGCCTTTATATATGACAGTCACTTAGATTTCATTTAATATATAAGCATTATAAATTTCAGAGGTTTCAACGATTATTACCTCAAAGGACAAAAATATAATTTTAGAAGATAAGATACAACGTTTGCATATCACTGAAGAGGTAACTGACAAGAAGGCATCACATCAGACTGCTGCCGAAGTTACGTATTATAGGTATGAATATTAAACCAGCAACGTGTTAGTAGAAAGAAGGCATTCAGTGAAAGTTTTACTAGGATTAAATTATCTTCTTGTTTCTAAAAAAACTTTTCACTTGCTATTGCAATTGTAAAGCCTTTTATTCACGGCATAATTTGATATCTTTCTTTACTAACCCCCACTCGGGGGGCCACTGCCGGGTCACCATCTGGAAAAGACCCGGGCCGGCAGCACCGGCGAACCTACTACAATACAATAATTTCTTTACTAAAAAAGTAAATCAGTTAACTCATTGTATCCATAGTTCACAGAGCATCTTATTCCTCAGGAAATTTGTACCGTATGTTTTACATACGCTTTCTCCAGCTCCACAGTCATTGTTTCACTGCTAGACTGATCCTCCCAACTTATCCGCCAAAAAAATCGACATGTCACTAATGAATTTGTTTTTATATCTTTAAATAACTTCTACAATATACTTATCTCATAATACTTAGAAGACTAAAGTCTGTGTAGTTGGTACACTCACAATATTCACACTTGCTTTTATACCACTTTGCCACATTGTTGGTGAAGCGTCTCTTGATCAAGTGAATTTAAGCTGTGTTAGCTGTTTAGCTCTTCTTGCAATGCAGACACAGTAAGCTATATCTCTTTATTCCTAGGAGATTCAGCTGATTAAACATACTGTCTAGTAAAACAGACATCAAATTCTGTAGATCTTATTTGCACTAAATCCTTCAGGAGGTATCTCATGATGCTGCAGGAAGGCAACTAATCTAAGGAATTTGAGCTACCTCTTAATTTCCTCGGATCATACCCTATTACCTTTTATGCCTCAGGTGCTGCATAACCCTTACGAGTTTAGCATTTCTTTCCCTGTTACTGTAAGAATGATAATTCTCGCGCAGTTCGTGATAGCTCCAGTGTATGAAGCTTGATACACTTATGCAACATATTGGAATCTTTATTAAGGAAACGTTTCGCCACACAGTGGCTTCATCAGTCCAATACAAAGCAGAAAGGTGTAAGGAGAGGAGGAGTTTGAGGTAATCAGTCCCTCGGCCTGGAGTCGATGTGTTCAGTCCATCAATCTTGTAGACAGTACAGCATACAGCCGTATAAGTGGCTTATATACTGTAGTCAGGTGAAGCGAAGCAGGAGGAGGCGGGGTCATAGTGGTACCATCCACTAGTCGAAGTAGGTCTTCGTCCAAAGGTTGGACAAGTATTGAAGAATTTCTTGTATCAAGATCCCATGATGTTGCAGTGTCTGACAGATGATGAATGGTTTTGAAAACCGACGAGTTGAAGATTGAGACACTTATGTAACATATGGGAATCTTTAATAAGGAAACGTTTCGCCACACAGTGGCTTCATCAGTCCAATACAAAGCAGAAAGGTGTAAGGAGAGGAGGAGTTTGAGGTAATCAGTCCCTCGGCTTGCCAATGTTTCATTTGAAACGACTTGTTAATGGGTTTTCGTAGACACTCTGAGCCCTACTGAACCTAAGGTAAAAACAGACGGGTGCAGTTTTTTTATACTGGGTATCTCTTTTCATCCTATAAATCTACATTCCGTCCCAATATGCCCCGATTTAACATGCTGGAAGGAGAATCCATTTAAGTGGGTTGTTTTTATGCTGGTAAATAGCTCTTGATTCAAGGAATTAAGGCTACCCACCCTTTCCTTGTATCATGCTCTGCGACCTATGCAAATTTAGCGCTTTTTATAATAATAATAATAATAATAATATCTTTATTTACTACAAGTACATGTACATGGTATACAGGCCTAGCTGACATCAGTGACATACTACTATATAGAAAGTCCCTTGTTATGCTGAGCATTTCGGGCAGATTAGGTCAGTGTCCTAGGATGCGACTCACACCAGTCGACTAACACCCAGGTACCCATTTTACTGATGGGGAACATAGACAACAGGTGTAAAGAAACACGTCCAATGTTTCTGCCCTGGCTGGGAATCGAACCCAGGCCCTCGCCGTGTGAAGCGAGAGCTTTAGCCACCAGACCACCAGAGCCCCCTTGAATATAATAATAATGAAGGGACAGTGAGCACTTGTTTTTCTGTAATGCACCTTCCTTTACTTTCTCGTTGGAAACGAGAAAGAACTTTTGCCACCAGATCCGAAAAAAGCAAGATGGTCGGTCTTAAGGCTTTGTTCATGGAAGCATCTGTTGTCTAGTTGATGGCCATATTTGGAAATCACTTTGCTGAACAACTGGAACTACTGAACAAATGCTTTACTGGACATCCGATTGTGAAATTCTTCATTTCCCTTTTAAATTCACTTTATACAGATTTCTGGACGTCATGGAAATGTATATAGATTTCTCGACGTCATGGTAATGGATATTGATAAGTCGTTTTAAAAAGACACGTAAGCAAACACAAGGATATGATAGAAGTGATCATAGTCCCAGGGCAAAAATGTCTTCTTAATAACCATATCTTAGTGTTTTTTACGTGTATTTTAAATTTCATAATATTTGCTTAAAAGCCCTGCCTTTGTCAGAATGTTGTAAATAGAGAAGGAGGAAATGGGGAACGGGAGCAAGAATTCCCGCCTTGTGACCAGCAGACACACATGGTAGCCAATGGACCAACTGGATGTACGAAAGATCTCGAGAAAATGCTTTACTAGACATTCAGTTGCGAGAAGCTTCAACTTGTGTTTATACTATTGTGGCTGTTTGGTGATCCTACAGGAGTTCCTACTACACTATTCTTCCCCTCTCAATTTTACATTCGTGCTGTATAATGTTAAGATTATTTGTTTTAATATTTTGTTCAGTTTTAATATTTTAAAATGTTCATCAGCAATTAAAATTATAAAATATCATAATTCTCAAGTTAGCTTAAATCGCATATTGATATATTTATACTGATTGTAAATCTTTATGTTTGCTACTTCTACATAATTGCAAAATTGCTTAGTTTTTTCAGCTCACACACTGAACAAGATAAGCACACGAGAAAAAGGAGGAAATACCCCTTACAGAAATGTGGTTCAGGATCTCCTTACTTTCACGATAGTCAGCCTGTGTACACTGGGTACACGAGTTTTACTTGCCGCCCACAGCAAGGCTCCAATAATAGAGGTCCTGCCGACACCAGTACTCTACGTGAACTACATGACGATCAGGACCTTGAGCACCGCAGATCACCAACACAAGTGGATGAACATTCAAGTTGATTTTTGGGGTTTATTAATTATTAAAAACACCTATTGTAATATAAGACATTGACACACGCACGCGTGTCAGTACCTTATTACTAATATTAATTTGATGTTCAGCTTATATTAAGATTTGGTTTTTATAATTGATGTTCTCTGATTTCGTACTTCTTTTACAACCCCATCTATAAATATGTTAAACAACCATGGTGACATTACACATCCCTGTCTAAGACCTACTTTTACCGGGAAGTAATCTCCCTCTCTCCTACACACCCTAACCTGAGCCTCACTATCCTCATAAAAACTCTTTACAACATTTAGTAACTTACTACCTATTCCATACACTTGCAACATCTGCCACATTGCTCTCCTATCCACTATCATATGCCTTTTCTAAATCCATAAATGCAATTAAAACTTCCCTACCTTTTATCTAAATACTGTTTACATATATGCTTCAATGTAAACACTTGATCTACACATCCCCCACCCACTCTAAAGCCTCCTTGCTCATCTACAATCCTACTCTCTGTCTTACCTCTAATTCTTTCAATAATAACCCTACCATACACTTTACCTGGTATACTCAGTAAACTTATTCCCCTATAATTTTTACAATCTCTTTTGTCCCCCTTCCCTTTATATAAAGGAACTATACACGCTCTCTGCCAATCCCTAGGTACCTTCCCCTCTTTCATACATTTATTAAAAAATACCAACCACTCCAACACTATACCCCCCCCTTCCCCCGCTTTTAACATTTCTGTCATGATCCCGTCAGTTCCCGCTGCTTTACCCCCTTTCATTCTACGTAATGCCTCACGTATCTTCCCTACACACATCCTTCTCTTCTTCACTCCTAAAATATGTTATATTTCCCTGGCCAGTGCATGAAATTACCGCCTCTCCATGTTTCTTCATCAACATTTAAAAGTTCCTCAAAATATTCTCGCCATCTACCCAATACCTCCAGCTTCCCATTTACTAACTCCCCTACTCTGTTTTTAACTGACAAATCCATTCGTTCCCTAGGCTTTCTTAACTTGTTTATCTCACTCCAAATTTTTTTTTTTCATATTTTCAGCAAAATTTCTGGACAGTGCCTCTTCCACTCTTTCATCTGCTCTCCTTTTGCACTCTCTTCACCCTTCTTTTACCCTGCTCACACTACAACAGCTCGTCAGGTCCCAAAAACCATTCGTCTCCATTCACTCCTATCTAACACGCTCACGTTTCTCATCGAGGTAGGGTGACCCGCCGAATGAGAAACACTCGCATCATTCACTCCATTACTGCCTTGCAAGAGACGCGTCGATACTACATTTCAGATGCCCCTTCAAACTGCAAGTATCCCCAGCCCTCCTTGAGAGTGCAGGCACTACATCCCACCTGCAAGACTAAAGTCCGGCAAACCAGTTTCCCTGAATACCTTCACAAAATGTTACCTAATGAAAATCGTTAAACCTGTGTTGAATATTCAGCACAAGGCATGATTGAGGCTCTTCAACCATCCACTAATTGCCAGATACACTTCCAACCATTTCATTCGAACAAAGTGTAGCATTTTAAATTTAAGTCTCGTATAATACTTAACTTATAATAATTATTCTTGATTTAATAAGCTAGCATTTACTTTATATCCTTAAAATATATAAGATGTCATTGTTTCCAAACTATTTTGACTAACAGGTATATTTCATGTTTTTCTAGGGTGGTGACCTAAACCTTAGAAGAAACTGCTGATTATTTATTTACATGTATATATAAATAAGAGCACTTTGCGCAGGAACAGTTTATTTTATTGTCTACAGTAAAAATAAATCAGTCAAATCCAAGAATACAACAACATAATGTAAATTTTAATCGGATAAGAATCTTGACCACATAAAGCAACTCGTTACAGATTTAGGGTAAAGGCTATGCTAATTAAATATATATTTTGGTTTGGTATTAAACGGCAGATTTCACATGTATAGTGTATTATGGTTTGGTTTTCCAGGAACAAATGATTTACTTATGTTTCGAATAATATATTGGCATTTAAGTATTTCTTTTACATTGAAATGTAACTACATGTGTGTAGTTCATAAGAAGTTTGCTTTTTTGAGAGGCCTGCTGAAATGCAGACTTTAATGTTAAAATATTGGCTAAACCTATGACCACTCCAGGGCGTGCGACTTAAAAAAAAATTCTGACCTATGGTTCCGCCAAAACTAATTAAATTATTATTATTATTTATAACGGGACGGGGATAATTAGTTTTGTTAGCTAGCTGAGAGGGCAAGAACGCCAGAAAAACTATTAAATACCACAGCTCTAGGAAATACTCTTGAATTACCAGCATATTTTTTGTGTCATGTCTGGTCACAAGCATGTCTCCCATCTGTTACTGCAGATTTACTACGAAATCATTGTCATTTACAAGAATATATGGAAGAAACGCATAAGGGAATGATGTACATTTATTATTTATCTGTAATCCTATACATGCAATACAGTATTCTGTTGCTTTAATGCACTAGATTAATATATCTTTGTATTCATTTGTATTATATATTTTTTTGCTATAAATGCTTATTTGATAGGTATTATACAGTGAAAATCTTTTTTTTATAAATATATAAATTACAATAAATCCCATCTGAGTTTTCTTTGATTTTATCTTAATAGTTCTTGTTCTTATTGCTTTTCCCTTTCATATCCATGGGGAAGTGGAATAAGAATCTTTCCTCCGTAAGCCATGCGTGTTGTAAAAGTCAACTAAAATGCCGGGAACAATGGGCTAGTAACCCCTTTTCCTGTATAGCTTACTAAAAAGAAGAAGAAGAAAATCGTCAAAGTGGGATGTTTGAATGTGCGTGGATGTTGTGCGAATGATAAGAAAGAGATGATTGTAGATGTTATGAATGAAAAGAAGCTGGATGTCCTGGCTTTAAGTGAGACAAAGCTGAAGGGGGTAGGAGAGTTTCAGTGGGGAGAAATAAATGGGATTAGATCAGGGGTTTCAAATAGAGTTAGAGCTAAAGAAGGAGTGGCAATAATGTTGAATAATCAGTTATGGCAGGTAAAGAAGGAATATAAATGTATAAATTCAAGGATTATGTGGAGTAAAATAAAGGTTGGATGTGAAAAGTGGGTTATAGTAAGTGTTTATGCACCTGGAGAAGAGAGAAGTGTAGAGGAGAGAGAGATTTTGGGAAATGTTGAGTGAGTGTGTGGGGAGTTTTGAACCAAGTGAGAGAGTAATTGTGGTTGGGGATCTTAATGCTAAAGTGGGTAAAAATGTTGTGGATGGAGTAGTAGGTAAATTTGGGGTGCCAGGGGTAAATGTAAATGGGGAGCCATTAATTGAGCTATGTGTAGAAAGAGGTTTGGTAATAAGTAATACATATTTTATGAAAAAGAGGATAAATAAATATACAAGGTATGATATAGCACGTAAGGAAAGTAGTTTGTTGGATTATGTATTGGTGGATAAAAGGTTGATGAGTAGGCTTCAGGATGTACATGTTTATAGAGGGGCAACGGATATATCAGATCATTATTTGGTTGTAGCTACAGTTAGAGTAAAAGGTAGATGGGACAAAAGAAAATGGCAACAGCAAGTAAGAGAGAGGTAAAAGTGTATAAACTAAGGGAGGAGGAACTTAGGGTGAGATATAAGCAACTATTGGCAGAAAGGTGGGCTAGTGCAAGTAGGAGTAGTGGGGGGGTTGAAGAGAGTTGGGATAGTTTTAAAAATGCAGTATTAGAATGTGGGGCAGAAGTTTGTGGTTATAGGAGGGTGGGTGCAGGAGGAAAGAGGAGTGAGTGGTGGAATGAAGAAGTAAAGGGTGTGATAAAAGAGAAAAAGGTAGCTTATGAGAGGTTTTTACAAAACAGAAGTGTTAGTAGAAGAGCAGAGTATATGGAGAGTAAAAGAAAGGTGAAGAGAGTGCAAAAGAAGAGCGGATGAAAGAACGGGAGAGGCTCTGTCAAGAAATTTTGCTGAAAACAAGAAAAAATTTTGGAGTGAGATAAACAAGGTAAGAAAGCCTAGGGAACGAATGGATTTGTCAGTTAAAAACAGAGTAGGGGAGTTAGTAGATGGGGAGCTGGAGGTATTGGGTAGATGGCGGGAATATTTTGAGGAACTTTTAAATGTCGATGAAAAGAGGGAGGCGATAATTTCATGTACTGGCCAGGAGGTACAACATCGTTTAGGAGTGAAGAAGAGCAGGATGTGAGTGTGGGGAGGTGCGTGAGGCATTACGTAGAATGAAAGGGGTAAAGCAGCTGGAATTGACGGAATCATGACAGAAATGTTAAAAGCAGGGGGATATAGTGCTGGAGTGGTTGGTATTTTTGTTTAATAAATGTATGAAAGAGGGGAAGGTACCTAGGGATTGGCAGCGAGCATGTATAGTTCCTTTATATAAAGGGAAGGGGAATAAAAGAGTGTAAAAATTATAGGGGAATAAGTTTACTGAGTATACCAGGTAAAGTGTATGGCAGGGTTATTATTGAAAGAATTAGAGGTAAGACAGAGAGTAGGATTGCAGATGAGCAAGGAGGCTTTAGAGTGGGTAGGGGATGTGTAGATCAAGTGTTTACAGTGAAGCATATATGTGAACAGTATTTAGATAAAGGTAGAGAAGTTTTTATTGCATTTATGGATTTAGAAAAGGCATATGATAGAGTGGATAGGGGAGCAATGTGGCAAATGTTGCAAGTGTATGGAATAGGTAGTAAGTTACTGAAGGCTGTAAAGAGTTTTTATGAGGATAGTGAGGCTCAGGTTAGGGTGTGTAGGAGAGAGGAGATTACTTCCCGGTAAAAGTAGGTCTTAGACAGGGTTGTGTAATGTCACCATGGTTGTTTAATATATTTATAGATGGGGTTGTAAAAGAAGTAAATGCTAGGGTGTTGGGGAGAAGGGTGGGATTAAATTATGGAGAATTAAATGCAAAATGGGAGTTGACACAGTTACTTTTTGCTGATGATACTGTGCTTATGGGAGATTCTAAAGAAAAGTTGCAAGGTTAGTGGACGAGTTTGGGAGAGTGTGTAAAGGTAGAAAGTTAAAAGTGAACATAGATAAGAGTAAGGTGATGAGGGTATCAACGATTTAAATAAAGAAAAATTGGATATCACATTGGAGAGAGGATTATGGAAGAAGTAAATGTTTTCAGATATTTGGGAGTTGATGTGTCAGCGGATGGGTTTATGAAGGATGAGGTTAACCATAGAATTGATGAAGGAAAAAGGTGAGTGGTGCATTGAGGTATCTGTGGAGACAAAAACGTTATCCATGGAGGCAAAGAAGGGAATGTACGAAAGTATAGTAGTACCAACACTCTTATATGGGTGTGAAGCATGGGTTGCAAATGCTGCAGCGAGGAGGAGGCTGGAGGCAGTGGAGATGTCCTGTCTAAGGGCAATGTGTGGTGTAAATATTATGCAGAAAATTCGGAATGTGGAAATTAGAAGGTGTGGAGTTACTAAAAGTATTTGTCAGAGGGCTGAAGAGGGGTTGTTGAGGTGGTTTGGTCATTTAGAGAGAATGGATCAAAGTAGAATGACTTGGAGAGCGTATAAATCTGTAGGGAAAGGAAGGCGGGGTAGGGGTCGTCCTAGAAAAGGTTGGAGGGAAGGGGTAAAGGAGGTTTTGTGGGCGAGGGGCTTGGACTTCCAGAGGGCATGTGTGAGCGTGTTAGATAGGAGTGAATGGAGACGAATGGTTTTTGGGACATGACGATCTGTTGGAGTGTGAGCAGGGTAACATTTTGTGAAGGGATTCAGGGAAACCAGTTAATTGATTTAGTTGGACTTGAGTCCTGGAAATGGGAAGTACAATGCCTGCACTTTAAAGGAGGGGTCTGGGATAGTGACAGCTGGGAGGGACTTATTCTCAGCTGTCGTATCTGAGCTCCTCTGCAAAGACAGTGATTGTGTATGAGTGTGGTGAAAGTGTTGAATGATGGTGGAAGTTTTTTCTTTTTGGGGATTTTCTTTCTTTTTGGGTCACCCTGCCTCGGTGGGAGACGGCCGACTTGTTGAAAAAAAAAATCCCATCTTTATATCTTTATACTCACCATTGCATTTATTCTATCTGAATACTACTTATTTAATGCTGTATTGAAATACGACTGCTCACAATTCTGAAGTGTCCCCTACATATGTTACTGCAGACTCCAAAGTTTTTTCTGGATCATTCATCTGGTCCTTAAAACGAAAATTGTATTTTCAGCTCAAATACGTCGAGGGTTTAGTTAAGTCCCTAATTTAGGGATTAAAGTATTTTTAACATTTTGTAGGTCATTTTTTTCACCTGACTCATATTATTCTTGACAGTGTACAGACACCTCCATGAATTAAAGCCCACCTTAATTTTGCTCCCCAAACACACCTCCCATGGTACACGATTGTTGCTACGTTGTACACACCTCCAGAGGTGCAGCCAGGATTTCAAACTTGGGGGAAAGGGGGAAGGGGGTGAGAAGCTTAAAAATCATATTCCGGAAAAATCTAAGAAATATTTTTTAAAAATCTATGTTTTTCAGTATGTATGTGAAATTGCTTTCGTGGTCACTGGTCAATATAATACCATAAAAAATGATCCATTAAATGAAAATAAAATAAAAGTTTTTGCATCTGGAAGGGCTTTAGCCCCCTCCCATGGCTGCGCCATTACATACCTCCACCAACCTATCCTTCAAGGGTGTGCGTTGATGTTGGTCAAAGACTTCATTAAGGAATTGGAGCTATCTTCTCCTTTCTCGTATCAGACCGGATTGCTTTCCATTCCCCAGGCGCTTTATGATCCCTAAAACAATATATACACAAGCATTTGTCTCCTTTAATCCCTGTTTTAGGATTCTTGTCTGGTGATGAACAGCCTTAATGATCCTCGTGTAGTAGAGTCTTTAAATCCCATTTATGATTCCTACAGGTTTAGAATTTTCCCCTGATTTTCATAATAATAATGAACGAACCTGATGACTGCACGCGACTCTTAGCACATAGTAAATAAGTTTATTCAGGTATACACAAATACAGTTACATAGATTATCATACATAGCAATATATGTGTAGAGAACCTAGGATAACCCAAAAGTCAGACAAAATGACTTATATTTCCAAGTGTTCTGAGTAACTCTCTTTTCAAGGTGGGTGTTGATGCTGGTGAAGGGTTCTTGAGCTAAGAAATTAGAGATACACCTGATTGTCTTCCATATCCCTGGCGCTGCATGACTCCCACAGGTTTGATGTTTTTTCATGAATATAGGATGGCTGTATATCACAGTACACCACGAACCAAAGATACACGAGTATACACCAAAAGGTGTGCATCTGTCATTGTATACAGTTAATTTCTATACCCTGTATACGGATTAAAGTATTCTTGAATGGTAGTATAAAGGTTACATGCAATATTAATAAATTTTAAGCAACAACCCAATCAACATATATATATACACTAAGAGATACACACCTCTAGGCGTATACACTAAGAAATACATACAGCGGTGTATATACATGCCACTTTCTTTTCCATATCTTGCGTAACTAAAGTATTCCTTCCCTCCATCTTAGTAACCCACAGTTTTCTAGCTCGAGGTGAGCGGGTGCGAGGAGACGAGCTCAGTGTTTCAACTTCTCTAGCAGTGAATTGTGATTATTTCTGCCAGAAATGTTCTCCATAAAGTGTATGTTCCTTCATGATATGTGTTTGTTGCTGGTAAAGGGTTTTTGACCTAAGGACTTATAACTTCCTTCCTATCCCTAAGATCAAAACCTGATAAACTCCCACGCCTCAGTATTGTGATCCATACAGGACTGGTACTTTTAATAATAATAAAGCGTATGTAACGTTTAAGGTCGTTGAATGTACAGGCTAACTTGTCTTACCTCAGCTCATTTAAAAGCCTAACCTGATATAACGGTTACTAACACCTCCAGGATGCCACTTACAACAATGACTAACACTAATCATTCGGTTACAAGTTGAAAGCGCTACCACCGAGTTATTACCAAAATTACTGGATTAAAATGTGATTCCCAAGCCACTGACTGACTCGAGTCCAGCGTGTCCCATTAATAAGATCCTTCATCATCATCATTTTGACCAGAGCTTTGGTAAGATGGGGAAGGAAGAAGGATAGGTAAGGATGGAAATTGGGAAAAATAGGGGGTGTGTGTGGAGGAAGGATAAAAAAGGTAAGTGGCCCAACCACTTTGGTGCATAATATATGTGTTTAGTGGTATATCAAGGTAATATATCAAAATGGGGCATAACATTTGCCCAACAGTGTCACACAGGTATAACAAAGTTATATTTGCATGACTGTATCGGCAAAGGGTATACTAAGTGCATTTTTTTTTTTTTTTTTTTTATTAAATTGCTAGACGTAAATTATAGGACGATAGCAAGGCGAGTGATGGTTATAAAAACTGCTATCAAGAGATGCTGGCCGGCGTGCTTTGCAAAGGTGGTGTCCAACATTTGTATTATTGGCACTGTTACGTAAATGGATGTTATAGCTGTGAAGTAAAAACAGGAATCACCAGAACTTGGGTTAGAAGTGATATCAGTAGACATAGAAAGGTTCTGGAGTTACCCAATCATCTGGATCCTCTGGAAGGTCACTCAAGATCTTGGGGCGTTGAAAATCATCCTTATGTATATATCTTCTCACTCGCTGATGGAGGGTCATCCTTTGAGTTCTATGAGGAGCTGCATTAATAACGTAATCGGTGGTATTGACCAAAAAGGTAGGATGTTCTCTGTCTGGGAGATACAAATCCTGCATGGTATACAATTGCCTTTTCTTCAACTGATCAAGCCGAACATTCATTGCAACAATGTCTTGTTGAACGTGTAGATCAGCCATTCGAATTCTATTTCTTCTCCTTGAGCCTGTAATAAAACGGAGTGCTTTGTTCTGAACTCGTTGTAGTTGAAGCATGTTTGTTTTTGTTGTTAATGACAAAGGCACACACGGATATTCAAGTAAGGGTCTTATCATCATCTTATACAGGTGTTTTTTCACGTGAGATGGAGCTGATTGAAATCTGAATAGAGTGGCAAGTCGAGTTTTAGCTAAATTTATCTTTTTGGTGACATGGGAAGTGGAGTGAAGTATACTGTCTATCTCATAACCCAGTATCTTATTAGGATTATGAATGGCTATAGGTATATCTCTGATGGAGATACCCCCTTTATAATAAGATCCTTTGCGCGTCAAATTAACCGTAACTAGTTCACCAGTCCTTTCAAGGATACCTGGATGCTGGTGAATGATCTTGATCCTAGGAAATTGAGCTACCTTTCCCTTGGATTAAAACGATTACCTTCCATTCCCAGGCTCTGTATAACCCCTTACGGGTTTAGAACTTCCCTATGAATATAAAAAAAATAGTTTACCGGCAGTAATTTTGAATAATCGGAACATTTATCATCAGGATACCTAAAAATGTCACAATGTTGTGTTCCCTCTAGATTCTGGATACATCTAGGCGTGTGATATGTTTGATTCCACTAAATGTGCGCCTTCAGGCCGTAGGGATGTGTGAATAACTATCTCAAGGTTATATACACCGAGAGTTGTATATACACTTCAGTTTATATAATTTATTTTCGGGATTAAAGTGTCTGACTAGTACAGGTGACATGCAGCCTAATTGACCCCCGTGTTGTAACAGGCTTTACACGGCTTACACGTAATATACCAACTAGCACAGTCTGATTGTGCTCAGAGTTCTTTAATTTACACTATTCGTTAAATTTGCGATATTGTGCAATAATAATTTTCTGGAGAAAGAAAACTAGCATATACAAAATAAATATTGCAGTAAAATAATAGCCCGATATGTCGGCCGGGTTACACTTTCCAAGTTGTAAGTTTCTCGTAATAAACAACAGATATTCCTTCAAAGGAAGTAAAGGGGTCATGCGACATGGCCTCTTCAGCTGGAATGGTCATTCCAGCTTAAGAAGTCTTGTAATGATACTAATTCTGTCTTGTTAAATAGTGGATTTCAATAATATACCTTAGTGATAGTCGGCTGTTGTGGGTATACCCTGGATACAGCCGGGCTTTGATGTAGGATAACAGCTCTAAATTTCCCTAACCCTCGTGCCCAAAGCCAAAGTGCACCACAAGCTCCCCAAACCGAGGGACCTAGTTATTCAGCCTGGAGTTGCCAGGAGATGACTTGCTCACCCTACAATCTTGGTCACTCAGTTGACAGCTATCGCTTACTCCATGAGGGTGTCACATGTGCGGCATTGCATCTGAAAGGTAATGAACATTGCTTTAATTTATTTTCTCATTGTAAACATTCCTTTAACAGGAATGCTTTGTTGCCCGTACAGGGTTCTGGGACCAAGTAATTAGAGCTACCCTTTCCTTATTTGGATAAAAATCTGAATACCTCCCCAGGCATTGTATGAGTTTAGCACCTCCATAATTATAATAATATTAAATCAGTTTAAACATAATCGATGAGCACACCTAACCACCAAGAGTATAATAATTAAGGAGCACTAATGCAACGTCATTTCTCCTGACCATTCTTTATGGAATAGTAACCAACAGTATGGGCAGTCAACATTAATGCTTGCTCCTACAATAACTTTGTCATCACTTGAAGGCAGAGTTGAAAGTTTAGGAGGGAGCTTTTGAGAGGAAAATAAGATACTCAGCTGCTTCCACATCAACAGGGAAAAAGTCAAAACGAAACTTTTGGTCAGTGGTGGCAATGTAGAGTGAAGGTAGTGTGGTGGGAAGTGTAAATCGTTTGCGATGCTTCAGGACTAGTGCAAAGATAACCAGGACCAGTGTGAGCAAGCTGGCTCACTTGTGAACGTGGAAGTCGGTAATGAAAGTCAGAGGAAAAAATACAGGTAAGTGTATTGTTGAATTTTTGTGTTGATGAGTGTATTGTGAATTTTGTAACAGGGATAGGATGAGTGTTTCCCCAGTGCTGGGATGGAAGATTTTGTTGAAAGGATGACAGGTATCCTCTCTGGAAGTGGGGAAAACTCATTATTTGTCTGAGTGCCTGAGGTAACGATTGTTAGGAAGGGTATATGTGAAAAGTTACTAAAATAGTTTATGCAGATTATTACAGAGAATAAAAATAGGGGTGGAACACCTGAAATATGTAGCATTTTTCTAAGAGTGACGGTGGGGAACGAGTGCTTATTCCTTACAATTGTAGTGAATTGCCGGCTCAGTAAATACTATGAGGAATCCAAGATTAAGTTTACTGATTACTGGGACACTCTATAAGCGTTATGTTTAACTGATGGCACCATTTAATTAATATTGGGAGTCAATGCTTTGGTTGTTTCATTATGGTGGACAGTGGGCTATCTGGGGGTTTAAATTAGTTGGTAACTGTAATGTGGAAAAAATCAACAATTTTTAAATTACAGATGGGATTGGAACCCTTGGAAATATTGTGGGATAAATATGAAAGGAAAGTTAAGACTAACAGGAGATGGAGATATGGTTGTAATTGAGAATGGAGGAGATTAAGGAATCAGCTGGAAGCGATAAACATTCCGAAATTCCTGAGTTGTATAATAATAATAATAAAACATGGAAAATAAGTAGAAAAAGAGGAGATACGTTTTTTTCAAGATTAATAATAATAATAATAATAATATATGTTTATTTCGTTGCAAGTTACAAGTATACATAGTTATTGGTAGTTACAATTATATCCAGTGTGCGTGCTCGTCCAAGGCTAGACAGGTACACCAGTTATATCCCCTTCCTTTCAAGGGAATGCGATGATGCCAGTGAAGGGCTATTGATCAAAGGAATTGGAAGCACCCAATTTCTCAAACTTGACTGCCTCCTATTCTTCAGGCTCTGTATGAACCCTACGGATTTAGCGCTTTTCCGTGATTATAATAGTAATAATAATTATACATCTCCATTTATCCGCTTCTTACTGTATACTTACCTCAGTCACGATGCTTGCAGCTCCACTTCCCTCCAGTTACACGCTTTCAGAATCCACGTTCATTGTCACTAACATTTCCGTGCAGGAAAGTTTTCTGATCCACTGGACTAACTTTATCATCCCTCTCTGCACCTCTGGTGCACTCACGTTTGGTAGTTCTGTTTATCTACAAGCACTACAATCATTTAAAGTTAAATCCCCCGTGATGACTACATTTTTGTCTCTTAAGTCTCTACATTTTCGTCCCAAAATAATTTTATTTGAAATTTATGATGTTCCCCAAGAAATTATGATTGAATAGCTCGCGTCAGCTTTTAATGTCACGAGAAATTTCGATCAAATAGATTATATAAATTCTTTCAGCCCTTATATCTTTGTTTTATGCAGCAGATACCACCATTTCAACGCATATTTTGTTTTCATTAGGGGAAGGAGAGAGAACCTCCTCCAAGGAATTTAATTTAAAATGAACCACACTGCAACTTGACTTTCATGGATTATCCTGGGTTATTAGATTTTCGGGATTAATAATTCGAAGTGTCTTCTGGGTTGTTAACTTTTCAGGATTAATAATTCCAAGTCTTCCTCTCAGTCGACATCGTAGTTAATCGTCCAAACATCCACTAACCACATATTTGCAAGCATCATGCGATGTTCTTACTGATAAGACGAGAGAGATATCTTCAAGATTAAATTAGATATGACACCGAGTAGCTAGCTGATTGTGCACCTATATACTACATCCTGCGGACGGTACCAAGAACATATGGATACACAAGGATTAGGAACTAGACCCTGAAAAAGGTTAACATTTTGCTATAATTTACAACTTAATATTTGATCTGTTACAAACAAATTTAGGATACTTATTCAATATTCCTGGTACCTTATCTGAGCACTAAAATATCTTAATGGACTGAGAAATACTAGAGGAAATTTAAGAATTAAGGAACTCTGCAGTCGGCAAATTGACCCATTCTAGGGAGTTTTTTCTCACAACCATTCCCACTCATGTGTGTCTAGCCTAATTTTGGAATACGAAGACCGGAACTACCTTGCATAATGTAAATGAGGCTTTATCAAAGAAATGTTTTGTGTTAATGCTTTGTAATTTTCTCTCCTTTGAACAGAGAACAAATAATAATGGATGTGGATAATAAGTGCATCCGGGCTTTTGTAAGTAATGCTGTTGTGTTTCCTGACGAAACCTGCCAGGCTGTTATTCAGGTCAAGAATTCCAAGATCCACTCCATGCAGAGACACAGCACAGACGTCTCAGCCTACACAGAGGACCAGGTACTTACGGCAGGTGTAGTGTTTTCTGCTACAATTGAAAGTAATCTAATAACCAGAGCTTATGAAAGTTCGTTTTGAATGAATGCAACAATGATAGAATAATGTTACAATAACGCTGAATATAAAGGATAATGGGTATATAGTTAGGTACCCCCCTCCCAAGATTAGATACCAATAATTCAATTTCTTTCCATGGTGATTAATTTTCCCCTAGCATTTTTTGTTCTTAGTGTTGCTTCGTGTCAATGTGATATATATATATATATATATATATATATATATATATATATATATATATATATATAGAGAGAGAAAGAGAGAGAGAGAGAAAGATTGTTTCTCGTATGTTTTTTATGGTTAAAGGGCATTGTAGCTGTATATTTTTCAAATTTAAAACTATTTTGGGAGGGGACTCTTTTTACGAGACTTCTGGAGCAGTAATAAATGTTGGACAGGTAACAAGACTCTTGGAACACAGGTCTTATTCAGATAACTCATTAAGCACACGCTGCTTTCATTCTACTTGATTATTATCATAATCAGGGGAAGCGTTAAATCTGTAAGGGTTACATAATATCTGGGGAAATGGGCGGCAATCACGTTCGAGCCTATGAAGGGGAGGATAGGTTTGGTTTCTTGGATCAAGAGCTTTACCTGTATCAATATATCTAACTTGAGACATCTATTATTAAAAAAAAAAGAAGAAGGATTACTACAGGATAGAATAACCCATTCAGGTTCGTCGCTTTTTAACGCAGTAATAATACATTGAAAATTCCTCCACTATACCAAACTACACATTTTCTGTAGTCCTAATTCCTTCAAGGATTGGGGAAAATGCCTTGATGCTGGCGAAGAGCTGAGCCAAGGAATTGGAGTTACTCTTCTCTCAGATTACTTTCCATTCCCAAGGCACTGTGTGACCCTCATGGATTTAGCTCATAACCATAATAATTTGCAAAAAAATTTCAATACTTCTTATTTGGAATAATGATACCTGAGGCACCTCATAGGGCGTTCGGCTCACAACACAAGGATCCGGGATCAATCCTGGAGGTGGAGGGACGTTTGCCCAAATCTCTTAATACCTAAGAGTAAGCAGATATCTAGAAATTAGTCAACTGCTGTAGGTTGCATCCTGGGGCCAGAACTGAGGCTAATCTCTTGAGTTATCAATTCCAATTAATAATAAAGCATAAGCTATTGTTTTTCCAATCAGATATTCTAGAATAGGTCAGTAAACATACTACAGTGATTCTCTCTTATATGTGTACAGGTTGTAGACTGTGGTGATCTTGTGTTGATGTCAGGTCTGGTAGACTCTCACGTGCATATTAATGAGCCTGGACGTACAGCTTGGGAAGGCTTCAGCTCAGCCACACAAGCAGCAGCAGCAGGAGGCATTACTACCATAGTGGATATGCCTTTGTTAGTAATAGCTTCTCTTCCCTCTTTAATATTTCATTTCCTAGGCTATTATTATTATTAGGCTTAGTACTAACCTAATAATAATATTTTTTCTTACATTAAAACCATTACAAGAAAATGAAGCTAGTAAAATAAGTAATTTAGAAGATATGTACTTTGTTTTTCTCTTAACAATGTTATTTTTTTATATATAATTCAAATTGCTTTCGAGAGTAGGCATCAGCGAGGAGACACAAAATGGCGAGCAAATCAACTTAAAGTAATTGAAATATCAGAAGTAAAACTGTAAGAGGGGATTGAGGTGGCAATTCTTTTTTAAGTGATAATATTTGTTAATATGATTTTTGAAAAACAAGTTACAATCATCTTCATAGTGCCATCTCCGCATAATTCTTCACGACTATGTCAAAAGATATATATATTTTAAAATAATATTTTAATTCAGCTCGTCCAGTTACATGAGTGCGAAATAGAAGCCTTAATAAATGTTTGTACTCTGGCTCTCATAAACACGTAAGATAACAGACAAATCTTACAAACTTCTATTATTAACATTCACAAAATACCTATTACTGAGAAAAGAGATAATCCCATCAAGGAAGATTCATTGGAGCAAATGTGATTACCTTTCCTTTCCCTAGACTGTATGACTCCTACAGGTTTAGAGCCCCCTCATATATGTAATAACAATGATAACTGATAAAGCTCCCATGAGTGAAAAATCTCCTTAATAAATATCCGACGACACATTTATTTTTATTCTATTTTCGTATTCGTTAGGCCTTATGAAAAAATGCCAATTAGAAATCCAAAATATATGAAAATGCAAAATAAGAAAAAAAATGCCAATCAGAAATCCAAAATATATGAAAATGCAAAATATTTTACATTATACATGAAATTGGAAGATGCATGACGTTCTGATCAAACTATCTCTTAATTATTAATCTATGTTTAGTCAGTATATCTTCTCATAAAATATTTTTCATGAAATTATATGTTCCTTAAAGTATCTTTATATTTATTTATTTTATGAATCTAAATGCCAGTCAAATTAAATTTTGAGAGTAACTGGCATTACTATTGTAGAGTAATGCCACGCAGCCTATTTCTTATATCTTCGATTATTCCTGGCGAATCATGCACTTCTTACACAAAGCAGTATATCTCGGTATATATTAGCTGAGAAGTGTATACCTCGGTGTATATTCACCGAGAAGTGTATTAATTATTGTTTATTCACCGAGAAGTGTATATCTGTTTATTCACGGACAGGAGTATATATCGGTGTATATTCTCCGAGAGGTGTATCTCAGTGTATATTCTCCGAGGTGTATACTCAGTGTATATTCTCCGAGGTGTATACTCAGTGTATATTCTCCGAGAGGTGTATACTCAGTGTATATTCTCCGAGAGGTGTATACTTAGTGTATATTCACCGAGGGGTACCTTGATGCCAGTGAAGGGCTCTTTATTCCTGAAGATGCATTTACTTTTCCTTTCCTTGGCCCAAACCTGATTACTTCCCATTCTCTCCAGCACTGCTCTGACCTCTACGGGTTTGGCGCTCCACCCATGAATTTAATAACGTAGACACTATGGTTACAGGAACTGCATCCCAGCCACAACATCAGTGAAGGCGTGGCAAGTCAAGATGGCTGCCGCTGAGGGTCGGTGCTGGATCGATGTTGGCTTCTGGGGAGGAGTCGTGCCAGGTACTGTACATTCTGCCATTTTGTTTATCTATAGCTTCAATTTATATAAGAATGATTAAATATTCATGACCTACACGGGTTCAAAACTTTTGATAATTTGAATCCCAGTGTGATAACTTCCCCTAGTGCTCATTGAAACATCCTGGTTGTTGGCTGTCGGTCATTAATTTACAAAATTATTTGTATGACTCGTCAAGCCCGTGTGGGTCATTCATAGTTTTCCAGCCTGGTTTTCTCTTCACCAAATGACTGTTCATTTGATATTCGTTATGCATACACAAGACCTACGTCACTTAGTCTTCTTATATCCACACACCTTGAAGACTCCACCAGGTGGCAAGGATACCACCATCATGACATAAAATATTCTTTAATATTTGCATTATCTCAAACTGAAACACTTACCTCAGCTTATCTGTCAATTCCGTCAGGAAACTCAGGTGAACTTCTGAGCATGGTTGCTCATGGTATCTGTGGCTTCAAGTGTTTTCTTGTAAACAGCGGTGTTGAAGAGTTTCCTTGTGTCACCTTTGACGATGTAAGAGAAGCTCTTCAAAAACTTGTTGGCACCAGATCTATTTTACTGGTATGTTATTTTTTATTTTGCTGTTGTAATTTCTGATGTTGATATTATTACATTATTATTATTATGATTATGGAAACCCGATAAACCTATTACAGTACCTAGGTAATGTGAGGTAAACAACCATGATCCAGGAAAGGGGATAACAGGTTCAATAACTTGGAGCAAGAGTTCTATAACAGCACCAAGAAATTTTCTCACTGAAGATATATTATTGCTGAAGGTATTTTGTTTAAGGTGAAATCTCACTTAATTTTGATACTCGGTTTAATTTTTGGGTTGGGCGAAGGAAAATTGACTCATCTTCATGCAGTATTAAAACGTAAGAAAAGCTTCTCCCAATTTGCTACAATTATTTTTTGAAGGTGCAACAAAGACTTCTTTTCTTGGGTGAAAAAATAAATACCCCTAAATTTTGCTGATGTAAGGCATATTTTTTGGCTTTGTATGACCTCTGCGCGTTTAGCTCTTTCCTATGAATATAATAATAGCGAGGTCGGAGTACCTTTTAACTTACACTTGTGTGTATTTCCAGTTAATAATTAGAGAACCCCCTTCGAATTAATTTCAAATACAGTGAAACCCCGGTGTTTGAACTTAATTGGTTCCTAGGAGGTGTTCGAAATGCGAAAAGTTCGATGTCCGAATCAGTATTTCTCACTGAAATACATGTAAATGTAATTGGTTCTGGACCACGAAAAGTTACCCAAAAAACAAAAAACATCCCACAATATATAATATTTTTTATGCTATAAAAATACTTATGTAATTAATATAATACCTTTTAATAAAATAAATGAACAGAGAATCTAGAACTTTATCTTTGTTGACTTGAGTTGACTGGCACAAGTGGAAGTTGCAGTGGAAGGAGGCTACTGTGTGGAGAGAAAGTCACCTTCCATAAAAACATCCGGTAACTCCACCTCTGAAGTGATGTGGTCTCGTTTCTGTCTCTGCGCTAATACTGGAAGATTCTGGGGACTCAGAACTGGCAGGTACATTTGTTTTTTTATGTTTTAAAAAGAATCAGTCCGACGTGGTCTGTGTCTGTCTACCCCTCATAATCTTCCTAAAGTTTACCACATTATCACTGAAGGAACTGATGTTGTGGTTCACCAGAGCAATGTCAGGGTGCCATTTCTCCACTATGCGCTGCGTTTTTTATCAATAAAAAAAAACTTTTCAAGCTCATCAGTGGAAATTTTGGCATTGCTAACTTCCTATTCATCATTCGGTGAAGAAAATTTCTCTGCCAATTCCTCTTCTTGCTCCCTGAGAAGATCTTAAGAGTTTTTCTGTTTTGAGTTCCTTGCTGTGGACATTTATCAACTCCACATCCTCCTGGTTCACCTCTAACCCCATAGACCCACCTAGGGAGATGATTTCTTGAATCACTGGCTCTTCCTCAGTCTGCTTGCCACAGTCAGGCCACAACTTCTCCAAGCAGACTTAATTGTCCTTTGGGGAACATCTCCCAAGGCTTTAATTATCAGACTCACACACTGGAGGATGTTGAACTGACTCTTCCAAGTCTCTAAGAGTTAGGTCAGTGTCAGAGATCATTTAAAACACTTTTGAAACAGGGCTTTCGACGCTAACCGAATTGTAAATAAGCCGGCGTGTTCGGACTCCAGAAAAACGTTCAAAGACCGGGTCAATATTTTCTGAACAAAATTGTAAGGACTCCAGTTTGTTCAGGTCCGGTACGTTCGAACACCGGGGTTCAACTGAATGAAGCACTTTGTTTTGATATTCTTCGTTGAATAATTTCGTCAATGTATGGTGAAGTACATTTCCGGAATTTATTTCTGATATCTAGATGACAGCCTTTGTCTCCAACACGTATATTAATCATGGCTCGAAAACGGTCCATGACTGACCGAAGCGTCATACATGTTTACTTCCAATTTATGGGTTACCTGTAAATTCATTGTGAATAGTGTTTGTACCAACGCTGGCACATATTTTCGAATATCAGGCAATTATTAGGAGAGTTTAACAACAGACAAAACAATTTTTCTCATTATGTTTAGTATGATTATACCAACCCAGCAATAATTTTTAATAAATTATATGTCCTTAAATCATTTACTTTTCATAAGTTTTGTATTAATGTAGATTATTATTTTTCTATTAACAGTTCCACGCTGAGTGTGAGATTGAAGACACTGTATCTGATGAAGGTAATCAACGTGTAAATATTTTTGATTTTCTATGCATCAGGAAGGATTCAAGATGCGTGTTTTAATTACCTGCCCATAAGTGTAAACAGTCCATTTGGGGAAGGTTAATGTTGGTGATCTCTACTCCATGATGACTCTTTTATCTGTCAGGGAGTGGGGGAGTAATATGGGTGCCCTGTTTCTCCACAAGGACCATACTATGTGGGGAGTAATATGGGTGCCCTGTTTCTCCACAAGGACCATACTATGTGGGGGAGTAATATGGGTGCCCTGTTTCTCCACAAGGACCATACTATGTGGGGGAGTAATATGGGTGCCCTGTTTCTCCACAAGGACCATACTATGTGGGGAGTAATATGGGTGCCCTGTTTCTCCACAAGGACCATACTATGTGGGGGAGTAATATGGGTGCCCTGTTTCTCCACAAGGACCATACTATGTGGGGAGTAATATGGGTGCCCTGTTTCTCCACAAGGACCATACTATGTGGGGGAGTAATATGGGTGCCCTGTTTCTCCACAAGGACCATACTATGTGGGGGAGTAATATGGGTGCCCTGTTTCTCCACAAGGACCATACTATGTGGGGGAGTAATATGGGTGCCCTGTTTCTCCACAAGGACCATACTATGTGGGGAGTAATATGGGTGCCCTGTTTCTCCACAAGGACCATACTATGTGGGGGGGGAGTAATATGGGTGCCCTGTTTCTCCACAAGGACCATACTATGTGGGGGGGGGGGGAGTAATATGGGTGCCCTGTTTCTCCACAAGGACCATACTATGTGGGGAGTAATATGGGTGCCCTGTTTCTCCACAAGGACCATACTATGTGGGGAGTAATATGGGTGCCCTGTTTCTCCACAAGGACCATACTATGTGGGGGGGGAGTAATATGGGTGCTCTTTTTCTCCACAAGGACCATACTACGTGGGGGGGGGGGAGTAATATGGGTGCTATTTTCTCCACGATGACTTTTATTTAGCTACCCTCACTACAGGCCCACTTTAGCCTTGACACTTTGCTCCTTTTTTTATGTACTCACTTGGTCCCTTTCAGGATAATAATATCTTCATTTACTACAAGTACATGTACAAGGTATACAGGCCTAGCTGACATCAATGACATACTATTATATAGAAAGTCCCTTGTTATGCAGAGCATTTCGGGCAAATTAGGATAGATGCTTTGATGCGAGTGAAGGGCTCTTGATATGAGGAATTGAAGCTGCCCTCCATTGCCTTGAATCAAATCGCTTTAGTAACCCTTACGAGTATAGTGCTTCCCCCACGAATAAAATATAATAGTGTCAACAGTATTACTTGTATAGGTATACGTAGGTATATTATTTGTGTAGGTCACGTGACTTAAGGCCAAACCTTAGGTCACGTGACTTAAGGTTTGGCCAGGGAGCCTGCCTATAAATGTTGCTATTAAATATATATATATGTTTACTACACAAGTAATACTGTTGACAATAATAATAATAAGAAGAATGTCATAAAAAATATGCGAATCCATAGAGCTTATCTTTTGAAGAATTTTTATATAGTATTAACTGCTATTTTTGTTTTAATTTCCAGTTTTGCATAATCTGCACTAATTAGTCTTGATTCACTTCAGTTTATTAGATAAGATCTCATGATTTCTGTTATCAATATACTTTGTTTATATACCTATAATAATTGCATATACATTTTTACAAACTAGTTTTGTAAGTCGAGTGTACTTTCAGACCCTCCGAATTTTATAGCACTTGCAAATTGTGTACTTTCAGACCCTCTAGGGTGTTACAGTACTTTTGTAAGTTGTGTGTACTTTGAGACCCCCCTCAGGATGTAACAGTACTTTTGTAAGTAGTGTGTACTTTGAGACTCCCCCCCCCCAGGATGTTACAGTCCTTATGTAAGGTGTGTACCTCCAAACTCTCCCGGGTGTTACAACACTTTTGCAAGTCGAGTGTACTTTCAGATCCCCCTGGGTGTTACAGCACTTTCTTGAAGTCTCGACCGCAGAAGATGGAGGCATTGGCCATACAGAAAATCATCAGTCTTTGTGAAGAGACTAAAGTTTGTATAAAGTATTCTTTGTAGATATATTGTACAGTTGTAGTCAGTAAGCCATTATACGTGAAAACAGCTGATGATCCGTTATACAACTGTAGTCTTCTTCAAAGGAGCGCCTTGATGCTGGTGAAGGGCTCTTGATTCAAGGAGTTACCCTTCTCTTTTCTCAAGCCTGATTATCTGCCATTCCACAAGCGCCCAGTGACCCTTACGTATTTAGCGGGTGTTACGCAGGATTAGCCACGGCCGTCAAATAAATAAACAAACGACTGCGATTTCGAAACAATATTTGAAACGAAACATATCTGAAATAAAACATGATTAAACTATACAATTTTGGAAAAATACCACATTTGAACTTGAACATATTTCAAAAAGAACATAATTGAAAAATAATTTTTTTGAAATATAACATTTTTAGAAAATAATTATTTAATTGCAGGTGCGTTGCCACATAGTTCACCTATCAGGAAGTAAGAATCTGCCCATGATAAGAAGGGCCCAGGACAGAGGTGTTCCTCTCAGTGTGGAAACCTGCCATCACTACCTTACACTCTCTGCTGAGGAGATCCCTGATCGTGCTACTCAGTACAAGTGCTGTCCTCCTATAAGAAAGGCTGAAAATCAAGTAAGATTTTTATTATTATTATTATTACGATTGTCATTCTTATTATCATCATGGGAAAGCGATGGATTTGTAGGGGTCATACAACGTGTGAGGACTTAAAGGTAATCAGCTTTGATCCAAAGATAGGGAGGGCAATTACAATTCCCTGATCAAGAAGCTAAGAAGATGAAAAGTTGATCATCATTTTGCACACTATCTTAGCGTTCAGAAGATCCGTTCTGTGGAAATCTCTCTTTCTTCAAGGAAGGTGGGATGGCTGGGACGGGGTGCCTTGATGTCAACGACCCTTGATTAAAAGCATTAATACTACCCTTCCCTTTCTCGGGTCACACCTGATTACCTTTCGTTACCCAGGCACTATGGATTACGGGTTTAGCGTTTCCCCAATAATATTTAATTGACTGGACATTACCATTATATATTTATTGGATGTATCCCCCAGAGAGGAGACAATTATAGTTGGTCAGTTGGGTTTAAAGCCTACTGATTACACGAGGGTCATTATAACTGCATGTAACCTCTTTACTACCATTCAAAAATTCCAAATGAGGATATATGGGAATTAAAGTAAACTCTACGTGTATATATATATATATATATATATATATATATATATATATATATATATATATATTTTTTTTTTTTTTTTTTTTTTTTGAACAAGTTGGCCGTCTCCCACCGAGGCAGGGTGACCCAAAAAGAAAGGAAATCCCCAAAAAGAAAATACGTACTTTCATCATCATTCAACACTTTCACCTCACTCATACATAATCACTGTCTTTGCATAGGCGCTCAGATACGACAGCTGAGAATAAGTCCCTCCCAACTGTCTCTATCCCAGACCTCTCCTTTAAAGTGCAGGCATTGTACTTCCCATTTCCAGGACTCAAGTCCAACTAAATCAATTAACTGGTTTCCCTGAATCCCTTCACAAAATATTACCCTGCTCACACTCCAACAGCTCGTCAGGTCCCAAAAACCATTCATCTCCATTCACTCCTATCTAACACGCTCACACATGCTTGCTGGAAGTCCAAGCCTCTCGTCCACAAAACCTCCTTTACCCCCTCCCTCCAACCTTTTCGAGAACGACCCCTACCCCGCCGTCCTTCCCCTACAGATTTATACGCTCTCCAAGTCATTCTACTTTGATCCATTCTCTCTAAATGACCAAACCACCTCAACAACCCCTCTTCAGCCCTCTGACAAATACTTTTAGTAACTCCACACCTCCTAATTTCCACACTCCGAATTTTCTGCATAATATTTACACCACACATTGCCCTTAGACAGGACATCTCCACTGCCTCCAGCCTCCTCCTCGCTGCAGCATTTGCAACCCATGCTTCACACCAATATAAGAGTGTTGGTACCAATATACTTTCGTACATTCCCTTCTTTGCCTCCATGGATAACGTTTTTGGTCTCCACAGATACCTCAACGCACCACTCACCTTTTTTTCTTCATCATTTCTATGGTTAACCTCATCCTTCATAAATCCATCTGCTGACACGTCAACTCCCAAATATCTGAAAACATTTACTTCTTCCATAATCCCTCTCTCCAATGTGATATCCAATTTTTCTTTATTTAAATCATTTGATACCCTCATCACCTTACTCTTATCTATGTTCACTTTCAACTTTCTACCTTTACACACTCTCCCAAACTCGTCCACTAACCTTTGCAGCTTTTCTTTAGAATCTCCCATAAGCACAGTATCATCAACAAAAAGTAACTGTCAACTCCCATTTTGCATTTAATTCCCCACAATTTAATCCCACCCCTCTCCCCAACACCCTAGCATTTACTTCTTTTACAACCCCATCTATAAATATATTAAACAACCATGGTGACATTACACATCCCTATCTAAGACCTACTTTTACCGGTAAGTAATCTCCCTCTCTCCTGCACACCCTAACTGAGCCTCACTATCCTCATAAAAGCTCTTTACAGCATTCAGTAACTATATATATATATATATATATATATATATATATATATATATATATATATATATATATATATATATATATATACGTAGGTACCTTCCCCTCTCATATATTTATTAAAAAAATACCAACCACTCCAGCACTATATCCCTTCCCCCTGCTTTTAACATTTCTGTCATGATGCCGTCAGTTCCAGCTGCTTTACCCCCTTTCATTCTACGTAATGCCTCAAGCACCTCCCCCACACTCACATCCTGCTCTTCTTCACTCCTAAAAGATGTTATTTCTCCCTGGCCAGTGCATGAAACTACTTCCTCCCTTTCTTCATCGACATTTAAAAGTTCCTCAAAATAATCCCGCCATCTACCCAATACCTCCAGCTCCCCATCTTCTAACTCCCCTACTTTGTTTTTAACTGACAAACCCATTCGTTCCCTAGGCTTTTTTAACTTGTTTATTTCACTCCATTTATTATTTCATTATTTCACTCCATTTATTCCCTGGTGAGCAGGGGTAGAGCACATATATAGAAACATTGCTCATAGGTCTTCTACTGCCTGGGAATCGAGCCCGATTTCTTTTAGACATGAGCCGTCGGCGCTACCACTGAGCTACGAGCTACCTTTCTCTCTCTGCTTCAGTGCTAGTTTTAGGAAGCAGTAAGGTATGACACTACTTAATTTCCTTCAGCAGTGCCAGCTCTGGGAAGCACTGAGGGGATAGTATTACCTAACTTCTTTCTGCATTGCCAGCTCTGGGAGGTGCTGAGGGATGGCACTACCTAACTTCCTTTATTCTGCAGTACCATCTCTGGGAGGCACTGAGGGACGGCACTATCCAGCAAGTTGTGAGTGACCACTCTCCCTGCACCCCTGAGCTTAAACAACCAGGGAAGATGAATTTCAAAGACGCCTGGGGTGGAATCTCCTCACTTCAGTTTGGTGAGTTTTTTTTTGATTGTGCGGACGCTTGTGTATTCGTCTTGTGTTTGCAGGGGTCGGTTTACGGCTCTGGCCCCACCTATTTAACTCTTAATGACTGGTGTTCACGTGCCTGTATTTGTTGAACTCTATATCTCGGGCCACGCCTTTAACCACTAATCAACCGTGTAGTTGATGTGCCGAAAGTCCCAATAATAATAATTGTGATTATGAAAACGAATGCTAATAAGTGACTAAAAGTAATAGAAACAGAAACGAAAGTAGCAGACACGAAACGACAGTAACAGCAACGACAATAACATCAACAGCAAGAACAACGACAATAACGGCTATGATAACAATAATAATAATAATTCTATTTCAGGCCTCTCTGCTTTCTGGACTGGAGCCCAGGCGCGCGGTTTCACTTTACAAGATGTTGTTAAGTGCCTGAGTTTAGCACCAGCCACACAAGCTTCTCTTCAACACAGGAAGGGAGCTCTCAAAGTTGGCCTAGACGCAGATTTTGTTATCTGGGATCCGACTGAGACATTTACGGTAGGCCGTATAAAATTATAAGAATATAAAAAGGAAGGAACACTACATCAGGCCTACTGGTCTATGGACCAGACAGGCCCTTCTCAAATCTTAATAGGAATACATTTAATTGAGCGTTTATACAAAAAAAGTTATATTGTTTAATGAATTACATGGTCTTTGGTTTTGGCTTCGTCTCATTTTATTAAACTGCTTAGTGCTGAAGCCTCACACAATATTGGGAATAATGGCTATGAATATATATTTCACTTGCTTTAGTGATCACCTAATGTTAAATGTTATTCTTTCACAGATTAATGAATCCATGATACTTCACAAGAATAAAGTGAGTATTACTGTACAGCTGATTGTATTTTGTTTTGCCGCTAAGCTACCATTCTTGTTTTAATTTCTGATAGTATTTATTTGTACTGTGTGTTGTGTTCACGTTACTAGTTTTTAGTCACTTAGTTTTATTTTAGATGTCCTTCTGTTTATTTTATCATTTTACTATTGCAACAGTGCTGAGTGATGTATCAGGTCAATGCTCTTCTTAAATCTCACATCCCTCCTTCCGTCCTGGTGAGATACATATTCTACTCGTGGAATAATTTTAATTGCAAATTTATTGTATATACCTTTGTGAAGGCAGATTAAATAATAAAAAAATGCCAGCGTTTAGTGATGGTATGGCACAAACAGCCCACATGGAGATCATAAAACAGAAGACATGGACTCTATATTTCGCCCTGCTACTGAAGCTCACTTCATAAAACAAAGTGTGAAGTCAATATATATACAGTAGTCATCATCTGTTTTATTGTCACCGTGGGGGAGTTATATCTCACTTGTCGGTGTCTGCTACAATTTATGTTTAGTGGTGATGTATTTCAAGTGTAGCAGTGCTACTCAGGCTTGCGCAAGAGTGCACTGTCAGTCACTTCTGCACTTTGTAAGCATGAAAGAAGTAAATAGAATGTTATAGTACAGCATAATGTTCTATGCTACCATGAATTATTAATTAGAAGGAAGGAAAAAAAAGGCAGATGATTGTTTTATGGTGTTATTTATATTATTATTTATTTTAGGCCAGACAGGTTTCCAGTAGGATAGACTGTCCTTAACAGGACAATTCTGGCAATCCTGGTTTAAACCTACTACAGGATGCTGATACATATTATTACAACTGCCTTAAATGTGTATGAATGACTTGAAGTAACCAGATTCCACTGTAGGATACCAGTGTAGCAAAGTGGAATCACGGAGGATTGAACCTCCGTCCTATTGGTCATATGACGAACATTCTAACCAATTTCAGTGATTTTGTAATAGTATTCATATAATTTTGTTTTATTTTCACAGCTCACGCCTTACTTGGGCAAGACTCTGAGAGGTAAAGTACACAAAACAGTTTTAGGTGGAAATGTCATATATGACAGAGGAAATTTCTGCACAACTGTACCAAGAGGAAAATTTGTATTTGCACCAAAATGTGCGATATAAGATCAGGCGTAAAGTTATAGGACTGAGAGTATTTTTTGCAACCTCATCAGTGTGACTTTTATGTAGGATACGGCACCTGAACTATCATAATAATAATAATAATAATAATGTATTCAAGGGGAAAAGTAAACTTGTAGACCCATGAAACCAGAAGAACTAATAGGAGAGATTAATAATAATAATAATCACAATAATAATAGAATAATAATCATAATATATTCAAGGGGAAGATCTAAACTTGTTTGGATCACAAAGTGCAAATGTGAGGCAATCAGGTTGGATCCGAGGAAGGGGAGTGTAGCTCCAGTTCCATGGATCGAAAGCCTTTCACAAACGTCAAGGCATCCTTAGTGAAGGGTCTCGAAGAGATATATCTTAACATTTGTCAAGAATCTTCAGTCAGGAATTGGTTGGAACATCTTAATGCTGTGAACGAATTTAGTATAAATACATCTTAGTTCATGTGTATGGAGGGAAAAATGTTATAGTGTGCGAATAAGGTAAAGTTTCTTTACCATTGTGTTAAATACAGCCTTTGAAGATTATTCAACAGCCTCTGGAGATAGTCGCAATAGACCTTTGGAAATGGTTTTAATATTCTTTGGAAATGCTCTGAACAGATCTCTGGAGATGGTATAAAAAAACTCCAGAGATAGTTTCAGTAGGCTTCTGGAGATGAGTTCAACAGATTTCTAGAGATGGGTCCAACAGACCTTTAGACATGAGATTATCTTATTATTTTGTATATTAAATATGACACTCTCCACTAGTATGTTTTCAGACAAAGTATTTTACTTAAGAATCTTAGTCTTACTCTGTACAACTTATAGGTTAAAGGCTGTTTGAGATTTGTTAAGCTGTACCTCAGGTTATTTAAAGTCTGGCACTGTGTGTGATGATGAATAAAATACACATTGCAGAACAACCTTTTGTTAGGCGAACGCTTCGCTTTGTAATGCTTTAACAAGTCACAAATTTCACCAATTTCTGGTCCTGTCTGTAGTGTACTCCCACCCGTCTTTAGTGAAGGCGACTAACTCAATTTACTGCTAGGTGAAAAAGGGACAGCAAGTGGAAGATTTGCCCATACGTTTCGAACCTGATTTCCTTTGGTTAGGAGCCAAGCGATCCACCAGAGAACTTCAGGAATGCTTGAAATAGTGATTTTTTTATGTAGTATTAGGTATCCTGAAGATGTGTACTCACCAATTTGTACTTACGGATTTCTGTTTGAGTAAGTCGAGACTCAGCTCCTGGCTCCGCCTCGTATATAACTGATCAGCATCACCGATCTCTTCCCTCTTGATCTATATCATACCTACTTTTCTGTATGTGTGTGTGTTTTAGTTACCATTTTGTCAAAGGCACTTGTCACTAAGACACTAGGCCTGTTGTTTGTTAATGTGTGTGTGTGGTCAAATTGTTAGAGAAACATTTCTGTAGTAATAGTTACATCTGTTATGACTGTTGAAGTAGCAGAAATATAAGTTTATCACTGTCGAAACAGTATCAATATTTTAACTATTAATATTTCTTGTCCTCCGTCGCCTAGAGACAATATCTTCATCAGTATAATTATCTATCAGTTCCGAAGATGGTTCTTGTTCTGTGGCTAATGAAATTTTGTCTTATATATATATATTTTTTAGCTTAAATGTAAAAAAAAAAAATAACTGATGGATTACTGTATATAACATGTTATATCTTTTGTGGTCAATGTGTTTTTAATACTGCACCTCTTTAAGGGGGGCTCCTTGACGTGGTAAAGAGGCTATCGGTCTGAGGAATTGGACCTTTTGGTCTTCTTCCTCAGACCGAACCTAATTACCCCCAATCCCCCTCCCTTTCCCATCTCCCCATCCTCCCTTTTCCCTTTCCTCCTCCTCCTCCTCATCCCTCCCTTATTTCCTTCCCAGTTTTACCCTGGGAGCTTCTCTCCTCAGGCATTCTAGTTCCTAGGTAGGGGGAAGGGTATCGTAGTCCATCCCATTCTGTTGAGGTCCTTGGCGGTGGTGTAGTTTGCCGTGGAATCTGGATCGCCTGGGGATGTCCCGATCCCTCTCCGGTCACCCGGGGGGTGGCTTTGGGTATCTTTCGGGCGACGGGTGTATCTCTGGAGGCCACCTTTCGGATTCCGGGGGTGGTGGCCGAAGGCGGTATGCTTTGTGGCGGATATCCGGCCCCTCTCTTTTGTCCGCCGAGATGGCTCGGTGGATGTGAGGTTGCTATCCCGGATTGCTGGTTTACTGGCGTGAAGGGTAGGGTATGGCACGGGTTCCATGCAGCATCTGCACTACTTGCGGTGTTGAGGTCCTCTTGGGCACGGAGGGGGATTTGCGCTCCCTTTCATTCCTCCTAGGACCTATTCCTCCACGTTCCCCCTTTTTTATTCTTTTTTTTTATTTTTATTTTCTTTTCTTCTTTCTTTTTTTTCTTAAAAATAAAAAGAAAGAAGTAACCTAACCATGGCTGACCCAATCCATGAACCCACTACCCCCGGGCCCCTTCCTGATACCGCACCCAGTACTGACCCTGCCTCGTTAACGGATGACTCTTTGGACACCTCTCATGCCCCTGTACCTCTTGCTGGTGCTGGTTCGTCACCTGCTTCAGGTACCAGGGTCCCGACTGGCCCTTTCGATACGTCTGACCTTCGCTCTTCTCTGACCTTGATTCCGGCTTCTCCCTCGACGGTGCGGCAATTTTCGAATCGCTCGCCCGTCTCCCATCGGACCACCCCGGTCCCACACAAAAACGACCAAGACCCACACATGACGATTCGACACTCCCTTCTCGTTCATCGCAGAAACGACCAGCTCGTCACTCACTCCCCTTAAACTCTCTGTTTCAAACTACTCAATGGACAAAGTTTTTTACTCTTCGTCCAACTTCTAATACCTATCTTTCAGACCATAGTATTGGTAAGGCTCTACTACGCCATGTTGGTCAAAACATCTCATTTCACGCTCTCAAGAGCGGCACTCGCATCATCACGGTCCAGAATGCTGGCCAAGCTCGTGATCTTTCTCTTCTTACGACCATTGACAATACACCTGTTACTATTGACAAGCACCATTCCCTCAATTCTTGTTGTGGTTCTGTCATTTTGCCCCACACCATTGTCCAACGGAATTTCCAGACATGTGGTGATGACATTTTCGAGCAGCTTGAGCTCCAAGAACTCCCTATCCTTAAAGTTGACACTTTTGTCCTCCCAGCCAATAAGCGAAGACGTTATCCTTGCAATATAGCTCGTTTAACGTTTGACTGCCGAGAACTGCCACCTTCGGTCTACATTGCAGGTCAACGTTTACAAGTTCGAAAGGTGACCCTACACCGCAGCAGTGTAGAAACTGCTGGCGTTTTGGTCATCCAGCAAAATATTGCAGGTCCATGGCCGAATGCCCAGTCTGTGGTGCTGACGACCATGCCAGTTCTTCTTGTACTCTACCTCCCTCTTGCCTTAACTGTCATGAGGCACATCCTTCATATTCTCGCCGTTGTCAGGTTTACCTGAATGAGCGGGAAATCCGTTGTCTCAAAGAGGCGGAAGGCTTCTCCTATGCTATGGCTGTCTCTCATCTTCGCCTTCAAGGGAAACTTCCCCGTATTTCTTATTCTCGCATTGCTAAACGTCGCCCCGCTTCTGGGGTCCCAACTTCCACGGCTTCCTCTGTGGTTGCCTCATCCCAATCACCCCTGTCTCGAATCCTTTTGATATTCTTGGCTCCGAGGTCCCTACCTCGGCTTCCCATACTGTCCACACTCCTTCCTCTACTCACTCGCACAATCCTGAGTCTACACGTCCTCGTTCTTCACCTAAACCTCAGCGCCCCCCTCCTTCTCATAAGCCCGGCAAAAAATCCCTACTGCCAGGTCCTTCGCCTCTGACTAGTTCTATAACGTGTGTGGAGGTTCATCCTCCTCCTCATACACTACCTTCATCCCCTGTCCCCTCCCAAGCCCCTTCGACAGTTTCCTCTTCTATCTCCTCACCCTCTACTTTAGTGCAGTCTATAGACTCCCCGATCGTTGCTCACTCTTCTTCCATTTCTAATGTAGTCCCACATTCTGCATCTTTGACTTCCGAAACACTGGAAGCTATTGCAGAATATATTACAGAGACTGGACAGATGATGGACACTACTCCACCTGAGGTTCCTCATCTCTCTTCTTCGTCTCAACCCCCTTCCTTCACAACGTCCTCCTCCTTCTCTGATTACAGGTCTTCCGCTGCCTCCACACGTGGACTTTTCTAACCCTAGTCCATAGATTCCTCTCACTTCCACTTATATCTTTCTCTCCATAAATCATGGCTTATTTACAGTGGAATATCCGAGGCCTCAGGGGTAACCGGGGTGAGCTTCAGGTGTTGCTCTCTCAGTTTTCCCCTGTTGGGGTCTGTTTGCAAGAACCCAAATTACAATCCACTGTTATCAGGCCCTTTTCAGGCTATGATTTGTTATATTCATCGGATCCTTTTCCGATGGAACCTTTAACGAAAGTGCTCTTCTTATACGCACTGGTGTTCCATACCGTCAGCTCTATGTTCCTTCTTCCTTACATTACACCGCAGCCCGTATCCACTTGAATAAGTGGTATACACTCTGTTCTTTATATCTCTCCCCTTCGCGGGCAATGTCTATCCCAGATGTTGATTTTCTGGTTTCTTCCTTACCGCCACCCCTTCTATTACTCGGCGATTTTAACGCACACCATTTTCTCTGGGGAGGATCGCACTGTGACTCCCGTGGCATTCAGTTGGAGGCATTTCTTGCTTCTCTTCCCCTCCATGTTTTAAATACGGGTACTCCTACCCATTTTGATCCCCGAACTCATTCTTTCTCCTGCATCGATCTTTCCATCTGCTCTTCATCTACTGTCCTTGACTTCACCTGGTCTGTCCTCCCGGACTTACATGACAGCGATCATTTCCCAATCATCCTTAAGTCCCTCTGTTTTCTCCACCTCCTCATTGCCCACGCTGGCAATTTGACCGGGCGAAATGGGACCTTTACGCACATCTTACTGCCTTTCATGAGGTTCCTATCTCGTCCTCCATTGATGAGGTTTTACATCTCTTTTCGTCCTCCATCTTCACAGCGGCTTCACATTCTATTCCCCAAACCTCGGGCAAGCATCCTCAGAAGTGCGTGCCTTGGTGGTCTCCTGCTTGTGCTCGGGCAGTGCGTTTGAAACGTGCTGCATGGGGCAGGTATCGATATAACAGAACCACAGAGAGACTCCTTGATTTCAAGCAGAAGAGAGCTATTGCTCGTCGTGTCATACGTGATGCTAAACGCACTTGATGGCGAGATTACGTTTCTACTGTCACTTCGGCTTCCTCGATGAGTGCAGTCTGGAAGAAAGTGCGGAAATTAAGTGGTAAATTCTCCCCGACCCGGCTCCTGTTCTTCAGGTTGCTGGTGTCGATATAGCACACCCTCTTGCCGTTGCCACTGAAATTGGTAACCATCTCGTCCGCATTTCTCAGGGGCTCCATCTATGCCCCTCGTTCCTTTCTTCTAAGTCTGCCAGCGAGTTAAAGCCCTTAGATTTTCTTCTCTTAGAGAAGAAACCTATAATGTGCCTTTTACCCTTCAAGAACTGGAGGCAACACTCTCTGCTTGCCGATCATCGGCAGCTGGGCCAGACGGCATACATATTCGTATGCTACAGCATTTACATCAGTCTGCTCTTACTGTCCTCTTACGACTCTTTAATCTTATATGGTCGCAAGGAGTTATTCCCCAGCTGTGGAAGTCTGCTATTGTTCTCCCTTTTCGAAAACCAGGTGCTACGGGACGTGATCCCTCTCACTACCGTCCCATCGCTCTTACCAGTGCAGTTTGCAAGGTAATGGAACGTCTAGTTAATAGACGTTTGATGTGGTATTTAGAGACTCACAATAGTCTCTCCCTAGTCAGTATGGTTTCCGTAAGGGCCGTTCTGCCATTGACCCTTGCTGCGCTTGGATACGTATATTCGTAATGCCTTTGCGAATAACCATTCGGTTATCGCTATCTTTTTCGACCTTGAGAAGGCTTATGATACAACTTGGAGATATAATATCTTGGCCCAGGCCCACTCCTTAGGCCTCCGAGGCAACTTACCATTCTTTCTTAAGGCTTTCTTAACTGACAGACATTTCCGGGTCCGGGTTCGTAATGAACTCTCCCCGGAATTTGTCCAAGCTGAAGGTGTCCCCCAGGGATGTGTTCTGAGCACAACACTTTTTCTGCTTGCTATAAATAATCTGGCATCTGTTCTCCCATCCAATATTTGGTCATCGCTCTATGTGGATGACTTTGCTATAGCTTGTGCAGGTGCTGACTGTCACCTCATTGCAGTTTCCCTCCAGCATGCCATCAACCGGGTTTCTGATTGGGCCACCACTCACGGGTTTAAGTTTTCTAGTGGCAAAACTCATCAAATTACGTTCACTAGACGTTCAGTGGTCTCTGATCATCCATTGTACCTATACGGCTCACGTATCCCAGAACGTGATACAGTCAGGTTTCTCGGCCTCCTGTTTGACCGCAGATTGTCCTGGAAACCTCACATTACCTCTCTGAAGGCGACTTGCCATAGCCGGCTGAACCTCCATAAAACCCTCGCACATCTTTCATGGGGGGCTGATCGTAGAACTCTCCTTCGCCTACATTCAGCCCTAATTCTATCGAAACTCGATTATGGTGACCAGATATATTCGGCAGCCTCTCCTGCCACTCTTTCCAGCCTTAATCCCATCCATCACCAGGGATTACGCTTATGCCTTGGTGCTTTTCGTTCTTCCCCGGTTGAGAGCCTCTATGTAGAAGCGAACATTCCATCCTTGTCCGATCGTCGTGATGCACATTGCATTCGCTATTATGTTCGTCTCATGACCTCCGCAATCCTTCCATGTATAGGATTGTCACAGATGTTAGTAGACGCTCGTTATTTGTTCGTCGCCCCTGTTTACTTCGTCCCTTTTCTCTTCGTCTGCATTCACTCTTGTCTTCCCTTCAGCTTCCACCTTTATATGTTCATGTGGCTTCACCCTTTCCTCTACCCCCTTGGGAAGTTCCTGCTGTCCGTGTCTGTTCTATTCCTCTACCTTGCGCGAAAGCCCAACTGCCTACGGCGGCTTCTCGCTCTTTCTTTCTAGACCATTTCCGTTCTCATTCCCATGCCATCGCAGTATACACCGATGGTTCAAAGTCATCTGACGGCGTCGGATTCGCAGCAGTGTTTCCGGACAGCGTCGTACGAGGGCATCTGTTACCCTCGGCTAGCATATTTACGGCTGAATTGTATGCCATTCTTGTGGCACTTATCCGTATTGCATCTATGCCTGTATCACCATTTGTGGTCGTTTCAGACTCCTTAGTGCTTTACAGGCTATCCGTAAAATTGATACACCTCACCCCTAGTTCTTCGTATCCACCTTTGGTTACGCCGTATCTTTAGCAAGCATAAAGATATTGTCTTTTGTTGGGTCCCTGGTCATGTTGACGTACAGGGCAATGAACAGGCAGACACTGCTGCGCGGTCAGCAGTACATGACCTTCCAGTTTCATATAGAGGTGTTCCTTTCACGGACTATTTTGCGGTCATTGCTACCCACCTTCGCACCGTTGGCAACAACGCTGGTCTGACCTGCTGAATAACAAACTTCATTCTATTAAACCGGTTATAGGTTTCTGGCCTTCTTCTTGTCACCAATGTCGAGGTTGGGAGACTACACTCTCCCGTCTTCGCATCGGCCACACTCGTCTTACTCACGGGTATCTCATGGAGAGGCTCCCTGCCCCTCTCTGTGAGCATTGTCAGGTTCCAGTGTCTGTTCGACATATACTGTTGGACTGCCCACTCTATCAACGAGCACGCAGAATTTACCTCCAACGACGTCTTCGCTCTGCGGCCCTTTCTTTACCTTCCCTTCTTGCAGATGGCCCCTCCTTTAATCCTGACTCTCTCATTGACTTTTTGACAGAAACTGACTTACTACACAAACTCTGAAGATTATACCTCTAGCACCTCCCGCAGTCCCTTCTACCTCGATCTCTTGCTACCCTCCACCCCTGCACTATCCACCGTCATCTTGCACTCCATACCCTACTAATCGTCCATCTCCCTCTTACAACCCACTCTCCCTGCATCCTACAATAACCTGCAGCGCTGTATAACCCCTGTGGTTTAGCGCTTCTATTTGATTATAATAATAATAATAATTTAATACTGCAAAATAGGAAACCCCGTCAAGGGGTTTGTATGATTGATGATTGTATGAGGTTCTTCTTCTAAGGACTTGGACCTGTACTCTTTTTCCTTGGACCAAACTTGAATGTCTCCCATTCTCCCAGGCGCTGTGACTCCTACGGGTTTAACGTTCTCACATAAATGTACTAATAATGTAAAGTAGGAAAAGGTTAGAAATTATTATTAACATATAATGTCGTTAGTCTGAAATGTTTGTATCATGGAGCCTAATTCTATACGAGTCGTTTAACGTAGGCCTATAATTTTTGTTCTTGACCGTAATTATTTTTATTTAGTTTACTACTTGTTGAATAAACATTAAAAGTGAAAGGCTATATCATTCTGTTCACAGAGGTGGCCTACATAGAGATCAGTCAAGGCATGCAAAAATTTGGTCACCTCTACATGGTTGGGGAGGGATCCCTCAGACTGTGCTGGTGTGACTACTCTCTCCCAAGCTCAAGGGATAGACGAAGCACTCAGCATTGTCTTCAGTTTACCCTTCTGTGGGGTTCTTTCACAAATTAAAAAATGCGTCTCCCCCCTCCCCCCGGCATCACTCCGCAGCTCTTCTACCCTGCTCCCCTCTCCTCCCTTTCCCAACCCAGCTTCCTCCCTTCCTCATATTCCACATAATTTACCCTTCTTGCTCTTTCCCCACGTGAATTATTCCCGGCTGTCCACTCTTTTCTCACACTTTATCATTCTCTGTTCTCTACCTTCCTCCAGAGAATTTTATCTCACTCTTCCTATCTCTCCAAATTTCTCGAAAAGGTCAAATCAGCATCATATTTTATTACACAATTATATTATTTATTTATATCTACATTTAGGAAATTATGTAAAAAAAAATCCACATGTTCCTTGCTAGTGAAAGGCTCGTGATACAAGGAATCTGAGGTACCCTCCCCTAGCATCAAACATGTATGGCCCCGACTGAGAATCGAACCTCTACCAACCACTCCATGAGGTGAATGGTCCACACGGGTTAAGCGTTTCATTGAAATAAAATTAAATAACATTTTAATGCCGATGTTCACAAATAATTCAAACATGGCTTACTAGACCCGGAGATTATAAGACCATCCATACTTGTGTATATTGTTTGAAGGTTTATTTATACATGTAACCCGCATATTGGAAAAAAAAACTCATGACGTTTCGGTCCAACTTGGATCATTGTGTATTGTTTCAGTCACGGTATTACGACTTTTTGTTGTTTCTGAAGATATAGTTGTAGCGTCTGGGGTTGTCTCGCCCTCCCACGCACACCAGGTGTAAATATCTGGATAATTTTAGCTTGCATGTAGCTAGCACTAAGTTTATTATGACTTAGTATGTGCTATTGACTCAGCAACACCTACGTGCTTGCTGATAGTATTCGTAAACAGGGAATCAGTAATGATGAATAAAACTACTTAACTACTATTTGTAATAATGAACATCATATTTCACTTGTGGCAATCGATTCAAAATTTGCTGCGGTTGTAACTAACCCAAGATCAGTACGGAAAGTTGTGCCATTAGAGGAGATTGATGCAGCGCTGTATGACTCTTATGGGTTTAGCGCTCATATATGATTATAATAATATTACGAGGAAATTGATACCCACTGGAAAACATTACATTTACAATGAAAGCACTTATAAATCAATTACTATTATTTTTGACACTTAATATGTTGTGCAGGTGGTCGTGAAATATGGACCCCCCCCCCCACCGGGATCAACAGCTTTGATTTGTAATAAAATATAAATTCCATCTGCTAGAAAGAGTGATCCTGAATTAAATGTACAAATTCGGAAATTATCTTCCAGTACACCACTAAATAATTCCTGTTAAACTGAAAAATCAGAAGCTGTGAGATTGAAAAGTGGACGCACACCCGGTAAATATGTACTCCCACACTTATTAAGTTGGATAGTCTTGTGTTATTCTTGGTAGTGAGTGGCTGTCAATTTTTTTTTATGAACAAAATAGGCGGTGATTTTTTTACAGTAAAAACCAGACTATTGAACATCTAATAAATTCAATAGGACAGATTCATCGATATCCTTAGACGAGGTTGACATTATATAGTTGTGTTGGAAGACTTCAACTGCATATTTTTTCGTTCCTGAACTTGCACAACGTCACAGGCAAGTTGCCATTTTACTCAATGGCGTTCCTTTGTTTAATTTTTCCTATGTTGAAAAGGGCATTGCGTGATATAAAGTCCAACAACCACATGGTAAGTAAATGTCAGTATATATATACGTATATATATACTGGCGGGACCAGGAGCTGTGAATCGACCCCTGCAACTACGTATAGGTAAGTACACACAAAATACCGAACAGGCCAAGTGTCTTATAAACAAGTGCCTTTGACAAAATAACACACACCACCCAGGCCAAGTGTTTGTTGACAAGTTTCTTTGACATATAGTAACTAACACGTACACATTCTTCTCTCTCCCAATCATCTAAAGAATGCTTGAAGACTTCAAAGATGTCTCTACACTGTATATCAACTACAACAAGTGCTCCAAAAATGTGCGACACATAAATCCTAGTATTTTCTATTTTTTTATCAGTTAATCCTAAATCTCCACTCACTGTTAAGATAAAGACAGACTAACATAAAACTTATGTTTAGGGAGATAAGCTCTCGGATAATATTTCGTTACGAAGAAAGATTGGCATCTGAGTTAAGCTTCTTTATTTTATTATGTACGTTCATTTACGAGTATGTATGTCTTATCCTCCCTTTTCTTGGATTGATACCGATTACCTCCCATTTCCAATGTTCTGTATGACCCTTACGGCTTTAGAGCTTCCCCAGACCGATGATAATAGTAATGTGTATGTACCTTTGAAGAGTTTCGAGAGTATCTACTCTCTGAGCCCGGTCATGGGCCAGGCTCGTCTGGTGCTTGCCTGGTCAACCAGGCTGTTGCTGCTGGAGGCCCGCTGCCCCACATATCCATCACAGCCAGGTTGAGCTGGCACCCCATGAAGATACTTGTCCAGTTTCCTCTGTAAGAGCTACTCTAAATAGTTTTGGTACTGGTGAAGAATATACGGGTTTAATTTAAAGAGTTGTATATTATTATAAGAACTGTTCATAGACTTAACATAGTGAAAATAATAACAACAATAATAATACCCAGATATAATAATGACGTCACAATCTTGTTTTCTCACTAAGTCGCCGCTTTCTTGACAATGATTTAAGAGAATGTAAACAATATGACGGCGCTGCCTTAAATATTTACCTTACAAAGTGGAAACAGCTATATAATTGGCACCATATTACACCCCCATTTTTGCCTGCCTTCTTTCAGTGAAGACTGACTCTTGCCTTTTACACATACTTCCCTCTTCACACGCTTTACACCCGGTATTTAATGTAAAAAAATAATAATTTTTCAAGGTTATATACGAGAGGTATATATATATATATATATATAACTATATAAGGAATCTTATGTCTTAAGAACATAAGAATGGAGGAACACTGCAGAAGGCCTTCTGGCCCATACAAGGCAAGTCCTTATCAAAACCACCGCTACCCAAGAATCTACTCCCGTACCCACGAACCCAAACCCAGTCCTTCCCACTCATATATTTGTCCAATCTCTTTTTAAAGTAAAATTGGTGGCCAGTTTAGCCTTAATGACCCTTGTGTAGGCCATAGGCTTCAAACCTAATAAACCAACCAATAATCTTCCCTTTCTCCTATCCCTTCCTCCTTTCACTCAGTTCACTTCCGAGCACTCCTATGGTCTTCCGAAAATCAAAATATTCATGTGAACAGGATATAATATAATTATAATCAATTCCTTTCGTAAAAACTCACCATCATCACATTTTCTGCTGTAACCACCAAGATATTTAGGATTATGGGCTATTTTAAAATTTTGTTTGGTCGAATATATAATTTGTTAGGTTGATTTATTATTATTATTATCAGAATCGTCATCAACATCATCATCACTATACCATATAAAGGCGTACTGCTATCAAATAGTAAATGAACAAACAATACAGTATAGTTTTTTGGAACAATAGTGGATTTTGTCACGTACAAATAATGCACTTGATAAAACCATTTGTGGGTGCAACATTGTTCAGTGAAGGCTTCACTGAATTGTCTGTTTATTATTATTATTATTATTATTTTATAATTATTATTACTTTGGTTGTGGTTGTAACTAGTGTGGTTGTGGTTGTTGGTGTGGCTCTAAAACTGAAAAATAAATTTGTGTGTAGTATGATGGTCGATCATTGGAAGTTGAGGTGATAATACTATCAGCTAGGATGGACATACATCTAGCTGAGAATGATGTAATAAAAAAAATTGAAGGGTAGACGGAGGTAACCTCTTTATTACCTTGTCAGCAAGTTGCTTATTAAGATACATGTCTTGCATTTTTCTAATCTTCCCTCTAGATTTTCCTTCAAGGGGAATTCTTTATACTTGTGAAGGGCTCTTGATCCAATGAACTAGAGCTGTCCTCCCATTCATGGTAGCAAACCTGATTGACGCCCATTCCCATGACGCTGTAAAACCCTTTCCGGTGAATATAACAATATTTGTAGATTTGTGGCAGCAGGAAAGATAATAATTTATTGCAAAGTATGTGAATTCAGCAGTGAAGATTATTATTAGGACATGGTTAAATATTATTCCAAAGCCGGAATGTAGAGTGCAGCCCATAAAAGCCCACGTAATTTCTTTAGCATATGCCAAAAATTCTTTCAAGATAAGAGAGTCTCGCCTTTATCCACACGTGTTCTAAATACTTCTTTTACCAGTTACCCACGGATGATGTATCTACTTGACACATACTTAAGATTATAATCGTTATTTCACCAGCTTGTAGAGTTCGTTTTTCTTTGCTCGTTTTGGCTTTGCTATGCGAAGTGAGGGCTACCCGTAGGGTAATCTCTGCGTGTAGGGAAACACTACAAAGTCTATGGCAGCAGTTTGTAGAGTTCGTTTTAGCTTACTATGCGGGGAATGAGCCACCCTTAGGGAAATCTCACTGCTCGCCGACACACACTCACGATTATAATCTCTGTAGTGCCAGCTGGTAGGGTTCAATTTGGCTTGTGATGCGGAGTGTTGGCTGAGGTTCAACAGTTTCCGTGAACTAGTCATAAAGCGTGGCTGGAGCCTCACTCATCGGCTCCACTACATTAGTGGCGGCGAAGCGCTTTGGTAATGCCAAGGTGTCTTTTTTTTTCTCCCCAGACCTGGATGTGGCAGACGGAATATTTATTACTAGGAAGTAAAAGGCGTGAAGTTCTCATTTGCAATTCATCAGATGTGTTTTGACCCACATTATCATTTGACTTTTGTTTAATTAGCTAATTAATGGATGATTGTTTGCATAAAGTTGTACTCCAACTGTTATATTTTTCTATTTGAAGAATTTTCTTAAAAACCTTAAAATGTTGCTAAAAATAAGTTTTCACTCGGTATTAGATGTAGAGGTTTTAGGCTGTTTGCCCAGAGCTTAGTTTGTGTCGTGTGAGGAGCGAAACGTTAAGTGAAGTCTCGTTATACCTATTGCTTCTGTTCACCTAGCAGAAAATAGGTACCGTTGTGTTCATTTCCTCACAGGTGCTTCTCCTTTTCACCTAGTAGCAAATAGGTATTCGGGTAATCATTTTCCTTACGCTTCTATTCAGCTAGCAATAAATAGGCACTTGGGTGTTAGCCAATTGCTGTTGGTTATTTCCTTGAAGGAACTTGAAGGAAAAATTAAGATACATTACACAAATAACCCGCACATAGGGGAGAAAATTTGCGGGCATTGCGGGCATAGTATAAGTAGACTAAATCTGAGGACAAGACAAGGAGCACTTACCCCTCTTATACTACTACTACATCTACCACTCCTTTACTATTACGCTTCTACTGTCTACCTTTTCTACTACGATTGTTACTACTGCTATTGTTGCCCCCCTTCACTCCCCTTTCTATCTCTGGTGGCATAAACTCTAGTACTTTCTACTACCACCACTACTACTACTTCCACAACCAGCATTACCACTACCACTACTTCTTTTTCCTCTTCTCTTTCTCCCGTCTCTATCCTCGCCTTTATATACTGGCTCACTCACTCTCTTCTGTCTGTGTGACTTGTGAATGGTACAAGACGGACCAAAACGTCATCAGTAGGCTTTTCTCTCTCCTATGTACGGGATATTTGTAGATTGTTCCAGTCATGGTATTGCAATCTCTCTCTCTCTCTCTCTCTCTCTCTCTCTCTCTCTCTCTCTCTCTCTCTCTCTCTCTCTCTCTCTCTCTCACACATACATAGATATAGGTTTGCAACAAGACTGGTTCCAGAGTTGAGGTTATTTGATTACAAAGGGAGACTAAAGGAACTGAACCTGACGACTTTAGAAGAAGGGTTAGGGAGACATGATTTTGAAATACAAGATGCTCAGAAGATTTGACAGAGCGGATAGGGACAGAATTTTTTAAATACAGGCATAGGGGCGAGGGGTCGTAAATGGAAGCTAGACACATATGAGCTTTCGAGATGTAAGGCAATACTTTCTCAGTCTCAGTGGATTGAGCTGAATGAGGAAGTGGTTGAGGCAAACTCTGTCATAGTTCCAAGAGTTGGTGTGATAAGGCCCATGAGAACTCAGCCAGCTAGCATGCCGTGCAACAAGCCAACCAGTCAGCCAACTGCATAGTAAACCATCCATCCATCCAGCAAGCCAGCCGGCTAGTGAACATGCCAGACAATAAGTCACTCATCCAGACAACTGGCCAGCTAGTCATCCAGCCGGTTTAGCGCTTCTTTTGATTATAATAATAATAGTCATCCAGCCAGACAGATAGCTAGCCAAGCGGCCAGCCAGGTAGCTAGCCAAGCAGCCATTCATCCAGCCAGCCAGGTAGCTAGCTAAGCAACCATCCATCCAACCAGCCAGGTAGCTAGCCAGGTAACCAGCCATCTATCCATCCAGTCAACCAGGTAGCTAGCCAAGTAACCATCCGGCCAGACAGCCAGGTAACTAGCCAAGCAACCATCCATCCGGCCAGCCAGTAGCTAGCCAAGCAACCATCCATCCAGGTAGCTAGCCAGGCAACCATCCATCCATCTAGCCAGGTAGCTAGCCAAACAACCTTCCATCCAGCCAGCCAGGTACCTAGCCAAGCAACCAGCCATCCATCCATCCAGTCAGCCATCACCAGCCTCTTCCCCTCACTTCTTCTCCGTCACTTGCTATAATTAGCGCCACCAAGAGGCTGCTCCTTAGTATGGAAATAAACCACAAGACGAGTTACACCTCTACTGCCACCCATTTACCACACAATTTGTATCTGACATGTATTTACACTTGTACTACCACCCATTTACTACACAATTTGTACCTGACATACTTCTGCATTTCTGCCGCCACCTATTTACCACCTAATTCGTACCCCTCTTAATTTTTGTTGCCCCTTTCCTCATAAAGCTCCTTCAAGGGGAGGTACTTTGATGCTACTGAAGTGCTCGTGATCCAAGGAATAGGAGTTATCTTTAAGCCTGATTACCACTATTCCCCGGCACAGTAGAAGTACTACATTCGGGTTTAGTGCTATCCCAGGGGCTGTATGAACCTACTCTATAATAATAATAATAATAATAATAATAATGCTAAAACAGTTCATGAACATAAACCTGTATTTTTTAAGTAAAGCTCGGATATTGTTTACATTTTAAATATACTATGTGTAACAGAATATTTGTCTAGACACGGAGGAATACTTTAGATGTCAGATACTGTCTTGGTATTTAACTTCTGAGATATATGCCAAGTTTTTCTACATAATGTTGAGAAGTAAATGAGACAAATAGTGTTTTGTTGTGTATATGCTTGAGTAGCACAGTGTGTTAGTGTGTTAAGCAAGATTAGTCATGTCACTGTCGTGTGTGTGTGTGTGTGTGTGTGTGTGTGCAGGGGGAAAGCTGTTAGCTTTTCTAGTGAGGAGTAGTGTTTATGTTATCGTTGTTTCACACTGGGGAAGCCTGGCTTGCTGAGAAGTTTCTATCTAATTATTAACGCACGAAGAATTGAACCTCTGTCACTTCTTACAGTGAATGTCCTTCAAAAGTTTAGGGCGTCATAATGGTATAATAATAATATAATATCGTCATCATTATTGTCTTTTGTATTTCCCTCAAGGACTTCTTGTACCAACATATATTCATCTTATTAAATGAATGCAAAGTCTGACCCCTCCCCAAGTAGCTAGTTTTTTTTTTTCAGTGAAAACAGGAGGAAATGGCATTTCCACTAGTATGTGTTGAGTGTGGAAATGCCTGTATATGTGTAGTAAGATGGAGGTAAAGATGCATGCCCATCTCACCCCTGGAGGAGGGGAAACTCTGCTGCTGCTGGTCTATGTATAGCCCAGCCACCCGTACCTGCCGGGAGTCACCCCATCAATCTCAGGTGAGGAGGGTACTGGGGGTCGAGCCCCCTCACCCTTCCCCCAGCGCCCATAAGATGTTAGTTTTGTGGCTTGAGATGTTACTCGTGTGTTATGCAGTGTTACTCTTGTGTCTTGAGATGTTAATATTATGTCTTGAGGTGTTGTTCTTGTGTTTTGAGATGTTATTCTTTTGCTACTCTAGTTATTCTTCTGTCTTTTATTGGTGGGGTTGGTCATCACCATTTCGTCAGCACGTTCCGTCACCACCATTTACTCAGCACAAATCCAGTCACTATCAATCCACTATCATTATCAATTCACTTGCTACCAATTCATCTTCAACTCCACTTTGAAACAAAGATCGCAAATCAATGATTCTATTAAAAGTACTTGTTCTCTCAAAACTGGACTACTTCTGTACATTAACAATCCCAGGCTAAAACGTAGATCCGTAGAATGTAGCGATCTTTCACTGCCTGCATCACTTCAAACACTTAATTATTGATAAAGCCTAAAATGCCTCAAATTATATCCCATGCAGCACAGGAATACACATTTTGAGTTCGAAACGGAAGCCTATTAAAAGTTTTACTCTAACAGTATTAATGTTTTTCTTATTCTAATGCTCACACAGAATTTCTAGTAATTCTTACAAATTTCTACTTAATTCAGTAATCATTTATCTTTACTTTTGTGTGTGTTTATTACCAGTTCTTAGTTCTTTAATATTATTTTTTTCAATTTAGGCCTTGTCTGTGACCGGGTCGCTGGGAAGATAATTATTGAAGATCCTGAGAGGATTGGTTTCAAATCTTTTCCCTGAAATTAATTTGTATGAGATTGGAGACATAGTAGATGATACAAAAATACCTCCAATGTAAAGTAGGGACACAATAATTGCACTAAGTCTAAGAGGTAACTAACTTAGCATAAAGGGTTCAAGACTCTTCATATGCAAACGGAATCTGTAGAATCCAAACATCCGCTCCCTAGTCAAAATAAAATATCAAAGTAAAGCAGGGACACAATAATTACACAAAGAGGTAACTTTTTAAGCATAAAGGATTCAATACTATTCAAATGCAAGCGGAATATACGTAGTAGAATCCTAACATGCGCTCCCTAGTCAAAATAAAATAATTAGACCCCTAAACTATCTTTTAAGTAGGAACCTAAGATTCTGAAAGAAATCTCTGATCTCCTTGGCTGTGGTGTCTATTTCGGACTTCGTGCCGCGAGCACCAATAGCATGACCAATCATGCTGTCAACCAGAAAGACTTGTCTGAAACCGGACTGCTGGGGCGATGATTCTCGGAACCACCAAGAAATAAACTACTACAGGTAAAAACCCTCACACCGTGGCTCCTACCCCACCTGCCGTCTTCACTAAACTATACTTAGATTAACCTGCAGTTGCTTATGTATTCTGTGTTGCATTGGTTAGTTTGTTCGGTTTAACACTTATCGACTACATGAAGATCAGTGACTAAATAGGGGTTCAAATAAACTAAGTATAAATAGTTTACAAAAAAGTGGTATATATATAGGTATATATATATATATATATATCGTGTCGAATAGGTAAAACTTGCGATTTTGGCTTAAATAGCAATGCTCTTCTTGCCGAATAAGGGAAGCGAAAATTTGTGTATGCAATAATTTCGCAAAAATCCTTCATACACTGAACACTGGTGCCATACATACGCTGAATACTGATGCCATACATACACTGAAGACTGGTGTCATAAATACACTGAACACTGATGCCATACATACACTGAAGACTGGTGTCATACATACACTGAACACTGAAAAATATTTCATTGTGTTTGTTTATTATTAAATTACTGTAAACTTATCTAAAATATATTTAGTTGGATTAGGTAAGTTTTCTAAGGTTCTTTTGGTACAAAATTACTAATTTTTAAAATAACATAAATGAAAAAATATGTCTTTAAACGTATAAGAAAATTTTAGAAAGGACTTAATCTTAAATGAGTTCTTGCTAATTGACCAGTTTTACACACACACACTTATATATATATATAATATATATATATATATATATATATATATATATATATATATATATATATATATATATATATATATATATATATATATATATATATATATATATATAATATGTGTGTGTGTGTGTATGTTTATATTTTTCAGAATATATACAAAGTATATGTTGCATTACGAATGCACAATTTTTTTTAGTAAAAAATTTATTTTCATGCTGAATATTAACATGGATTTAATATGTGATAATTTTTTTAAACAGATTCGATAGATGAATAAAATAGTTTTAAATAGATGAGCAAAACAGTTGTAGGTGTACTCGATATATATGAAAAATTGTTTTAATATTGAAATATGAACAAAATAGCCTACTGTAGAGGAAAGCTTCTGTCTTGATCTATGATTTAATGAGTATTGGCACGAGTCTAAAATTCCGCCATACTTCATTTTTCTAGTAAACAGCATTGGTAGTGTACAGGAGCAGGAATGGGAATGTTCAGCTATATATATGATTACAGGCAAAGAGTCTTGGCTACCCTTGCTTAAAAGCTTTTTTTTTCTTTTGCTGTATGTATCGTATAGGTTAGAGCTTACGTTTTATCAATAACTATAATTATTATTATTATTATTATTCTTCTACTACTACTACTACTGCTACCTCCACTACAATTGCTACCACCCCTACTACTACTACAACTACCGCTGCTAATAATAATAATAATAATAATAATAATAATAATAATAATAATAATAAATACCTCATGTCGCTGCCAAGAGTGTTACGCTAAGTGTGGGATTCGAACTCAACTTCTGATTGTATTGCTTAAAGTCTCTTGAGTGTAAGTAGATTATCAAGGCTGCATGTCACCTGTACACCGCCTTCAAGAACACTTTAATCTCTATAATACCAGTTAAAGCAAGTTTTCAGTGAATGTGCGCTGAGAGATACATACACCTCTCAGAGTATATACATAGATACCTCTAATGGTTATATACACTAAGAACTACACACTTCTCGGCGTATATGCACTGAAATACACGTTCATGATGCATATAAAGTGTATATACTCTGAAAGATACACACCTGTGTATGTGCATATAATAATATAATCAGACTAACTAACTAACGAATGCTTCTTCTCATTGGCTTCAAAAGGTTATTGACGACGCTTTCTATAATAAGGGTGATAATCCATAAATTTACTCCGAATAGGTGCAAATTTGAAATTTTACTGTGTATATACGCAGATACACGCGTCTCGGTGTATATACGCTGAGAAATACAAATCTCTGCATGTTTTCGATGGGGTAGTGTATGAAGTGACTCATGTTTTAGTTTTAACTACTAGAAACGATAAACATTCTTGTGGTGATATTTAGTGACACTCGAGCTTGGGAGGAGGCGCGGCCTCCTTTTCTTTCCCCGTTATTACTCCCCCCTCCCTGGAGAAGGCGTAAGCCTCACTATATCTCTCGTTAAACCTTGAAGACACATCAACAGCTGTATCAGGAAATTTAAACAAAACAGCTATGTAATAATTATTGAATACGGGATACCACAAACATGACTGTTCTGTTGCAATGAAGAGTCGGTTACACATAGGTAATTGCACATAGGCAATTGCAAATAGGTAATTACTGTATTTTCATTTGTATCTAAGTAACTGTGTATAGTGTTTGCATTAGTATAGTATTCGTCTGTTAATGTGTGTATGTATGCGTGAGTTTGTGGGTATTCAGGTGTGGGTGAGGGGAAGGTGTGAGTGTCAACGTGAGTCAGGAGGAAGCCAGTGACCGTATAAGGCTTTGCCTTCCCCCAAACACCGGCACTCAGGAGTCAGGTGGGCCCGGCCCTAGCCCCTCCTGTCTGGCAATCCTCATTACCGGTAAATCACTTTCTGCACCCACGCTCGCTAAACGTTACGATCTGCAGACCGTCTTTAGCGGGGCTTTTGGCTCTATAGATTTGAGTACGGGTTTTTAGCTCTCTCTAGACATGGGTACGGATTTTAGGGGGCTTTTGGCTCTAAAGACATGGGTACGATTTTTAGTGGGGTTCTTAGCTCTCTATAGACCTAAATATTTCTTTTAGCCTGACTTGGCTTTTTATAGATGTAAGGTCTGTCTTTAGCGGGGCTCTTGGATCTCTGTGGACGTGATGACGGTCTTTAGCTCTATGTAGACCTGAAGACTATCTTCAGCGAGAGTCTTGGCTCTCTGTAGATTCTGAAGACCGTCCTCAGCGAGACGTGGCTCTCTATAGACCCGAAGACCGTCTTCATCGAGTCTCTTGGTTCTCTATAGATCAAAAGACTGTGTTTAGCGGGACTCTTGGATCTCCATAAACCTGTAGACGGCATTCTTGGCTTTAACAGACCTAAGGCAGCCTGTAGTGCGACTCTTGGCTCTACTATGCTCAAACACTCTTGGCGATAATTGAGGTTTTCTGAAATGCGCTGTTGTGTGCGGCAGAAACATAACTAAATTGGTCGGTTTACATCATATGTTTGTTTCGTTTGAGAGTACCTGTAGTTCCTAGGATCAAAAGCCCTTGATTAGTATCAAAGGGTGAAGAAGTCCTCCTCGAAAGGTGGTATTACAGGTGGAGAAGGCTGCTATAAGCACACAGGGAGACGCACTGTGTGTGACAGAGTTGTCAGTTGTTGAAATGAGTGACGCTAAGTGCTCTCTAACATTATAAACATCCCTTCGCTGCTTTTCCATAAACACAACGATGCCTTTGGTGTGTGTGTGTGTTTGTGTTTGTGTACCTCATGTATGATTAAATTGTGCATTTCGTCACAGAACTAAGAGTATAACCACAGGGTCTGGAAGCGTGGTACTGGTAACTAAGATCCATCAGTATTAGAGTAAGGACCACACATATGCTATACTAATCAGTAACTTGGCTCTTATTCAAATATTACAAGAAATATTAAAAGCACACTAGATAAGAATATTTCAGCTTTTAACAATGTGTGCAAATAATTCCCTTCAAAGTACAAGATTCAAAACTCATTTGGAGACCCTTCAGTGGGGGGTGCCTTTAGTGGTGAAGGGGCTCTTGATTCGGGGAGTAAGAGCTACCCCCCACTTCCTCAGATCAAACTCCTACGGGTTTAGCGATTCTTCACGAACTTAATAACATTAATTAACGTTGGTCGGTTTAATTTGTATTTTTAAGGAATTTTACGTAACATTGCCCATTATTTAATTTATTCATTAAAAAATTGAATTAGTTTAGTTTAGGTAAGGTTTGTCAGGAAACAGGATAAGTGTTTCCTTACGGGGATCTTTAGTCATATGATGAAACGCAGCTGGAGCTTTTGGTCGTCTGACCGAGGCCTTCCGCTGGCTTTCCAGTCCACCCCTTTAAAAATTACGATTTCATAATTATTTTTCTTGGTTATTATCATCTTAAATGTGTTGGCTACAAGTCTAAGCTATGTGAGTATATTTTTGTTATTAGATTGTACAATGTTTCAGATTTAAATTTTAATATGGATTTTAAATGGTTTAAATGTTTTACTTTTATTGTAATTTTAGATTCTGATGATGGATGATGTCACATCCGAAACTTTGATAATAAAAAAAATTGGATGTCCACTAAGATAGTGTTTGCCACAGCCTTACTACACAGCACCTCTCAACACTGTGTGTGAGGCACACACTGCACCTCTCAACACTGTGTGAGGCACACACTGCACCTCTCAACACTGTGTGTGAGGCACACACTGCACCTCTCAACACTGTGTGAGGCACACACTGCACCTCACAACACTGTGTGTGAGGCACACACTGCACCTCACAACACTGTGTGTGAGGCACACACTGCACCTCACAACACTGTGTGTGAGGCACACACTGCACCTCACAACACTGTGTGTGAGGCACACACTGCACCTCTCAACACTGTGTGTGAGGCACACACTGCACCTCTCAACACTGTGTGTGAGGCACACACTGCACCTCTCAACACTGTGTGTGAGGCACACACTGCACCTCACAACACTGTGTGTAGGCACACACCTCACCTGCACAACACTGTTGTGAGGCACACTGCACCTCCAACACTGTGTGTGAGGACACACTGCACCTCACAACACTGTGTGTGAGGCACACTGCACCTCTCAACACTGTGTGTGAGGCACACACTGCACCTCACAACACTGTGTGTGAGGCACACACTGCACCTCTCAACACTGTGTGTGAGGCACACACTGCACCTCACAACACTGTGTGTGAGGCACACACTGCACCTCTCAACACTGTGTGTGAGGCACACACTGCACCTCCAACACTGTGTGGAGGCCACACTGCACCTCACAACACTGTGTGTGAGGCACACACTGACCTCCAACACTGTGAGGCACACTGCACCTCCAACACTGTGTGTGAGGCACACACTCACCTCTCAACACTGTGAGGCACACACTGCACCTCTCAACACTGTGTGAGGGCACACTGACCTCCAACACTGTTGTGAGGCACACACTGCACCTCTCAACACTGTGTGTGAGGCACACTGCACCTCTCAACACTGTCTGTGAGGCACACACTGCACCTCTCAACACTGTCTGTGAGGCACACACTGCACCTCTCAACACTGTGTGAGGCACACACTGCACCTCTCAACACTGTGTGTGAGGCACACACTGCACCTCTCAACACTGTGTGTGAGGCACACACTGCACCTCACAACACTGTGTGTGAGGCACACACTGCACCTCCAACACTGTTGTGAGGACACCACGCACCTCTCAACACTGTGTGTGAGGCACACACTGCACCTCTCAACACTGTGTGTGAAGCACACACTGCACCTCTCAACACTGTGTGTGAGGAGTGCACTAGACCTCTCAACACTGTGTGTGTGAGGAGTGCACTACACCTCTAAACACTGTGTGTGTGAGGAGTGCACCACGCCTCTCAACACTGTGTGTGTGAGGAGTGCACTACACCTCTCAACACTGTGTGTGTGAGGAGTGCACTACACCTCTCAACACTGTGTGTGAGGAGTGCACCACGCCTCTCAACACTGTGTGTGAGAGTGCACCACCTCTCAACACTGTGTGTGAGGTGCACACGCCTCTCAACACTGTGTGTGAGGAGTGCACTACACCTCTCAACACTGTGTGTGTGAGGAGTGCACTACACCTCTCAACACTGTGTGTGAGGAGTGCACCACACCTCTCAACACTGTGTGTGTGTGCGGAGTGCACACACCCTCTCAACACTGTGTGTGTGAGGAGTGCACTACACCTCTCAACACTGTGTGTGTGAGGAGTGCACCACGCCTCTCAACACTGTGTGTGAGGAGTGCACCACGCCTCTCAACACTGTGTGTGAGGAGTGCACTACACCTCTCAACACTGTGTGTGAGGAGTGCACCACACCTCTCAACACTGTGTGTGAGGAGTGCACACGCCTCTCAACACTGTGTGTGTGAGGAGTGCACTACACCTCTCAACACTGTGTGTGTGAGGAGTGCACAACACCTCTCAACACTGTGTGTGAGAGTGCACCACACCTCTCAACACTGTGTGTGAGGAGTGCACTACGCCTCTCAACACTGTGTGTGTGAGGAGTGCACTACACCTCTCAACACTGTGTGTGAGGAGTGCACCACGCCTCTCAACACTGTGTGTGTGAGGAGTGCACCACCTCTCAACACTGTGTGTGAGGAGTGCACACACCTCTCAACACTTGTGTGAGGAGTGCACTACACCTCTCAACACTGTTGGAGGAGTGCACCACCCTCTCAACACTGTGTGTGAGGAGTGCACTACACCTCTCAACACTGTGTGTGAGGAGTGCACCACGCCTCTCAACACTGTGTCTGAGGAGTGCACTACACCTCTCAACACTGTGTCTGAGGAGTGCACTACACCTCTCAACACTGTGTGAGGAGTGCACTACACCTCTCAACACTGTGTGAGGAGTGCACTACACCTCTCAACACTGTGTCTGAGGAGTGCACTACACCTCTCAACACTGTGTCTGAGGAGTGCACAACACCTTCAACACTTGTGTGAGAGGCACTACACCTCTCAACACTGTGTGAGGATGCACTACACCTCTCAACCACTGTGTGTGAGGAGTGCACTACACCTCTCAACACTGTGTGTGAGAGTGCACACCCTCTCACACTGTGTCTGAGGAGTGCACTACACCTCTCAACACTGTGTCTGAGAGTGCACTACACCTCTCACACTGTGTGAGGAGTGCACTCACTCTCACACTGTGTGAGGAGTGCACTACACCTCTCAACACTGTGTCTGAGGAGTGCACTACACCTCTCAACACTGTGTCTGAGGAGTGCACAACACTTCTCACCATTGTCTGAGAAACACACTACACCTCTCACCATTGTGTGAAGAACACACTACACTTCTCACCACTGTGTGAAGAACACACTACACCTCTCACCATTGTGTGAAGAACACACTACACTTCTCACCACTGTGTGAAGAACACACTACACTTCTCACCATTGTCTGAGAAACACACTACACCTCTCACCATTGTGTGAAGAACACACTGCACTTCTCATCACTGTGTGAAGAACACACTACACTCTCACCACTGTGTGAAGAACACACTGCACTTCTCACCACTGTGTGAAGAACACACTACACCTCTCACCACTGTGTGAAGAACACACTACACTTCTCACCACTGTGTGAAGAACACACTACACTTCTCACCACTGTGTGAAGAACACACTGCACTTCTCACCACTGTGTGAAGAACACACTACACTTCTCACCACTGTGTGAAGAACACACTGCACTTCTCACCACTGTGTGAAGAACACACACATCTCACCACTGTGTGAAGAACACACTACACCTCTCACCATTGTGTGAAGAACACACTGCACTTCTCACCACTGTGTGAAGAACACACTACACTTCTCACCACTGTGTGAAGAACACACTACACTTCTCACCACTGTGTGAAGAACACACTGCACTTCTCACCACTGTGTGAAGAACACACTACACCTCTCACCACTGTGTGAAGAACACACTACACTTGTCACCACTGTGTGAAGAACACACTGCACTTTTCACCACTGTGTGAAGAACACACTGCACTTTTCACCACTGTGTGAAGAACACACTTTACTTCTCACCACTGTGTGAAGAACACACTGCACTTTTCACCACTGTGTGAAGAACACACTTTACTTCTCACCACTGTGTGAAGAACACACTGCACTTTTCACCACTGTGTGAAGAACACACTACACTTCTCACCACTGTGTGAAGAACACACTGCACTTTTCACCACTGTGTGAAGAACACACTGCACTTTTCACCACTGTGTGAAGAACACACTCACTTCTCACCACTGTGTGAAGAACACACTTACTTCTCACCACTGTGTGAAGAAACACTCACTTTCACCACTGTGTGAAGAACACACTCACTTTTCACCACTGTGTGAAGAACACACTTTATTCTCACCACTGTGTGAAGAACACACTACACTTTCACCACTGTGTGAAGAACACTACACTTCTCACCACTGTGTGAAGACACACTCACTTTTCACCACTGTGTGAAGAACACACTACTTTACCACTGTGTGAAGAACACTGCACTTTTCACCACTGTGTGAGAACACACTGCACTTTTACCACTGTGTGAAGAACACACTACACTCTCACCACTGTGTGAAGAACACTACACTTCTCACCACTGTGAGAACACACCCTCTGACCACTGTGAAGAACACTACACCTCTACCACTGTGTGAGAACACTACACCTCTACCACTGTGTGAAGAACACACTACACTTCTCACCACTGTGTGAAGAACACACTACACTTCTCACCACTGTGTGAAGAACACACTACACTTCTCACTGTGTGAAGAACACACACACTTCACCACTTGTGACACTACACCTCTGAACTGTGTGAGACACACTACACTTCTCACCACTGTGTGAAGAACACTACACCTCTGACCTTGTGAAGAACACACACACTTCTCCACTGTGGAAGACAATACACTTCTCACCACTGTGTGAAGAACACACTACACTTCTCACCACTGTTGAAGAACACACTACACTTCACCACTGTGTGAAGAACACACTACACTTCTCACCACTGTGTGAAGAACACACTACACTTCTCACCACTGTGTGAAGAACACACTACACTTCTCACCACCAAGATTGTCCTACATGGTACATCTTTGATGAAAGCCTCCTTCAGAGCAGTCAAGTTACCTTAATGCTGGTGAGAGGCTCTTAATTGAAGGAATTATAACTAACCTACTTTTCCTTTCATTAAAGCTGATTACTCTCAGTTCCTTAGACGATACATGACTCCTACTGGTTTAACGTTTTAGCGTGAATATTTTTTATGTACTCTGATGATAGCCTCGATGGACTGTAAAGTCATCTGCTATCTGCCTTACCATATATAGTGGTACCTCGGTTTTCGTACACCTCCCAACTCGAACAATTATGTAAGTGTATTATTGTAAGTGCTTTTGTAAGTGTATTTTTGGGGGTGTGAAACGGACTAATCTAATTTACATATGTCCTTATGGGAACAAATTCGTTCGGTAACGGCGCTCGAACAGCATTCTGGAATGAATTATCGACGAAAACCGAGGTACCATATATATCGTAACACTGTCAAATATGTTATTATTTAAATATTTTAGAATATCCTGAAACTTTAATCACTGTATTTTTTGAAAATTGTTTTTTCTGCTTTTTTTTCCTTCAGAATAAAGATTACTATGGGGAAAATTATGGAGGTATGCGGAAATCATTAATGGTTACACAACTTCAAAACACAGTTTTCATCACTTGGAGCCTTTGTTGCTCAGTCTGCTATATTTGTCTGTAGCCATGAGCTGAGGTGGGAGAAGAGGCTGAGGTGGGAGAAGAGGCTGAGGTGGGAGAGGCCGAGGCGGGAGGAGAGGCTGAGGTGGAAGAGGCTGAAGTGGAAGAGGCTGAGGGGGAAGAGGCTGAGGTGGAAGGAGAGGCTGAGGTGGGAGGAGAGGCTAAGGCGGGAGGAGAGGCTGAGGCGGGAGGAGAGGCTGAGGCGGGAGGAGAGGCTGAGGTGGGAGGAGAGGCTGAGGTGGGAGGAGAGGCTGAGGTGGGAGGAGAGGCTGAGGTGGGAGGAGAGGCTAAGGCGGGAGGAGAGGCTGAGGTGGGAGGAGAGGCTAAGGCGGGAGGAGAGGCTGAGGTGGGAGGAGAGGCTGAGGTGGGAGGAGATGCTGAGGTGGGAGGAGAGGCTGAGGTGGGAGGAGATGCTGAGGTGGGAGGAGAGGCTGAGGTGGGAGGAGATGCTGAGGTGGGAGGAGAGGCTGAGGTGGGAGGAGAGGCTGAGGTGGGAGGAGAGGCTGAGGTGGGAGGAGAGGCTGAGATGGGAGGAGAGGCTGAGGTGGGAGTAGAAGCTGAGGTGGGAGGAGAGGCTGAGGTGGGAGGAGGGCTGAGATGGGAGGAGGGCTGAGGTGGGAGGAGAGGCTGAGGTGGGAGGAGGCTGAGGTGGGAGGAGGCTGAGGTGGGAGAGGCTGAGATGGGAGGAGAGGCTGAGGTGGGAGGAGGCTGAGATGGGAGGAGAGGCTGAGGTGGGAGGAGAGGCTGAGGTGGGAGGAGGCTGAGGTGGGAGGAGGCTGAGGTGGGAGGGAGGCTGAGGCGGGAGGAGAGGCTGAGATGGGAGGAGGCTGAGGTGGGAGGCTGAGGTGGGAGGAGAGGCTGAGGTGGGAGGAGAGGCTGAGATGGGAGGAGAGGCTGAGGTGGGAGGAGAGGCTGAGGTGGGAGGAGAGGCTGAGATGGGAGGAGAGGCTGAGATGGGAGGAGAGGCTGAGGTGGGAGGAGAGGCTGAGATGGGAGGAGAGGCTGAGGTGGGAGGAGAGGCTGAGATGGGAGGAGAGGCTGAGATGGGAGGAGAGGCTGAGGTGGGAGGAGAGGCTGAGGTGGGAGGAGAGGCTGAGATGGGAGGAGAGGCTGAGGTGGGAGAAGTATTGCTTTATGTTTTCCGTGTTGTTGACTTCATCAAAGATTAGTATGTTAATTGGTTGCTTTATTTTATTTAAAACCCATCAACTACCCGAGGGTCATTAAAGCTGCTTGTAATTGTTACACCACCAGTCAAGAATACCGTAACTCTTAACATATATTCGTGTATAAGGAGAAATACGCCTCTGTGTATAAGTCGGTTAGTTTAAGTTGATGGACTGCACATAAGCCATTAATGGAGAAATTCACCTATACACTAACCTCAAGATCCCATTAATTACTGAAATATGGATTAAAGTCAGTATAAACTGATAGAGTTACACCTTTGTTTATACACACTGAGACATACAGTGAGAGATATATACCTCTCATTATATATACACTGTAAGTTAATCACCAGTGTCAGTGTTTCCTGTCAGTTGTGCACCTGCACATAGCCGATTAAGTGACGTGCTAATTGTCCATGCCGCTCATGTTCTCAATGATAGTGACTCAACTAGTGTCCATACCGCTCATGTTCTCAATGATAGTGACTCAACTAGAGTGTCCATACCGCTCATGTTCTCAATGATAGTGACTCAACTTGTGTCCATACCGCTCATGTTCTCAATGATAGTGACTCAACTAGTGTCCATACCGCTCATGTTCTCAATGATAGTGACTCAACTAGAGTGTCCACACCGCTCATGTTCTCAATGATAGTGACTCAACTAGTGTCCATACCGCTCATGTTCTCAATGATAGTGACTCAACTAGAGTGTCCACACCGCTCATGTTCTCAGTGATAGTGACTCAACTAGAGTGTCCATACCGCTCATGTTCTCAGTGATAGTGACTCAACTAGAGTGTCCATACCGCTCATGTTCTCAGTGATAGTGACTCAACTAGTGTCCATACCGCTCATGTTCTCAATGATAGTGACTCAACTAGAGTGTCCACACCGCTCATGTTCTCAATGATAGTGACTCAACTAGAGTGTCCATACCGCTCATGTTCTCAGTGATAGTGAATCAACTAGTGTCCATACCGCTCATGTTCTCAGTGATAGTGACTCAACTAGAGTGTCCATACCGCTCATGTTCTCAGTGATAGTGACTCAACTAGTGTCCATACCGCTCATGTTCTCAGTGATAGTGACTCAACTAGAGTGTCCATACCGCTCATGTTCTCAGTGATAGTGACTCAACTAGTGTCCATACCGCTCATGTTCTCAGTGATAGTGACTCAACTAGAGTGTCCATACCGCTCATGTTCTCAGTGATAGTGACTCAACTAGTGTCCATACCGCTCATGTTCTCAGTGATAGTGACTCAACTAGAGTATCCATGCCGCTCATGTTCTCAGTGATAGTGACTCAACTAGAATGTCCATACCGCACATGTTCTCAGTGATAGTGACTCAACTAGAGTGTCCACACCGCTCATGTTCTCAGTGATAGTGACTCAACTAGAGTGTCCACACCGCTCATGTTCTCAGTGATAGTGACTCAACTAGAGGGTCCACACCGCTCATGTTCTCAGTGATAGTGACTCAACTAGAGTGTCCATACCGCTCATGTTCTCTGATAGTGACTCAACTAGAGTGTCCATACCGCTCATGTTCTCAGTGATAGTGACTCAACTAGAGTGTCCATGCCGCTCATGTTCTCAGTGATAGTGACTCAACTAGAGTGTCCATGCCGCTCATGTTCTCAGTGATAGTGACTCAACTAGAGTGTCCATGCCGCTCATGTTCTCAGTGATAGTGACTCAACTAGAGTGTGACTTGTTTTTATTTTAGTCAGATAAGTCGTATCTTCATTGTCGCTCTTGCATCTCTGTGGTCTATGGTAACTTTAAATAACACATTAACTTTATATATTGTTTATTTTGAGCGGTATTAACCGCACATCGCTTCCATACTTGTGCTCGTACTTTGTATGTTAGGAGGTGTATAGACTTGCACCATCAGATATGCAGGTATGTATTAACATGTGTATATCTAGATAGGTATTGTTGGATATAAGAACATAAGAACATAAGAAAGAAGGAACACTGCAGCAGGCCTACTGGCCCATGCGAGGCAGGTCCAAATCTCCAACGGCTTAAGCCAATGCCCCGACCCAGCCAGGTCAGGTTACATTCACTTAAGGAAGGAGCACTGCATCTGACCTAGTAGCACAACCTAGTCAGGACCAATTCACACCCAACCGCACCCACTCATATAATTGTCCAGCCGACCACCTGGTCAGGTCACTTCCACTTAAGGAATTAGTACAGGTCAGGTTACATTCACTTAAGGAAGGAGCACTGCATCTGACCTAGTACAAGCTCACACCCATCCACACCCACTCATGTATTTATCTAACCTATTTTAAAACTACACAACGTCTTAGCATCTATGACGGTACTCGGGAGTTTGTTCACTCATCCACAACTCTATTACCAAACCAGTGCTTTCCTATATCCTTCCTGAATCTGAACTTTTCCAACTTGAAACCATTGCTGCGAGTCCTGTCTTGGTTGGATATTTTCAGCACGCTATTTACATCCCCTTTGTTTATTCCTGTTTTCCATTGTACACCTCAATCATATCCCCTAATTCTACGCCTTTCAAGTGCAGATTCAGGGCCCTCAGTCTATCCTCATAGGGAAGATTTCTGATACATGGGATCAACTTTGTCATCCTCCTCTGTACGTTTTCCAGTGCATTTATATCCATTCTGTAATACGGTGACCAGAACTGTGCAGCATAATCTAAATGAGGCCTAACCAAGATATATAGAGTTGAAGAACAACCTGAGGACTTCTGTTATTTATACTTCTTGATATGAAGCCAAGGATTCTGTTAGCTTTATTGCGAACACTTATGCACTGTTGTCTAGGCTTCAGATTACTACTAACCAGAACTCCTAAATCCTTCTCGCAATTACAAGTAATAAGATCTATATTATTCAGCTTATATGTGGCATGGTTATTGTCCTGCCCAACATTTAGAACTTTGCATTTGTTTACATTAAACTGCATCTGCCACTTCTCCGACCACTGCATCAGTCTATTCAAATCATCCTGGAGTGCTCTAATGTCCTCGTTTGAATGAATTGGACGGCCTATTTGGTGTCATCAGCAAATTTACTTATGCTACTATTTATTCCCTCATCTATGTCGTTTATGTAAATTGTAAACAACAGGGCCCAAAACTGACCCCTGTGGAACACCCTTGAGACACGCCCCCATTCTGATTTCTCTCCATTTATGCAAACTCTCTGCCGCCTATTAGTCAACCATGCCTCTACCCAGGAAAAAATTTCTCCTCCTATTCCGTGTGCCTTAAGTTTCCTCAGTAGCCTCTGATGTGGAACTTTATCGAAAGCCTTACTGAAGTCCATATACACAATATCATATTCATTACCATGATCTACTTCCTCAAACACCTTAGTGAAAAAAATTAGTAAATTCGTAAGACATGAACGCCCCTTTGTAAAACCGTGTTGAGATTCATTAATCAATTTATGCTTTTCAAGATGGCTACGAATTGCCTCGGCAATTATTGATTCCATAAATTTACCAACTATGGAGGTAAGGCTTATTGGTCTATAGTTCGAAGCTAAGGACCTGTCACCTGCCTTGTAAATAGGTATTACATTTGCCCTTTTCCACTTGTCTGGCAATATGCCAGTTTGTAGTGATATATTGAAAAGATTTGCCAAAGGTTTGCTAAGTTCCTCTTACATTCCTTTAAAACTCTTGCAAACAGTTCATCAGGGCCTGGGGATTTGTTAGGTTTTAATTTCTCTATTTGTCTGAGGACCATGTCACTAGTTACCCCAATCGAGCATAGTCTGTTATCTTCCAGTTCTACATAATTTATTATTTCTGGAATTCTGCTAGTATCTTCCTGAGTAAAAACTGAGAGGAAGTAAGTATTGAAAATTTCACACATATCCTTATCACTGTCCGTGATCTGTCCTGAGTTACTCTTAAGTGGGCCTATCTTGTCCCTAATCTTACTTCTGTATACCTGAAAGAACCCTTTTGGGTTAGTCTTCGAATCCCTTGCGACCTTAGCCTCATAATCCCTTTTGCTTTTCTTATTCCTTTTTTATTTCTCTCTTTAATTGAAAATATTGATTTCTTATCTGTCCATCCCCTCTTTTGATACGCCTATATATGCCTCTCTTTTGACCAATGAGATGTTTTAATCTATTGTTCATCCATTTAGGATCATTTTTGTTAGATCTAATTTCCCTACTTGGAACAAAAGTTGTCTGGGCAGCTAGAACTATGCTCTGAAAAACGTCATATTGGCAACCAAAACCACCTACCTGACCCATAGTCAGGTCATCCCAATTAGCCCACCTAGGTAATTTCTCAGCCCCATGAAGTCGGCTACACGAAAGTCTGGAACTGAGACTTGATTGCAGTTACCTGGGTAATTCCATGATATATTAAAACTAAGTGATTTGTGATCGCTTTCCCAAGCTCTTCATTAACCTCAAGATTATTAATTAGTGATTCTTTGTTAGCAAGAACCAAATCAAGCAAGTTGCTACCTCTAGTTGGTTCTGTCACAAACTGTTTTAAAAACAATCCTGAACCGTATCAAGAAAGTCACTAGACTCAAGATTACCTGTCACATTGTTCCAATCAATTTGTCTAAAGTTAAAATCTCCCATTAACACAACATTTTCATATCTAGACGCCTTATGAATTTCGTCCCATAGCAGCTTACTGCGCTCCCTATCCAGGCTTGGGGGTCTGTAAATCACACCCAAAATTAATTTTCACGACCCTCGAGAAACTGTAGCCAAACAGATTCTGTGTCAGCTGTTTCTAATCTTATATCTTGTCTAACACAACAATTTAAATTATCTCTGACATACATCGCCACTCCACCACCCTTCCTGTTGACCCTATCAGTGTGGAATAGTTTGTAACCCTGAATGTTGCACTCGGAAGGCATTTCTCTATCTTTCAGGTTGAACCAGGTCTCTGTTATAGCAATAATATCTATATTACCTGCACTTGCAAGTAATCTTAGCTCATCTATCTTATTTCTTAGACTCCTACTATTTGTATAGTAAACCTCAAGGGAGCTAGTCACTCGTTGCCCTCTACTATCTCTCTTTGTTTGTTGATCAATTGTTTTGCATTTACAAACAACTTTATTTTGAATCTTATCTTTTAAACATAACCCTGGGGTATCCTGGAAATATCTGCTGTTTCCAGGCCTAATACCACAGCCTGATTGTTTCCCACAAACACCCATACCTCTATAATCTATCAGTTTAAAGTCCTAGACAAGTCTCCAATGACCCCCTCAATCGAATTGGCTAATGCAACCACTCCAGCCCCAGAGAGATGAACCCCATCCCTTGCATACATATCACGTTTGCCATAGAATTTGTCCCAGTTATCAATGAATGGAATTGCAAGTTCCTTGCAGTACCTGTCTAGCCAGCAATTTATACCAATTGCCCTAGACATCCATTCATTGCCCACTCCCTTTCTAGGCAAAATGCTACATATGATTGGGATACCTCCCTTAGACCTAACGACTTCTATGGCTGACCTATACTTATCTAGTAGCTCCTGTCTTCTGCCCTTCCCAATGTCATTACCACCAGCACTAAGACAGATAATAGGCTTGTTCCCATTACCTGACAAGTATATTAACAGGTGTGTAGATATTTACCATCAGATATGTAGGTATATTCTATCACTAGATTGGAGTACCCGTGTCTTTCATAAAAAAATATTTAATCAGGTGCTCCTTGAAAAAGACCAGCTTCTAAATGAGACCGATGTTGGTCCGTCTCTTGATTCTACTTTGTGAGCGGAGTATCGAGCGCCCAGCGATGGGGCTCCAGCGGACATCTTAAGGAAATATTTGTATAACCTGATGAAGCATACTCCATGATGCACACTCTGGCGTTTGCCCAGGAAATGGCACTGCCAACCACTCCCACTTATTCTGCCATATGTTGTCCAAAAACACGCCAGCTTGGAGATGGGCGAAGATATTGAACCTGCGTGCAGGCGACTCCTGCCCCTTGATGCTGCCGTGCTCATGGCTACATACACGAGCATGCACGCACGCACGCTCGCACGCGTACACGCTCTCTCTCTCTCTCTCTCTCTCTCTCTCTCTCTCTCTCTCTCTCCTCTCTCTCTCTCTCTCTCTCTCTCTCTCTCTCTCTCTCACATACACACACCATACATAGCTTTAGGAAGAGATACGATAAATCTCTTGGAGCAGGAAGAGAGTTGACCAAGTAGCGACCAGCGAAGAAGCCGGACCAGGAACTGTGACTCGACCCATGCAACCACAAATAGGAGTATTAATAGGTGATTACACACACACACACACGTATACACAGATGAAGTACTTCTTCAGCCTTAGAGTTGTCAGGAAGTGGAACAGTCTGGAGAGTGAAGTACTGGAGGCAAGATTCGTACTTAGCTTTAAGAAGAGATACGATAAAGCTCTTGGAGAAGGGAGAGAGTAGACCTGGTAGCGATCAGCGAAGAGGCGTGGCCAGAAGCTAAGACTCGACCCCTGCAACCATTAATAATTGAGTACATAAAGGACCTCGAAGCCAGCATGGTACCCAGCATATCGCCACGGTAACCGTGTAACCTCGACATTGTATGCGAGTTACATAGCTTTCCGGAATTTCAACAGTTTCACTCATGACCCAATATGTAACATATCAGGCCCACTTGTAGTGTACAGCACTAGCATGGAAAAGGGTGATGGACTGATTACATGGTCTTCACATCTCTACTGTCCCTGCCTACTTTCTGTACTAGACTGAAGAAGCCTACTGTGTAGGCGACACGTTTCGCAATAAAGTTGCCTAAGTGTTGCCTATGTGTCTTACCTACCCACCATGGAAATGATAATAGCTGTTAGGAGATTTAAAGAACTGAACCTGATTATGTAAAAGAATGAAAGAAATAATATGACAGCTTAGTTAAAAATACCCAAAGGAGTTTATAGAGTGGATGGGAACAAAATACCCCGGCATGACAGTGGCTATTTTTGTACTTTGCAAATCATTATTGTAATTACACATTGTAAACTATTCAAAGAAATAAAATCCTTAATCCTTAACTGCTTATAAAGTGAGAACCGGATACACGAGGGCACAGTTGGAAGTTAAAGATACAGATGAGTTACAGGGATGTCAGGAAGTATTTCTTCAACTTCGAGGTGGCCAAGAAGCGTAATGACCTGGATGAAAATGTGGTGGATGGCTGATCTATACATAACTTTAGGAATAGGTATGATAGCACACTGGAAGCTAGAAGGGATTAAACCCAGCAAGTGGCCAGTTAAGAGGTAGGGCCAGGAGCTGAGACTGGATCTCTGCAACCACAAATAAGTTAGTGTAGTACTCATTGCCCTATATGTTTCTCAGGGCCTGTTGCAGCTGTCACAACGTCTCAAGGAAGAGGTGTGTTTGTATGTGTGAATGACTCACTGACACCATCTTCCTTCACCTGTTGGCCCTCCACTCCCAAGGTCGATTATTTACTTCCTTATTTTTAATTTTCTGCTAATGTTTGTGATTGTATGTGTATATTTATGTGTACATATGAATTTATTTAATTTAATATTATATATATATATATATATATATATATATATATATATATATATATATATATATATATATATATATATAGTATATATATAGTATATAGTACGTTCATGTGTATTCATGGATGCATGTACTATGCATGTGTCGAGACCTAGCTCCTGACCTTATCTCTTATTTCCTATTGATCGACTCTACTGATTTCTAGCCTCTGGAGCACGATCATACCTACTCTTGAAATTGTGTAGTATTTGCCTCACCACTTCTTCATCCAGTGCATTCCAGTTAATCATCATCCTAACACTTAAAAAAGTACTTCCTAATGTTCCTATGGCTCATCGTCATCTATGTCCCCTAGCTCCCTTTCCTCGCATCTCTAACAGCCTGTTACTGTCCACTCTGAACTACTCAGCATTTTGTATGTTGTGACTAAGTCCTCCATGGTCTTCTATCCTTGTTAGTCTAAGTTCCATAAGTCTCTTTATTGTCTATGCTTCTCTGTGTCGGTACCAATCTCGTTGTAAACCTTTATATCTTCTCTAGGTGAGAGCTAAATACTGGTGCTGCATACTTCAAGATTTGCTTTATATACGTTGTTTTAATGTCCCAAAGGAACGTTGTGTTTAATGTCCTAAAGGAATCTGCTCATGTTCCGGAAAATTGTTCTTTAATTGCCGTAGCTGGTTTTGCATATGCCGCGATAGATATGCGATTTAAGTATACTTCTGGTAATATACTTGGTGCATTGCTTGCTCCCAGATCGTAATCTTCGTACGTTGTCGTCAGTGTTTATTCTTTCAGTTTGTATTTCGTTCCCGGTCTTCTCACTCCCTCTAATTTTTCGTTAATTTGCACTTTTCAGGATAGTTTTCAATCCTGAAATTCATTCTTCTGTGTGTGTGTGTGTGTGTGTGTGTACTCACCTAGTTGTACTCACCTAGTTGTGGTTGCAGGGGTCGAGTCTAAGCTCCTGGCCCCGCCTCTTCACTGGCCGCTACTGGGTCACTCTCCCTGCGCCATGAGCTTTATCATACCTCTGCTTAAAGCTATGTATAGAGCCTGCCTCCACTACATCGCTTCCTAAACTATTCCACTTCCCGACAACTCTGTGACTGAAGAAATGTGTGTGTGTGTGTGTGTGTGTGTGTGTGTGTGTGGTGTTTTGTGTGTGTCTTAAACAGAGAGACAGACAGAGACCAGTGACTAGTAGATGCTCATCACATTTTTGAGTCAAAAGCAATATGTAGAGTGTATTAAGGTTGGCGTCAACAAAACACACTTGCAGTCAACCCCAGTAACCTGAAGGTTCTGTTGTCGAGGTGTCATCAGCCACTTGGATATTATTGTGCTCTGACTCACATTATGGGGCACCTTGTGTCTTTATGTGTGCTCACACCTTCAGGATGGAGGGGGGAAGGGTACCTCGATGCTGGTGAAGGGCTCTTGATCGAAGGAACTGGAGCTACCCAGTCCTCGGATCAAAACTGAATACCTCACATTTCCTAGGTGCTATGCGACCCTTTATCACATGATGAATGAATTTGTAATATTAAATTAGCACTATTGTATTGCACAGTATTATATAATTGCTGTTCATTGTGTTGTATTGTTGCTGCTCATTGTATTGCATTGTTGTTACTCCTCGTCCTGCATTATTATTACTCAATATTAAATGTGGATAGAGGATCGATCCTCTATTACTTTTTGTGCTGAATACCTCTGGCGGGTTTAGCGCTTCATGTAATAATAATAATGATAGTGATACTTATAATAATAATAATAATAATAATAATAATAATAATAATAATATTATTATTATTATTATTATTAGTGTATTGAACCACTGATGCTGAGAGTGTGTTCTCTTATTGTGCCTATGGCATTCCTGCTTTTCACTGCATTTATTTTACCTCCGCTCCAATCTCCCTCACTCCAATAAGTCTCCAGATGGCAGTAGTCTCTCATATCACTCACTCCAGTAAATTGTTATGGTAGTCGTCTACCATACCTCTCACTCCAGTAAGTTGTTATGGGAGTCGTCTCTCATATTTCTTACTCCAGTAAGTTATGGCAGTTGTCTCCCATATCTTTCACTCCAGTAAGTTGTTATGGGAGTTGTCTACCATATCTCACTCCAATAATAATGGCAGTCGTCTCCCATATCTCTCACTCCAGTAAGTTGTTATGGCAGTCGTCTCCCCATATCTTTCACTCCAGTAAGTTGTTATGGCAGTCGTTTCCCATATCTCACTCCAGTAAGTTGCTATGGCAGTCGTCTCCCCTTATCTCTCACTCCGGTAAGTTGTTATGGCAGTCGTCTCCCATATCTCTCACTCCGGTAAGTTGTTATGGCAGTCGTCTTCCATATCTCTCGCTCCAGTAAGTTGTTATGGCAGTTATCTCCATATCTCTCACTCCAGTAAGTTGGTATGGTAGTCGTCTCCCATATCTCTCACTCCAGTAAATTATGGGAGTCGTCTTTGAACAAATTAAAAAGTCTTTCATACCTGAGCGGTTATGTCAAGAAACTATAAGAATAACCCACATTCAGTATTAAAATAACGTAAATGTTTTTGGTCTAGCTAGAGGACATTTTCAGGCAATGAAGAGGGTATAATATATATATATATATATATATATATATATATATATATATATATATAACACATCGGCCGTTTCCCACCAAGGCAGGGTGGCCCGACAAAGAAAAACTTTCATCATCACTCACTCCATCACTGTGTTGCCAGAGGCGTGCTTACACTACAGCTACAAAACTGCAACATTAACACCCCTCCTTCAGAGGGCCGGCACTGTACTTCCCATCTCACACACACACACACACACACACACACACACACACACACACACACATATATATATATGCAAGACAACCACTATGAAAAAATAGAGGAATTCCAAGCGCTTTCGTGACTACTCACATTATCAAGGAACTATAAAAGGAAACATGACAAGAGGACTTATATAAGGGGCAAGACTACACCTCACAGTCACATCACACTAACAAAGACTACACCTCACAGTAGCGTAACATCTCACGACTCTGTGAAGAGGAAAACAAGAAAGGACCTGAAACTCTTCCCAAGAATTAAGATTAGTCCAATTTATCATTAAATTCTTCCCAAATTTTATTAATTATAAAAGAATCCAATTTATATAAACCAAAAGAAATATTCATATTATTTTCAAAACTGCTTTTAATGAAACATGATTCTATTATATTCCTCTCAACCATGGACTTGCTTGATACAACCTTCTCAGCATTTTGAAAATCAATTGGATGGTTAAAATCTCTCACATGAATAAATAGAGCATTAGAATCTTGTCCAGTTCTAATGCTATATTTATGTTGTTTTAATCTTAGTTCAAGACTTTTACCAGTTTGACCATAATAAACTTCCTTTCTTAAGAATTTTAATATCAAAGTTGTATTTAAAAATCTTGATACAGTAAAAAGACTTTTGATAAAAAATTCCCCCCAAAATGCTGACGGATGTGTCTATAAGATTCCCTGTAAAATATGCGATAAAGTTTATTATGGTCAAACTGGTAAAAGTCTTGAACTAAGATTAAAACAACATAAATATAGCATTAGAACTGGACAAGATTCTAATGCTCTATTTATTCATGTGAGAGATTTTAACCATCCAATTGATTTTCAAAATGCTGAGAAGGTTGTATCAAGCAAGTCCATGGTTGAGAGGAATATAATAGAATCATGTTTCATTAAAAGCAGTTTTGAAAATAATATGAATATTTCTTTTGGTTTATATAAATTGGATTCTTTTATAATTAATAAAATTTGGGAAGAATTTAATGATAAATTGGACTAATCTTAATTCTTGGGAAGAGTTTCAGGTCCTTTCTTGTTTTCCTCTTCACAGAGTCGTGAGATGTTACGCTACTGTGATGTGTAGTCTTTGTTAGTGTGATGTGACTGTGAGGTGTAGTCTTGCCCTTATATAAGTCCTCTTGTCATGTTTCCTTTATAGTTCCTTGATAATGTGAGTAGTCACAAGCGCTTGGAATTCCTCTATTTTTCATAGTGGTTGTCTTGCATATTCTGATATCACCTGATTACTGTGATCTTTATATATATATATATATATATATATATATATATATATATATATATATATATATATATATATATATATAATGCCCTCTTCATCGCCTGAAAATGTCCTCTAGCTTATATATATATATATATATATATATATATATATATATATATATATATATATATATATATATATATATATATATATATAATGCCCTCTTCATCGCCTGAAAATGTCCTCTAGCTATATATATATATATATATATATATATATATATATATATATATATATATATATATATATATGAAGAGGTTAATAACATTATCAAGAGGAGCCTCACAACAGCCGGATGCCCAGCAGTAAGGGAGCCACCCCAACTATGCAGATCTGATGGCAGCCAAAAGCGTCCAGATGGTATCACCCTTCAAGCCTAGACAGACGGCAAGCAGGTAGTGTGGGACTACACATGTGCATCTACCTTGGCTGATACCTATCTCCAATACACCAGGGAGGAAGGAGGGGCAGCTGCCACCTTCAGGGAGTCCCAAAAGTCGAGAAAATATGGAGAACTTACCCATCATTATATGTTTGTTCCCATAGGCTCAGAGACCCTTGGCTCATGGGGAAAGAGTGCATCTAAGTTCCTCAAGGAGCTGGGCAAAAGACTCAACAGGGTAACTAGGGATCCCAGGGCAGCTAGTTTTCTGTTCCAGTGACTCAGCGCTGCTGTTCAGAGGGGTAATGCATGCTGTATTCTGGGCACGCGCCCCAGCTCTGAAGAGCTGGATGAGATTTGCGCATTATAATCAGTGACAGACATGTAACAATATGTACTAGACATGTGTCTCTCACACCTCGTGTACTGTATATGCCATCATTATATAAACAATGTATCTCTTAAATCTTTTGTACCATATTATGTAATAAAGTATACCTATACATATATATATATATATATTATATATATATATATATATATATATATATATATATATATATATATATATATATATATATATATATATATAATTGATTGTTAATATTTCTGACATTTTCTTTTTATCACATCGGCTGACTCCAGAGCTGAAGTAGAATTACTTATTATTTACTTAATATAAATAATAAATATGTGGCTGAGGGGTACTTTGACCCATAGCTTTTCTATTTCTTAGGCAGTTGGAAGGCATTATTAACGACGTGATGCACTAAACCCATGTGGGTCATTCAAGAGTGGCAGAGACTCTTTCCGCTGTCCGAAAATTGAAAATTTCAGTCTGGGTTTTTAGATTGAGGAGTATGACAGGTGTAGCTGCAGGGGTGTGAGTTACTCTCCTCTGACGCACACACTTCTTACTTCAACCTGTTATGGACGTATATCACTTTAAACCCAAAGTGTACCTCTGCCAAAATTGTCTCAAGGAAGTTGACGTCCTTTTCAAGGCAGCGTAAGATCTTTATCGTATTACTGGGGGTTAGAGGTAAACCCCTGAAGTTTGTACAGTTTTAAGAATATCTTGACTTGGTGCAATCTTAATATTAAACGTTGTACAGTCTTAAGCTGTATAACCCCTGTGGTTTAGCGCTTCTATTTGATAATAATAATAATAATGTACAGTCTTAAGAGTGAACTTTGTATAGTCCTAGAAGTAAGTGCCAAGGATTTTGGTTGAAACTTGGTCTCTTCTGCATTGACACTGTTGTCAGTCTTCACTGCCATCATTATCGTCACTAGTTCCACCTGCAGTTTAAATGATGCGTTTAAATATTTATCCCTCGGTGTAGAAAAAAACCAATACATGTAAGGAAGACTTTAGTGGTGAACGTGATAATGTTCCAGATATCACTTTATTATTATTATTTCATTCATTATGTTGGAAGATTAGGTTTTATATCTGCGTCAGAAATTAAAATCAGTTTGACCATCTAGATTTACAGAATATTGTCGTTTGAAGATAATTTTGACTGACTTTTTTTCAAATAAAATCATATTCTAGTTATTTTCCGAAATGAATCTCAGTTGAATCATTAGTATTGCTTGGAAGGTCTCCATATTTTTGTTACGCCTGATGATGGTAAATTAAAACCCAAAGAGTTACAAAAGCAAAGTGGTTCATGACTCAAAGGTAGCAGCATCTTCAGCTCACGACCCAAGTACGGGTTCAAAAATGGGAGAATCAAAACGTACCGAAAAGTCTCCATGCACCTGTTGTTTCTGTTCACCTAGCAGTAAATAGATGCTGGGTGCTAGTCGACTATTGTGGATGGCGTCCTTAAGGATGGAGGGGAGAAAACCATAGATAGTGCTGGGATTTTTAGTGAGCAGTGGTAGAATAACAGTTTTAAACAGTAAATTCCACCGTGGAAAAAAGGCTCTTTACCTTTTCTTTGTGATAGATTAAGTTAATTATCTTTCTTGCGGATGTGGTTTTGTTTTGGTGGTGAGAGCAGGTGGATGTGTGACCCTCGTGAAGGAACGTTTGGGCAGAAGAGCTTAATCTCATAGTGACTGTCGTATTATGTTAAGAGGCTGTGCCAGGAGCTTAGACTCGACCCCTATAACTGCATACAGGTGAGAGCTGTACACAGAGTATTTAAATTCTGGTCGTGGTAGAGTTTTCGTATGACGAATATTTTCTTTGACTCCTACAAGTGTCATTTAAACATGAGAATAAAATAGGCCTGTTGGCCCGTGATTGGCAGGTCGTTCTCAAACCCAACCCTTCTCATTCATAAATATATCCAACTTCCTTTAAAAACTACCCATCCAATTGTTAGCTTCGATGACTACTAGGCAGCGTTCTGGTTTGATTTCTGTGAGTTATGTATCACTGGTGAATATTAAAGGGAAAAACTAAAAAATCTTGTGTTGAAACGAAAACGACGATCTTAAAATGTCTACGTACTTTTAACAATTTGCTAATGTCTAGTAGCTTGAAAAGATTTTAATTTTGCGTGAAACATTAAAAGGGCTATTACTCTGGGAAGGTACCCCTTATGGTTTACAGTTCGTACCAAAATTATCTGCAGCGAAAGATTTATTAGGTTGGTTCGTTAGGTCAAAAACCTTGTGATGTTATAACCGGTACTCTAAAAATTAGCCAGATACCCACGATGCTGGAGCGATACTGATACCAGTGCCATCAGAATTAGTCGATACCCACCGATATCGGTACCGATGCTAATACAGTTAAAGAACAAAAAGGCACAATACCTTGACTGGAACAATACGTAGGAGAGAGGAGTTTACGACGACCTTCCGGTCCGACTTTAACCATTTACAAAGTCACACTAATACAGTTTGTGAATTATGGACTATATTTATTTATTATGATTATAATTAATATAAGAATAATCATTCAAATTAATTGAAAACAATAATGTATCATTACAGATAATCTTAGGTACTGATTATATGTATCGTAATGTAGTAGTCGTCCCGCCAGTCTCTCTCCAAAAAGGTTTACAGACCTCGGAAGGCATTTTAACTCCTCAATGTGCATTTACCTATCTCTAGTATTTAGTAGACTTAATTTACGTACATCTACTAAATCATTGCTTGAAATATATTCTTCAAAATTTTTTAAGCATATATATTTTTATGTTTTCTAGTATTTTATGGAGACTTTTATAACTCGAGTCTTACGAATTACTTTTCTTCATTGAGGTGACTTGAGCCAAATCTATTTTAGCAGTTGTCATAAAGTATGAAGTCAGATGCATCACCTTTAGCTTTATGTGTATTCACTTAATTGTATCTGCTGTGGTTAAACTCTAGCTCTTGCATTTCTGTTTGAGAGCGTGATTGTAGCTACGTAAGAACTACATAACCTGGCAAATGTCTGACACGACTGGATTTTTTCTAACATTTCAGCGGTAGTAATATGCAAATATAGCTTGGCCTGAGTTAGCTAGAGGATTAAATTAAACTTTCAGAGTGATGCCACAGTATTTATGAGTTACGAAAAATCAAAATATGGAAAAATTATTTTTACAGATGTAATTAGGTTGAATGCTTTATGTAGTTATGAGTAAGTTATTAAATGGAGAATGTGGGAATAGCTTAAGCTGCTGGTACTAGGCTGTCAGATTATGACGGCAGGAGGCGAAGTCTGTACAGCTGAAAAATATAGTTAGATATAGCAGCATTCTGCCAACTTTAATGAAAAAAAAAGACACAGGTGCTAACTCGAAAGACACCGGGAATAATGTTTATTTTACTTGTCACCCAGTGTGGTGTAAAACAGGTTCCCCCCCCCCCCCCAGCTTTTATTGTCTTTTTAACACGCGTCGTCTTATGCCATTGTCTTCAAAAAGACAAAGGTGCAGAGTAAACTTTTATTGTCACAATGCTTCGTTCTGTAAAGTATATTAACTTGACGAAGCTTTGCATAGATCGAAACATTATTACAGTGAAGATTTGCTTAGCACCTGTATCGTTTCTTCATTGAAAATAGAAAATATTGTTATGTAATTGGAATATTACCAATGGAAAGCAGTTAACAAGGAGGGAGTCTCCCTCCTTGGAGATGTTGTGGTGATGACTAACGTCAGAAAAAACTCAGCTACTCTGTAAGACATGTGTTTTAAGGCTTCGTCATTTGACTAACCTATTTAGCCACGATGACGAAAGTCACTACAAATTTAAAGCTCCTGTCTTAGTCAGAGAAGTTTTGGGCAACGAATAAAAGCTTTGGGGAAGCCTAGAAAAGGAGAAGAAAAGCCTTTGTGCAAGCCTAGAAAAGAAGAAAAGCTTTGGGCAAGCCTAGAAAAGAAGAAAAACTTTGGGCAAGCCTAGAAAAGAAGAAAAGCTTTGGGCAAGCCTAGAAAAGAAAAAAAGCTTTGGGCAAGCCTAGAAAAGAAATCACAGTTAAGTGTAAGTGAACCGTCCAGCATATTACAGTAATCCAGTATGTCTAGCCATTGGTCGAATTGTAGTTGTTGCAGTTGTACTTGTAGATGATGCCGACCAAAGGCTCTTGATCCAAAAAATTAGAGCTACAATCCGCTTGAATAAAATGTGAGTACTTCCCATTCCTCAGCTGCTGTAGGACCCGTGCGTGTTTAGCGCTACCTCCTGATTGTAACATTATTAATAATAATAATAAATTGATGCAGATGTTCTGAGGTTTTAAAAGTGCTACTTTTAACTTCTCAAGTCTTAATCCCATGTCACAGTTGTTTTATTCTATTTTAGTCTACCCACTACCTCACGCATTTTGCCAGCATTTACTTCTGTCTGGGTTTTCCTTACTCCTATGATACATTTTGAATAGCAAAAAGACCGGAGAACTTGAGGACACATGATTATGTATTATATCAAACTGTAAAAATATTTGAAGTATAAATTAAGACGGACATAGTTGATGGAGGCGGCTGAGCCTGACTATCAAAGGATGGAGGGAAGGGATTGTGTGCAAGGGGCTTGGACATACAACAGACATGTGTGAGCGTGTTAGATAGGGGTGAATGGAGACGAATTGTTGTTGGGACTTGACGGGCTGTTGGAATGTGAGCAGGGTAATATTTTGTGAAGGGATTCAGGGAAACCGGTTGGCCGGACTTTGGTCCTTGAGGTGGGAAGTACAATGCCTGCACTTTAGGGGAGGGGTTTGAGATATTGGTTGGTTGGAGTGACATCTGAACTGTCGTATCTGGGCGCATCTGCAAAGACAGTGATTATGTGTGAATGATGGATGATGGTGGAAGTGTTGAATGATGGTGAAAGTGTTTCTTTTGCCGTGCCGAATAGGTAAAATTGGTGCGTTAACAAGAACTCATTTAAAATTAAGTCCTTTCTAAAAAATCTTCTTATTTTTTTCATTTATGTTAATGTAAAAATTAATAATTTTGTACTAAAAAAACTTAGAAAACTTACCTAACCTTATTATAACAAGCGCAATTTAATTAATTTAGCCTAATCTAACTAAATATATTTTTGATAAATTTACAATAATTTAATCAACAAACACAGTGCTATATATTTTTTTTTCGTTATGTTCCTAATGATTTTTGCGAAATTATTGCATACACAAATTTTAGCTTGCCTTATTCGGCAAGAAGAGCGTTGCTATTTAAGCCAAAATCGCAAGTTTTACCTAAACTTTTAACACGCCACCCTCGTAGCCTGTCAAAATTCGAGACGCCCTAAACCATTTAACCATATGTAAACTGCTTATGTAACTGGAGTACTATATTATGTTTGTATGCATGCATGTATAAAAGTCGAAAGCCGAGGTGCAGAAAGTCATCAAGACTTCAGAAATCCGTTTTTTTTTTTATCTCAAGGAGTTTGACTTCCGTTTCACGCAGGCGCAAACAGGAGCCAATATTTTATTCGCCAGTCTAAAGCACTTGTTTATAAGATACAGGAGCATTAAGAGGGGGGGGGACTCAAATAAACGGAAGGTTGTTGGTTGTGGGCACGTGCTCCTTACGTGTGATAACACCCGGGTGGAAAACTTTCCTTGATAAAACAAACGCACTTGTCAGTAATCAGACCTGGGTGATGCGGAAGGCAACATGTCAAGGGTGGGTGCTTGTTCAAGAATCGTTTGTACCTTCATGCAAGAAGGAGTCTTTTCACCACCTCCCTTCAAGGGATATATGCCTTTATGCTGGTGAAGGTCTCTTGATCCATGAAATTCAAATTACCCTTCCCTACTCCGCTCGAACCTGATTGCCTCCACTCCCATTCCCCAAATGCTCCATGATCCTCCATGAATTAAAAAATTATTTACAACAGTCTTATGTGTTTTTGATGGTTATTGCACCCCGATCTACCCAACATTGGAGGAGCCTTATCTGTACCATTTACATTTGTGGGAAGGTTGATGGCATCAGTAATTGTTGATGGAATTCGAAGCCATCTCGAAAGATATTACTTGATCAATGAGTCTCAGTATGGTTTTACAAAGGGAGTTTCTTGCCTTAGGAATTTACTAGTCTTTTTCACTAAGGTATTCGAGGCGGTAGACCAGAATAAAGAATATGATATTGTGTATATGGACTTTAGTAAGGCATTTGATCAAGTTTGACACAAGGGTTTGATTAAGAAAGTAGAGGTCACATAGTATAGGAGGAAAATTATCTCCTGGATCGAGGGGGGGGGGGGGAATTAGAATGGGGACCTATTACAAGTGGTGTGCCACAGGAGTCAGTATTGGGACTCTTGTTCACACTATACAAACGACATACATGAGCGAATAAATACTGATATTCGTAAGTTTGTATATGACACTAAAATAGGCTGTTAACTAATTTGTGATGAATACACTAGAAAGCAACAGGATGACCAAGATAGGTTGTAGTGGTCGGGGAAATGGCAGATGTAGTTCAATGCAGACAAGTATAAGTCTCTAATACTATAAAAAGAAAATAAGTAATGCCGTTAAAGGCTAAAAAATATAGATGTTATTTAAAGTTAGAAGAAATTCAAATACAGGACAACAGTGCATAAGTATTCTCAATAAAACTAATTGAATTTCTGGCTTCGTATTAAGAATAATAATAGAAGTTCTAAGGTTATAGTTCAACTTTATGTACCTTGAGTTAAGTCTTATTTTAATTATGCTGCTCAGTTCTGGCCTTCATATTACAAAATGGACATAAATGGGCTGGAAAATATGCAGAGAAAGTTAACGAAGCTTATTCCATGAATTGAAAGCCTTTCCTTCGAAGACAGGATGAAGGCACTGAATTTGCACTTTCTGGAAAGGCGTAGGATTACGGGGAGCTATGATTGAAATGTACAAATGGGAAACAGGAATAATTAGAGAGGATATAAATAGCGTGTTCATAATATCTAACCAAGACAGAACTCGCAGCAGTGGGTTCAAGTTGGACAAATTTACATTTAGAAAGCTTATTGGGAATTACTGGTTTGGTACTTGAGTTGTAGATAAGTGGAACACTCTCAGGTAGCGTCGTGGAGCCATGAACTTTTGGTAGCTTTAAATATAGGTGTGGGTGAGTGTGAGTTTAACCTGCCTAATATGGGCAAATAGGCCTACTGATGTGTTCTTTAATTCTTGTGTTCTCTCTTACATTCATGGGTTGAACTCCAGCTCCTTTTCCCGCCTCTACACTTTAGGCTCTACCATGCTTGTTTTCTTAATCTATATATTAAGTTGATCTCCACTACCTGGGTTAACTGGTTGTTAATTATAAGTATCAATAAATATTGTATTATGAACTTGTATGTTTGCGCGTGCGCTCGCGTGCGTGTACTCACCCATATGTGGTTGCAGAGGTCATGTGCGTGCGTGCGTGCGCGTGTGTGCGCGCGTGCGCTTGTGTGTGTGCGTGTGTGTGATAAGTCGTAAACCAAGAAACCAATATATAACGATCATAAAAAAAATGAAGGTGAGCTCAAGGTTAAAAAAAAAATAAACTGAAAAATCGTATATTTAAATCAGAAAAAACGTAACGAACATCAAACCCCGATTCTTATGATGTTTTGAGAGTTTAACCTTGTCTCCATGTCTCCCACGTCTGCGTTTTCTTGTGATGTATATTTATATTTTCAAGGGAGACATGAAGAGCGTGAACTGGCCTAAATCGAGCCATCTGTGTCCTATTAAAATCTTAACCTGAAGTCTCTTCCTTGGCGGCCATGGAAAATAGTCTTTCTTATATTCGTTCGTCTTTCTATGTAAATAGAACATAGACTTTCTTTTGCACGTGACTAAAGAACTGCAACCAGATGTAGTATTTTCAGGTTATACTTTGTGTGCCTTTATTGTCTTCCCTACTTTCAGTTTTTACATGAACTTTTCTGTTTTGTCATTTCACGTTTTTTTTTGTGTGTGTTTTTATTTTCATTGATAGTTTATTCTTATTCTTATTTCATGGATTTAGTGTTCTAGATTTTTAAGCCACAGGTGAATTGTAGTGCAAGTGATCCACGTGCAGGTGATAGGCTTTAAAGGTAACTAATGAATTAATTTATCATCTGCCGTGTTGATGCAGTGTTGATGACAGTTACGTTTATTTGCTTATTATCCAAATGACTTAAGTATTCTTAACGGCTTCACGCACCCTCTTAATGTGTGAAAGCATATAATCTAATACAAATTTCTATGACTCCCGTTCCTGTCAGTTTCATTTATCATCCTGAAACACGTCATTTGTTTTAACTTTTACTGTTTATTTCTCGGACATGTTTTAATTAACCCTTTAGCAGTTCCCAACTTTACTGGTGTGAATCCTCAGCCATTGATTCAGCAGCCATACATAGTGGGGCAGCCACCTCGCCAGGATGGCCTGCTTCACCACACCATGTATGTACACTCACCGGGACGCCTAGTTCTACTTTTCATCACTTCCTCCCGTAATACACTGCCTTGAAATGTGTGTGTAGCCTTTTTTACTCCTCCCTTGTACTAAGTGACTTTTACCGCCTGTTTCTGTCCTCATTCATCCAGTGCGTTTTCCCCGAGAGCATAAATTCTTCAACCTTTCAACACATTTTCTGTCATAACAAGACTGATCTTGAGAGCTTAACGTTAACGCGGTATTAATTTTATTAGTGGCAGTAGTGGTATTGTTACTGTTAATAGTAGCAATATTATTATTATTATTATTATTATTATTATTATTATTGCTATTGTTTTATTCATGGGATAGCACTAAACCCGCAATTGTCATACATTAACTGGGAAGGTGGGGTAGTCAGATGTGATCCGAATAAGGGTAGGGGTAGCTCTGGTTGCTTGGATGAAGGAGACCCTATCATCAACATCAATTCACTTTCTCTTGGCGGGACCAAGCCACTTCTTTAAAGCTTGGTCATTTGCAATAATCATGTTCTCACGCATGATAACTTGGAGGCAGTGTGTCACAGCCTACTCATAGGCAATTACTCATATTCATGGGAATGCGCTAGACCTCTAACGACTACGTATACCGCGCCTGGGAAATGGAAGGCAATTAGATTTGATCCGAGGAATGAATTAAAATCTAGAGCTCACTAACATTAAGGCATTCCCCTTCCTTGAAGTGACTTACACCTGGAGTCTGGCATACTTTACTTACTCTTGCCTTGCCTGGGGAAATTATAATGGCAGTATGTCACGTGTTGTGAGTCATGGCTGCTGGTGCTGCCGCAGACGACGCCAGCCAGCCAACTTTCACATCTTCATCTATATACATTCCTCTACACGCACAGAATGTTGCTAAGTTTTGTAAGTGATGATGTTAGTATTGAATGCGGTATTAGCGATCGGTTGAACGTGTTTCCAGGCGTCTGATTAACAAGGAATGTTATGATAAATACCTGAGTGACATGTTAAGAATTAAGGAGAGTTATAACAGGTATGAGTGACAAAAGAGGTTACAAAGAGTTGAGTGACAAAGAGTGGATGATTAAGACACGTGTGCAGCAGTTGGGTATCTTTATTGTTGAAACGTTTCGCCTATACAGTAGGCTTCTTCAGTCAGATACAGAGGCAACAGGTGTGGTAATGAAATGAAGATGATGTAATCAGTCCATCAATAATTGTCGGTATTTTATACCATTTTCAACAACAGTGACGAGGAGTGCTAATAAAAAGAGATCTAAAGCACCAAAGAATTATTATAGCTCGGTGTCTTTGTAGGTGAGACTGACAAGGTGTTTTGTTTAGTTATGATGAACGTACCCCCTCACCGTGGGTGAGGGGGTACGTTCCGTTATTCCTTGGAATTTTTTTTTTCGATCTGAAATGGGCAGAATTGAATCTTATTGGAGGCCTTCTTGGAACTGTTAATTTTCCTGTGTAAAATGGACAGTCGGTTGGCACTTTCATTTCAAGAAAAATGGATGTTGAAGAGTTCTTGATCCAAGGAATTGGACCTCTTTTTTTGGGGGGGATCGAACCTGATTACCTTCCATTCCCGAAAGCTGCGTGATTCCTGGGGTTTCAGTGCTTCCACATAATAATAATAATAATAATAATAATAATAATAATAATAATAATAATAATAATAATAATAATAATAATAACCTGCAGAGTTATACCCCACACTGATGTCATACGTGCAGATTGCTATTTTGTCTAGCTCATCCTCAGACTTTCAGATTTCATTGCAAGTAATATCAGAACCTTTTGACTCTTCACACCATTTCTTGTCTGCATTCAGCTTAGTGCATGATGCCTCTTTAATCAACGCATAATAGTAATTCTTTGCTGGCTACTTGGCCATTCTAGTGTTCTGGGCATTGGACTTGCAGTTTCCGCCCTTAAAATTACCAGGAGTCAATATATTTGATAGGTTGCTCGCAACGTCATTAGTCTGATTTGGTGGCCAGTATCTTGTTTTGAGCCCAACCACAATTATGCTTTTGGCCATTCACCTTTCATCGTTGTCAGTTGTGGGGGACAGAGTTCTCTTACGATTATACATAGGTCACACTATATTCAACTATAGTATTCTAATGTAGGTGTACCCAGTATAATTAGGAGGATTGACAAATCAAATTATTGGACTCAACCATTGAAATCTTATATTGGTATACCCAGTACCATTGCGAGGATTACCGGATCACAGTAGACTCAGCCATAGTCATCTTATGAAGGTACACAAAGTACCACTGTGAGGATTACCGGATCATATTAGCTTCAACCATAGTTATCTTATGTAGGTATACCCAATACCACTGTGAGGATTACTGGGTCACACTAGTCTCAACCATAGTCATCTCGATGTAAATGCATGCACCCAGCGTCACACTTCCAGGTTTGCCAGGTCGTAATGACTATCTAAGAAGAAATCTTGATTTTATTTTCATCCTCTGCAAATTCCGGCTGACAGTGAAATTTCTATGGTTATTTTACCAACCATCCGTCATTTCGTCTTTATACCCGCTCTCATTATTGATTTTATTGCTTCGATCCCTTGCAAGGCTGAACGAACCCCTTGTGTATATTACGTTTTCATGAATGTACTTAAGTCCCATGGGGACTGACGTCCTGTGCACTACACCGTAACCAAGTCTCTAAAATTATTTATCACACTGTCGAAGAAAAGACGAAGATTGTCACGGAAGCAAAGAGGCACTTTAGGAGACAAAGAGGTCCTCCTAGAGACATAAAGGTTATCTTGCAGACACAGAAGCCCTCTTGAAGACAAATGTCCTCTTGGTGCTAGAGGGTCCTCTTTGAGAAACATAGATCTTGAAAACAGTATGTGGGTTTCTTCTCTTTATCATTGTCAGTGATGGAAAACAGTTCTCTTATGATAACGCATAGGTCACCACCTGACTTAACTGGTGGGTGGTGATGTGAACTTGTGGGGGGCCCGTCTTAGGGCGGGTGGGCGGTGAGGTAGAGGCATGAGGGTTGACGAACGAGAGACTTTACAGCAAACACGGCCCTTGTGCCTCTATTTTTGGGTGTGTCACTTCTCTCGCTGCGACTCCTCGTGGGCTGCTTTCCTACACTACTTCCTCCTCACCCTAAGCTGTCAACATATTGCATACAAACACATTTTTTCTGTGTAGATTTGGTTGTAAATGGTATGGTGATACCATACCTGTTCAGTTTCATGGCGAAAGGTTTTCTTCAATAAGTGTCCTAAACTACACTGTGTACAGCAGTTGTATCAAGTAATGATAATAACGAAAAGTTGTCCAACTAAAAGCTTGTTCTGCAACGCATCTTTCCTATGTACTGTTGCTGCTGATACTAAAATTATAGTTATTGTTGCTGCTGCTGCCGCCGCCGCTTAGTAGCATAGTGTTGTTCACGTTCTGATGGTCCGGGTTCGATCTCCGCTGATTCATGTAGTAGTTATCCACTTATGTACATAAACACCTCGTGAGAGAACGCCTTTCATGGTACTATAATTCACATCTTTGTCTGCAGTCTTTGTCATTAGTGTAACTTTTGCCCACTTCTAGCTAGATATTCGTGTAAATATCACTTACTAATTTATATTTAGTTGCCTTTGAAGAAGGGTACAATACTGCATTCCACTGTATACTCGCCGAACCTCAATATCCTCAAGATTTATATCCGTCTTGTAGGTTTTTCTAGATCTCTTTATATTTATTACATTTCTCATTTTCCAATAGCACGTCAAATCCAAGAGAAGATTCACTTCTATTCATTGTGGTCTAACACGTTCACATATCTATTCTGGATGCTCAAGCCTTTACCTCCCAACACTTCATTTTCACACCTTCCTCCTGTGAGATAACCAGAGTGAATAATGGTAACTCTTCCACCCTCACTATCCTCAAAATGGTATTTTCATAAAGTCCTGTTTTCAAATTGAAAGATTATAAAAGAACCCATCACTTTAGAAATACTTCATCAGTTGATCATAATTTCACTTTAATGATAATTATATTATAAACTCTTATTCTGGGATATAACTCAGGGTGATTAATATTAATACTAAGTGAGATTGAGTTTATAGGAAAATAAAGTAAATGGTACTAGATAGACTGGAATATTACATGATAAAATAGAGTCCAGCCTCCACTAACTTCAGCTCCACGGGAATATAGCAGCTGAATTTTCCAGTTTTCTGCCACCGTACAAGTCATCACACAGCTGTCCAACTCTGTCTCCAATAGACTCCCCCACCATGTATTCCCTGAGTTACTTCCCCTGATCTTATAAAGGCCTCAACACCCCGATAAGTTCTGGCTAGTGCCTTATTACGTACGCTTAGGCATTGCTGTCTTGGTTTAAGGTTGCTGCTTACCATCACCCCCAAGTCCTTCTCGCAATCTGTATGGCTAAGTTCTACGTTATTTAACTTATAAGTGCTTGGGTTATGGACACTCCCGAGCTTTAGAACTTTGAAGTCAGTTCCGTGGGAGAGCTCACTACATGGTCGCAGCACTGTATGACCATGGTGGGTTTAGCGCTTAGTTTTGATTATAATAATAATAATCACCACGTGGTTGTCTCCAAGTACTGTTTACAGAGGCTGGAATGCCCTGGCAGAATTAGGGTGTGATTATTAGCACTATCGGGACACTACTCTCACAAATGAGATACTGGACTCAGTCTCAAGATACGACATTCCCATTCCTTCCAAGGATGCCCCATGCTACACATATCCACACGAAATTTATTCACCCTCTTTATCATCCTAACTTACACATTCTATGTGAGAAAATCCTCTTCACAACAACCCTTTTTTCTGATCTTTTGTTCACTCGTTATTTTATTAATAATATTCACTTATCATTTTATTCATAACATTCACTTATCATTTTATTCATACTATTCACTTATCATTTTATTCATAATATTCACTCATAATTTTATTACTAATATTCACATTGTACATTGATCTGAGCATTCCCATTTTTACATCAACTGGTGAAGTAGAATTAGTCTTGTAAGGACACATGATATAGTACAATTTTCGGAGTTCTGGTCCACTGTGTCGGATTCTGCGATTAGAATAGCTGCCTCGAGACAATATTGCTTATACATGAACGAAGGAACAATGCAGCAGTCCTATTGGTACAGGATAAGCAAGTCTAACTCACATCCACTATGTACCCATCTAATATATTTTTACAACTACCCATAGTTCTTGCTTCTATGACACCAGGAATTTGTTCCAGCCATCTACATTTTTTTTTTTGCCAAACCATTACTTTCATGTATCCTTTCTAAATATAAATCTCTCTAATTTGAACCCATTGCTGCGAATCCCTTCATGGTTAGATATTTTCAACGCGCTATTTATATCCATTTAATCCTATTGTCCATTTGTACACTTCAAATATAGGATAAACTTCCAGAGACCTAAATACCAGTCTAAGACCAATGCGTGTCTGAAGTACGACACTAGTAATGCATGCATTCTACTCTGAAACAGTGAGAACCGCCTTATGAATTTAGCAGCAGCAAGACCTATCATCAAAGACAGGGACTGTCGCAGAAGATTTTGCCTAGAATGAACAGTAATAGCCACTTATTATTACCATTTCTCTAAACTATGGATCGTCACAATCTGAAGTCTTAGCGTAGCTTATTCTCCTTCATCCTGACACTTTGATCACCTAATCTTGTCTAGTTTTCCTGCTACTCATTCAACAACATTGTTTACCGTCAGGACTTCTCCCCATCCATTATATATACTCACATCGTGTTATTCTTTGTATAAATTGACAGAGCCCTTGGTGGACAAAGCGTCTTCTAATATTAATCTTCATTAATAAAATGCCATAAGCCGCACATTGTTTCTTATTTGCAAACACTAACCAGACCCCCATATTTTTTTTAGACATTCGGTCTTATTAAGAGCTATACCAGTCATCAAGACCCTTACGGGTTTATCGCTTGGTTATGATTATAATAATAGTAATAATAATAAATCATTGATTAATCTGTATGCCTTTGAAGGTGGCTTCGAATTGCATCTACAGTTGTTGATTTCATAAATATTCCAAATGTTAAGTTTAGGCTGATTGGTCTATAATTATAAACTAAGGATGTATTTCCTACAGTGTAATAGACACCACATTTGTCATTTTCCATACATCCGGCACGAGACCATTTTGTGGTGATTTATCGAGAAGATTAGTTAATGGTTTACTAGGTTCCTCTTTACGTTTTTTTAAGAATTCTTGAAAACAGTTGGTTTGGGCTAGGATATGTTGTAGTGTTACAGCTGTCTGAGGACCATGTCACTAGTGACTGTAGTCGTGCACAATTCATTTGCATCCAGTCTTCTGTATTTTTTGATGTCTGGGATTTTGGTTATGAAATCAAGACCTGTGCGAATGTTATTTCTAAATAATTAAATTTTATATCTGTCAAAAAATAACTATTTTTTTTTTAAATATTCGATATTCATATTTTATTCATACAACCACTGTTAATATATGAGTTGGGCGTAGCCTGACACGCCATGGGTTCGAGGCCCGAGAAAACGATAGTCTTCCTGTGTTTATACATTCATCATAAACCTGAAATAAAGACATCCTATATACAGCTTTTGTAAAAAAATAAATATAATTTATTTTGCTCTATACCCGCTTTGTAACCTGTATATTTAGTCTTCGTTCTTGTATATGCACTCATTGTAAGCCTTCAGTAAAGACTTCCCACATAAACATTTTATAAACGGAAATATAATTTCTCTTCATTTATGCACTCGTGAACCATAAATATAGTCCCCCTCTGTTTACACACCATAAACCGTAATAATAGCTTCCCCTTATGCACTCCTTGTAAACTGTAAACTATAACCTTTATTTGCACTTAGTCTAGTTGATATGTAGTAGGACTAGTAAATGTCTAGTAAAACAAGTGAATGTCTAGTTGGACAAATAGATATTGAACTGATGCTGTCCACACCGATGCTTCCTTCTGTTTACGTGTTGGTGTTTTCTGGGGGATTTTAAGTGTTTACATACGAAGACTGCATAGATGCATTGAGACTTTAGCACTACTGTTACGAGTCTGGGCCGTTTAAAGAAGGGTATGGTGACCAGAGTTATATTAAATATTTACTAAGCATAAGATTGATGTTGATGAGTTGCTCTTGATCTAGGGAATTAGCTTTGTTCTCCAGTTCAATGATTTGAGCCTGAATGCCTTCCATTCCCCCACAGGTGCTCCAAAATGATAATAATAATACTAAGTATAAGAGGTATAAAATACCAACACGCTGCAAAACAATGACACGAAGGCAAGGTGGACACTTTATTAAGACAACGTTTTACTGGGTGACAAAGTTTATCTTGCTTATGGGAAATACATCTGAAACGTGGGAATATACAGACGGAGTAAGGACCGTAGGAGAGGTGTGGGTGACTGAGCATATGAAGATCAAGTCGAGAAGTTTGCAGGGTAAGAGAGATTTGGCAAGTTGAAAATTACTTTATTATTCTATCCGTATAATGATGTCCGTGGTGAAGATTAAATTTGATGATAATGGCCCCTGGTCCGACTATGTTCTTCCAGTGGCTGTCGGAAGAGCAGTGAGTTTCAGGTATCTATGTATTCTTTATAGACCTGAAAAAAGATTGGCAGCATGGCTGCTTGATATAGTGGCCATGTTGCCTCTGTATGGTTTTCACAGTAGGTGTACTTCTTGAGTGCATCAGTAGATTGAGCTTTCTAGATCTTCTTCGTCCCAACTACACTGTTTAGATTTTCCATTTTTCTATCTTGGGCTGGACCTATATTTTAGGGTACATTGAGTACCTCTCCACTGTCAGTGTTCATCAGAGGTTCATGCTCAACCGTGTACTCTCAACATTATGCTCTAACAGCCGTTGGAAAGACACTGTCTGACAGCCGTTGGAAGGACACTGTTTGACAGCCGTTGGAAGGACACTGTCTGACAGCCGTTGGAAGGACACGGCTTCATTCTACACTACGAATTGGTTTAGCGCTTCTATTTGATTATAATAATAATCTACACTACGAAAACATCCACACAGTTCTATGGGAAGTTTAAAGCGGTCCAGACCCCTAGCGAACCTTTTACTATCAGGGACACTTTCTACACAACCAAAGAGTTAGTCAGCAAACTTCGACACAGCAACAGTATTTCCAGTACTGCCTATTTATTGAAGATTTACCCTCAACTTACAGCTTTGTGGTCCACTAGCACCTCTAGCACTCGCACCTCTCCTACGGTCCTAAAATACACACACACACATATATATATACATATACACATATATATATATATATATATATATATATATATATATATATATATATATATATATATATATATATATATATATATATATATATAGTCGTGCCGATTAGGTAAAACTTGCTGATTTTGGCTTAAATAGCAACGCTCACCTTGCCATATAAGACAAGTGAAAATTTGTGTATGCAATAATTTCGCAAAATCATTCTGAACATAACGAAAAAAATATTTCATTGTGTTTGTTTATTATTAAATTAATGTTAACGTATCTAAAATATATTTAGTTGGGTTAGGCTAAATTAAATTGCGCTTTTTGTAAAAAGGTTAGGTAGGTTTTCAAAGTTTCTCTTGGTAAAAATTATAAATTCTTACATTAACATCATTGAAAAAATATATCTTTAAACGTATAAGAGAAAATTTTAGAAAGACTTAATTTCAGATGAGTTCTTGCTAATTGACCAGTTTTACCTAATCGGCACGATATATATATATATATATATATATATATATATATATATATATATATATATATATATATATATATATATATATATATATACGTATATATATACGTATATATATACGTATATATATATGTATATATATATATATACGTATATATATACGTATATATATACGTATATATATATGATATATATATATATATATATATATATATATATATATATATATATATATATATATATATATATATATATATATATATATATTTAATCTTATGGCCAGGTACTACAGGCCTTCTACCCTCTACCTGTGCTCGTCAGAACCAATCAACAAAAGTTTGGCATTCAGGACTCTAGGGCTCAACCCTCCGTCAGCATAAATCGGTGGGCTCAAATACATAGAAACAAAGAGGAACAAATATATTGTGGCAAACATACGAGTATTAATAGATGGGAACAATCATGTGGGAATTAACAGATAGAACAATCAAGTAGGAATTAACAGATAGAAACAACTGGGAATTAACAGATAGGATCAATTAAGTGGGAATTAACAGATGGGATCAATTAAGTGGTATTTAACAGATGGGATCAATTAAGTGGGAATTAATTATAGGAATCAATAGATGAGAACAAATGGATGGGAACTTATAGATGAGGAACAAGTATAAATAAATGAGGCAAATAGAAAACAAATAGAGAAACAATTAGATAGACCCCGTAGGTAAGCGTTTCAATCTTTCAAACAATTCGATAGGAAAAAGTAAATGAGCACACACTTTTGAAGTGAACTACGATGATAATCCTAGCAGAACGTTGAATCAATGTTCATCTACGACAACTATTAACGAAATTTTTAACTTGGTGAAGGCAAAGCATGCTCTCCCCTATGAGTGCCCCTAGCACAGTGCCAGCACCCTCACCTACACACTCAGCACATTCACTACCCAAGGTGCCAACATCCCTACCTACCTGCCCTACACACACGCTACTTTCCCACCTACACAACTCCTCATATATATATATATATATATATATATATATATATATATATATATATATATATATATATATATATATATATATATATATATATACTACTTTCCCACCGATTTATGCTGACGGAGGGTTGAGCCCTAGAGTCCTGAATGCCAAACTTTTGTTGACTGGTTCTGACGAGCACAGGTAGAGGTTAGAAGGCCTGTAGTACCCGGCCATAAGATTAAATCACCAGTAAAGAAACTATCAAAGAGCAGGAAAGGAAAAGAGCAAGTGAGAGACTGACTCGAGACCATGAGTGTAGGTATTTTACGTCACTTCGTCTGGAGTCAACCCCTCACCCTGATTAATTGACAGTACAGTTGGGGGGCCCCTACAACTGCACAAGCATAACAATCGGCTAGGCTGATCAGAGGAAATGCAAGAAATGTCTGTGTGATGCGCGCCACACTGGTGTATATGATTTTTTAAACTCTCCAGGTCTGTTATTTCTGCTCCTAAACCCATGTATGGAGTGTGCCTGCACTACCTTGAATTACTGTATGAAGTACGTGTTCACTACCTCTTGTAAACTCATGTATGAAGTACGTCTCTACTACCTCTTGTAAACCCATGTATGAAGTACGTCTCCACTACCTCTTATAAACCCATGTATGAAGTACATCTCCACTACCTCTTGTAAACCCATGTATGAAGTACGTCTCCACTACCTCTTGTAAACCCATGTATGAAGTACATCTCCACTACCTCTTGTAAACCCATGTATGAAGTACGTCTCCACTACATCTTGTAAACTCATAAATGAAGTACATCTCCACTACCTCTTGTAGAGTTTACTCTTGTAAACTCTATTACCTCTTCTTGTTAACCCATGTATGGAGAGTCCACGTTCACTATCTCTTGTAAACCATGTATGGGGTCCACGTCCATTGCCTCTTGTAAACCCATGTTTGAAATACGTCTCCACTACCTTAAATCAGTGCAAAGAGCTGCAAGAGCAGAGTTAATGTCTGCCTGAAGGTTGACGGAGGATCGAGTCCCCACCACTTCACATGCTGACTGAGCCACGCGGGTTTAGCACTGCACATGGCTAATAATAATAATAATAATAATAATAAAACATCTCTAATTGGTTTTACTACAAATACCTTTACCCCTCTAGAAAGTACTTTGATACCGGTAATGCGCTCTTCATCCAAGAAACTGAATTTATCTTCCCCTTCCTTGAATCAAGTTAAAATACAGTCCGGCGTTGGAATGCGTCTTCCTTCAGTGTGTGGCGGTCGTTATTTGTTCGTAGCCTCATTAGGTTCATCTTATCTCCAAACACTGACCTTTAGAAGTCTATCCTCCTTCCAGAGAGGTGCCTTGACGCCAGTGAAGGGCTCTTGGGCAGTTGAACCTGATTGCCTCTCATTTCCTATGTGCTGTATGACCCTGACGGGTTGAGCGCGTCACCAAAAATATAATTAGTGGTAGTAGCAATAATTACAATAATAATAATAATAATAATAATTTCGTTATTATACTCCACCCTGCAACTTAAGTTGGCGGCATCTTACAAAAAATATGCTAGATTTACTGCAGTTAGAAAATGGAAGTCTGTAAAGGACATTGTATTTGCTCAAGTAGTGATGTGTATATACTGAAAGAGCTAAGGACGGAGTTGATATCACCAATGACTTGTCAGCTATTTATGGGATATAATATACTGATTTTATTGACTTATAGTAAGAGTGTCGCTACCTAATAAACTCGCCTTTTGGGACAAAATCTTTAATGACCATCCTAACGATTTCTCATTTGCTCTTCAGCTCTGCATTTTATTTATCAAGTACTCCCATACATAATTAGGTATCAGTTTTCGAGTTTTGTATTTTGTGAATTAGTCTTCTTTGGGATAATGTCTAAGGCATTCTGGAAATTTAGGAATATACAGTGCACCCATTCGATCCTATTTGGCTTGATTTTCATTAACTTTTCATAAAATTTTATTGTGTTTGTAAGGCAGGATTTATCATCCCTAAATGTGTGCCTGTGCTTCAAGAAACGACTATTTTTCTCTAGATATTCTAATCTCTTTCTTAATATTTTCTCCATCACTTTTCATGGAATGCATGTTATCGACACTAGTAGAGATGTGGTTTACGGCCTCATCTGTCACCTTTTTGAATATTGGTGGTACAGTAACCATCTTGCAGCTGTCTAGTTCACTTACGTCCATTGTCTTACATATTTGTGAAAGTGGCCTGTTTAGGGCTTCAGTTCCTTCCTTCAGTATTTGTGAAATCCTGCTTGGTCACCTGACTTTCAATGTATAAAATTCTTCTACGTTGACCATTACTGCTTCCCTTATTATTTAAACGTTTTCCAGCACTGCCTGGCATTATTGTTAACTCTGCCAGTCCTATCATCCCTGCTTTTGTAAGATTCTAGGAATCTGTTGAAAATTTCACACACTTATAATATCTTATTCAGTGTCATTACATTATTTTTAGATTTCAGATTTTCTGAATTCATACACTTTCCAATAACTGATCCCCAAGTTACTTTAACCTGAACCTTTTGATGTAGCTGTGGATTAATTTTAGTTGGAACTTTGCTTTAGCTACTGCGTCATTTTTCCAATAAAAATAATAGCTTCCCTCTTATTTTTTCAACTCATTCATTCCTGGCTCCTCTCGTCATTGTTTACTGGTGTAATTAATTAATTTAGTTTATTGTTCTGTGAACTTTTTCCAGGTTGACTTGAATTGAGTATAGCCTTAAATTGTTGGCTGAGTCATTGGCTGTTTATATATATTAGGAGCTTTCCTCTCTCTCTCTGAAGAGGAGCAGATCTACTATGCTCGTGATGTTGCGCCTTCAGTTTGTGATAATTTTTTACGTTTCCACGAGGTGTATATTATGGAGTGTTGCTGGAACCACATTTAACTACTATATGATTATGTTTTCCAGAGTTTTTATGTTTTCCAGAGTTTTTATTTTTGCCGGTAAAGATTAATTTAGCAAAAATTTATGAGTCTTTGGGAGATCAGTTTTGTTTATGAGGCAATATGTATATTCAATAAATCCTTGGGTATTGCTCTCACTTTAAAACAGGGCATTAAAATAAGAATATGGGTATTTGGATAAAGAAATTAAATATTCCCAGCCATGTATTTATTCATACAATATATTCTGATACAGATCCATACATACATTCTGCGACATTTGCAGTACACAAGGAGTTAAGGTAATGTGCTTTGAGTGTAAACTAAGCTAAAGAAACCCACACATTAAAATTTCTTTCCCTGTTAACCAGCAATGGTGAATGATCAGCAGTGGTAGGTAAACATTATGGAAAGGTCTAGTGGGAAGAGGGTCTAATGTTATGCTCGTCACCCCCGCGGCCTATCACTAGGCTTTAGTATAACCCTCGAAATGTATATGGACGTATTCCTCGGCCGCATCAAACTCGCCTAAGTATAAAAATAAATATTCAACACAGATGACTTGAGGAGTTTAAGGTTGAAGGCTGGAAAACCCTCCTAGCCTGAGCGAGCGGGTGAAGGGAGTAACAAATGACAATCATTACCCGGGCTGTTCGTATCTGTATGTGTCTGACTATTGCTTCCACTCGGCAGGATGGATGTTCGAGTTTAAAGGTAATAATATATGACAAATTACTCCCGGTCAACCGCCCCCTCATTTCCTTGTGATACTACAATAACTCCGCACTAAGATTATTAGCCTCATACAATACACAACAGAAAGAAAGAAAAAATAGAGAATTAGTCGATCAAAAGACGAAAAACAATAATGAAGATGGAAGTATCGAGGGATACTGTGGTAAAAATGGTGTTGTCATGGCGCTATCTTCACAGCGATGCTATAATGGTGCTGTCCTCAGAGATGCTATAATGGCGCTATCTTCACCAGGAATACAGCGCCGGGCCACGGGGAGTCGTTGCTAGGTTGGTAATGGTAGGAAGTTGGGTAGTTGGGTCATCCTCTACATGAACATGTTGCGGCACAGAGGCTGAAACAAAACAATCCAAATAATTAAAATTTAGTAAAAAGAGAGCATATATATAGTCACCAAACAATGTTTTAAAAATATATTTCATTTATTTAGATTGTATATAATTATGAATCATTGATACATATTCTTGAGAAAATATATGTAAGAATATGTGTTTCATAGGAAAGGGTAAACAAGTGTCTAAGATTTATCTAAGCTACGACCAATACTTACACTATGGCACTAACTTGGTGCTTAGAGCTGCTGAAACAAGAGGTTGACAAGGGATTAGCTGACAGTTGTATGACATGCTTTACTATAAGAAGACAACCATTTACTATAAGAAGACAACCATAAACGAAATAGTTTATTCAGTACGAGAGATAAAAGAACATTTCAGATACTGGTTCAATTTCTTCTACATATAGAATCTGCTAAGACAAAAACTCTGATAGTCTACTTTCAGTTGAATTTGAAGAGTGAGGACAAAATGAAGTTTTGTCAGAACATCGATTAAGTTAGAGAAAAAGCCATGCAACGAGCAAGTTCACTTTGTTACATCAAAAGGAGCATCAAATGAAGAAAAAAAGCCTCTCATTATTTATTATTTCACCAAGATGGTTTCAAGAAAAACAAAATAGTATAGTTAATTTGTTTGGCTTAAGGTCAGTCGACCTCATGGGGGTTTAAAGTATTTATTATATTAATATACAGGTGACTAGGATATATACACCTCTCCGTGTATATGTCTTGAAAGTATGGGAATAATAAGGCTCATACAACCCCAGCCATTGGTATACAGATGGATATTCAACACTTGGTTAAGCTAACATCTCAAACTTTAGCTAGAAATCTGGGGCTTTCAAAAGTCTTTGCTACTGAGAAACCCACAGTGTTGTATTCTACCAGGACACTTTCTTGTTGGCGATATACATGGGTAGATGTGAGGCCATTTTTTGTTTTATTTTTGAAACAGCCGTCTTGGCAAAATGCTGAGTAATCTGAGGTCTATCTCTGCATTTTCAGTTTCCCTTTCTAGTATTTCAATGTGCATGTTGGAACAGTAGTTACAAACAACTGATTAGTGCTGCTACAAGTCGCTAAGTTACCTTGGTATACTACGAGGTGGTTAACTGGGAAATTTTTTGGTTAGAAGTAATTGCATTTGAGTTCAATGGAAACATAATTTTGGTTGAAAGATTGCATAGTTAGATGTTGTGTATGTTGAATAAGCCTTAAAAAAGTCAGTATGTCAAAATATCAACTACGTTAAATACTGGTTATTTCCCAACTTGTACATTTTCACTATCCTAACTTTACCCAAACCGGGTCTATAACCCTCAAAGAAGCCTGCAAGTGAGTATATACTTTGGTAGTGAATTATACAGCGTGACTATTTACTATGCAGCAAATGTATATATAAGGCTGACACTGGTATATGCACCGGGAGATTTATACCTCTCAGCGTATATACACAGTTTGTTTTAATCCCTCTTTTCGGGATTAAAATATTTTTGACTGATGCAGCCTTGATGAACTTCGTGTAGTCGTTAGGCTTTAAACCCGTTTAACCAACTAAGGCTGCATTTGTTACGCCTATGACTTTTAAAGTTGTGTTTTTGTTTAGCAGTAGGGAGAAAAAATCATATATTGATGGGATGAATGAAATAAAATAAAGATTAATTGTATGTGAGAGTTGATGTTATTGTTTTTGTTACAGATGCTAGTATTTGAGGGGTGACTTACCTGAGGGGACATTCTGGCCACGGAGCCGGCGCGTCCCTTCGCCTTAGCCTTACTGGCAACCTGCTCCGCATTATCAGCGCGCTCCTCAGCTTCCTCCAGCTCTTGCTGGGCCTTGCGGAATTTGGCCAAGTTAAGGGCAGCGATCTCTTCAGCCTCCTCGATCTGGCGCTTGTAGGTTTTGATTTTCTGCTGGAGCTTGTCGACCAGGTCCTGCATTCTCTCGTGATTCTTCTTGTCCTCATCAGACTGGAAGGTGAGTTCCTTGATGCGCCTCTCGCACTTCCTAAGGTTCTTCTGGGCATCAGCATGGCGGCGAGCTTCGTCGTCGAGCTGTGATTCCAGTTCGCGGACTCGGCTCTCCAGCTTGGCAAGAGCCTTCTTGGTAGCCTTCATGGCATTGCCTTCAACTTCCTCAAGGCGGACTTGGAGTTCCTTCACGGAGACCTCCAGAGCCTTCCTCATCTTCTCTTGAGTCTGTGCGTGTTCTTGTTCTGCGCGGAGCTCGTCAGCAAGACGGGCAGCATCAACCATAGCCTTCTTCGCCTTCTCCTCGGAATTCTTGGCCTCGTTCAGCATTTCATCGAGATCAGCCTGTAGAAGGAGGGTGGGTGGGAGTTAGAGAAGGCAAATTGGTTTATATATATATATATATATATATATATATATATATATATATATATATATATATATATATATATATATATATATATATATATATATATATATATATATATACGTATATATATATTATATATGCATTTGAACACAAAATATAATTTGACATATTAATTAAGATATACTGAAAATTTAGTAACACAAAAACATCATCTTACATGCAATGTCTGAAGCTCTCCCTCAAGTTTCCTCTTGGCCATTGTAAGAGATCCGTTCTGTGCTGTGAGGTCATTAAGGTGGTCGGTGGCTTCAGCGAGTTCAGCCTCAGCCTGGCGACGACCGCGGTCAGACTGCTCAAGAAGAGTACGAGACTCTTCCAGCTCTCCATGGAGAGCATTTGCCCGGCGCTCTGAGATTCCGTACTGTTCACGGTACTCGGAGGCAAGACGTTGCTCCTCCTCCACACGGGTCTGAAGATCCTTCATGTCACCCTGGAGCTTCTTGATGTGTTTCTGCAAGTCTGCATTTGCCTTGTTGGAGTGGTCAAGAGCAATTTCGAGCTCGTTGATGTCGGACTCCAATTTCTTTTTCATGCGCAGAGCCTCGGCCTTGCCCTTAGCTTCAGCCTCAAGGGAGGCTTGCATGGAATCGATGGCGCGCTGGTGGCACTTGCTGTAAGTGTAAATATTATGTGTAAGCTAAATTGTAGTATTTGGTAACGATATATATATATATATATATATATATATATATATATATATATATATATATATATATATATATATATTTTTTACAGTTTATGGAAGCAAAATGTCATTTTTAGAATATAGAAAATATCACTTACCGGGTATTGTCGAACTCTTCTTCCTTCTCCTGGATGCGCCTGTCGATTTCCTGCCTCACTTGGCTGAGTTCGAGTTGAGCACGGAGCACCTTGTTTTCTTCCTGCTCCAGAGCAGCCTCAGCCTCCTCGAGAGCGGCCTGCAGCTCTTCCTTTTCAATTTCAAGGCGTTTGCGGTTCTTTTCGATCTCATGGAGTGATCGTCCACCCTCACCGATCTGATCCATCAAGTCCTTGATTTCGTCAGCAAGGTTCTTGTTCTCACGACGGACTGAGTCGAGCTGCTCAAGATTTTCCTCGTAGGCGGCCTTTACGCGGAAGAGTTCGGTGAATAATTGCGGCACTCCTTCTGGGATGCATCGAGCTCAGCAGCAAGGTCATCAACCTTCATCTTCCATTCGGAGATGATCTTATCGAAGTTCTTTTGTTTCTTTTCTGCTGCGTTGGCTAGAGTCTGGGCACGCTCAACCTCAATCTGCATATCCTCAAGTTCGGTGCAGATACGCTGCTTGGTCTTTTCCAGGTTCATGTTCTTAACATTGAGCTGTTCGATCTGTTGTTCGGCTTCTTCCAGGCGGGCAGCTAGCTTGAGGCGGGCAGCTTCCAGCTCCTCTGCACGGGCAACACCTTCAGATTCGTACTTGGCACGCCACATCTGGGCTTCAGCATTAGACTTGGACAGTTGGCGTTGGAGGTCAGCCTTGGCTTCTCCCTCCTCGTCAAGCTGTTCGCGCAAGCCATCAATGTCGTGCTCCAAGTTGCGGAACTTTCCAAGAAGAGTAGCGCGTTCCTACGAGAGAATGAAACAGATGTGTAACTATTTAAACAAAATAATATTGTATAAATATATTCAGGTAGAAAGCATATAACATTGTTGATTAAAAACCACAATACCGTGGCTGTAACACTACAACCTACCCACAAATTATAAGTAAAAACCGGACAACGTTTGATTCGTCTCAGACCATTGTCAAGTCACTAGTAAGAAATGGTCATATAGCTCTGCACTTGTTGAAATGGATTTATTTAGTGTACTTACTCTGCACTCGTCGTCCGCGAGCTTCCTGTTATCATCGAGCTGATTGGTGAGAGAGAGTTTAAGTTTGGAGAGTTGACTGATCTGGCTTTCTGCTTCCTCCACTTGGCGTAGCAGGTCAGCATTCTCGACGGCGAGCTTCTTCTTCGTGGCATCGAAGTCATTAAGGGTGCGGTTGGCTTCATCAAGCTTGGACTGGATCTCGTTGGTCTGATGCTGAAGCTGCTTATTCATCTTCTCAGCAGCGGCCTAATAAGTGCAAGTGTCAGGCTCTGCTCCTCACTACAGTGTTTAGCCCTCATATATTTTACTCTAAATTTGATGTAAAATGCAATTATACAATGCGAGATATGATAAAGATATATTCATAGAAAGTATACTTTGACGTTTAATGCAACATTAATGCAAAGATCTTTCTTTTTCCTTTCAGTTTATGCATCTACAGTAGAACTCATTAAAAGTTATGTGAGAGGGAGAGAAATGATGAGACAACTGGAGAAAGCTATATAGAACAGAGAGAGAACACTGACGTCCACACATTAATGAACAAGGTAAGAGATAGGACACTAATATAAGAATTCGTCTACCTGGCCTCGAAGAGTGCAGCCATTGGAATAAATCCGACATATGTCGATTTGTTTTAGTTATTGAAAGGAGTGAGAATGGATTACAGTAAGACAAGGCAGTTTCTAAATCTTTCCTATGTGATCAGACTGACAGTTGGAATCTTATTAAGTAAAATGGTTTCATTATATATGAATAAAAATCACGTGAAAAACTGGTTACTGGAATAAGTTTTGTCGAATGCCTTTTGAGTAATTTGTTTAAAGTCCCCAAAAGGTTCGCTTCGCTCCAAATTTTCTAAGTGCAAATGATTCTTAATCATATCATTAGTAAAAACGTGATCCTTTCAAATTTTACATATAGGGTGGTAGGGGAAGAAAATACTCAAACGTGCTCCAGGGCGAATTCTCCATATACACACACATGTGTACACACGTACACATATAGGGTTGTCCCACCTTTACAACTGGCTAGGGACACGGGCCTCAGAGAAGAGAATAAACGAACTTTAGGGAAAATCTGGAGAATTCTTCCTGGAGCACGTTTGAGTATCTTCTTTCCTTACCACCCCATTTGTAAAATTTGATTAAAAACATTTTGATGTTTATAGATTTGATAATACCATAAATGACTGCTTACTGCCATAAGTATGATCACATGCATAGTAAGGAAGGTTTAATTAATTTAGTGACTGAAAAGAGATAGCACAAGCGGTGGGGTTACTATGTTTAGTGAGGCGGACGAATCTTATCTATGGGCTGGCTGCTGCTCACAGTTCAGCATTCTCAGAGAAATCTTGCAATAGCAGAGACACCTTCTTTTCCTCTCGTTTTTATTAACTCTCCAAACATTACGATTTTTTCAACAATAGAGACATCTAAGAAACAGATATTCACATGTTCTTCATTAACATTATTCAAGACTAAACATATTAAGAACAGATATTTACACACGTCACCTTACTCTACATAACGATTTTGTTAACACTAGACGTTTTAAAAACAAATATTAACTTTGATTTGATTATAGTCCTCAGTGTGACAACATTGATCAAGTCTCAACATTATAAATAAAACAAATAATCACATACTGTTGATTAGCTCTATACATGACGGCATTGTTTGACATTCTAGACAATTTTGAACACAAATATTCACATTTCCAAACACTTAGCTGTTTATTCTAGCATTGTTGCTAATAACACACGCCTGAGATCTAACTTCCGTTTACCTTGTCGGCAGCCATGTGATCTGTAGCAAGCTTAAGATCATCAGTCTGATTCTTCAACTGATTCTTTTCCTTTTCAAGCCTGTTAGAATAGTTTGTGTTAGCAGTAGCCAGAGATTACACAGAAACAACAATTTACAAGCGCGGCGGTAATTTCACAATTTTATGGATGTGGGAACGTCAGCGTGATGGGTATGGTCTTTCATGTTCAGAGGGATGGGTATGGGTAAGTTTTCTCTGTTCATAAAACAATTGCTATTATTTTATTCTTAATGAAGAGGTAAACCCGTATGGGGACAAAGCACCTGGGGAATGAGAGGCAGTTATATTTGATTTTAGGAAAGGGAGGGTAGCTCCATTGTTTTGATCAAGAGCCTCTTACCAGCATCAGGATACCCATCTTGAAGGGCCATAAAACATTGAGAATTGCCGCCATCGCGTGAGACTGGAGTGGTTCATTAGATGCATTAGTGTGTTTGTGTGTGGAGTGCGTGGTGAGCCCTAAAAATCTTTACCTTCTCGTTACTGAGAATATCTGCTGCAGATCGAGCATCATTGAGTTCCGAGGAGAGTGTTGTCTTTTCACGCTCCGCCCTGTGGTGGTTCAAGAGTAAACACTAGCTATTCTTCAGGAGAGTTACTCCCAGGAATATCTAGATTTTCTTGATGATGGAAGGAATAACTAGATGAAGGGAGAAAAAATCAAAGCAGAGAAGCGTCCTTCAGCTTGCAAGCCAGGGGAGTGAAGGGTTGGGAAGAGGCCGACTGCCACGCTCAATGGGCAAGTCAGTTACCCTAAACTAAGGAAAAATCAAGAAAACCAGGTTGAAGGCGTGGGTTTTAGGATTGACCAGTTAATTTTTACCTTATCGCGAGCAAGAGCGTCCATGGCAGACTTAGCATCATCAGCATCACGCTTCAAGGAGTCCTTATCCTTCTCAACCCTATATGGGGGGATGGGTTAAACACCAACACATAAAATAAAAATGAAAAAGATCAGCAGCGCTCGGTTGTCAGTTAGCAAAACGGAGAAGAAAACAAAATTGTCTGCGCTTTGGTTCTACAGCTAGCATGGTTAGGTAACTTAAAATATTGGCTGGACTGTTGAATGGTGAGGAGGCAATCTGATTATAAGTCATAAAATGTAATGGTTTGTAATAACTAGACTCAAATTCTTATCCACAAGAAATTATGGCAATAATTATGATTCTCATATAAATTGTATTGACATCTATGAATAATGCAGCTGGTTATATGTAACAAAAGCGTTAGTTTCCGGAGACCCACTAACCTGGCTTTCATCTTGTTGAGATGGTCAATTTGTTCAGACATTTCCGCGACGGCATCATTGTGTTTTTTACGAAGGTTGACGAGGGCACTTTCATGCTGGATGTTAGACTCCTCCAGATCACGGCGGAGTTTGGCCAACTCAGCTTCGCGCTTTTTGTTTAACTCGATCTGAGCAGCGGTGGCACCACCAGCTTCATCAAGGCGCTCTCCCAGCTCTTCGAGCTCACGCCCAAGGTGAGTCTTGGATTTCTCAGCCTTGGCACGGGCCTGGCGTTCATGCTCTAGCTCTTCTTCGAGCTCCTCAATGCGCGCCTGTAGTTCCTTGATCTGCTTCTGAAGCTTGGAAACAAGACCCTGCTCATCTTCAAGCTTAGATGCAAGGGAAGAAACTTCTTTGTCCTTTCGCTGAATGGTTTGCTCGAGTTCCTTCTTGTTGCGCTCTAGATCTGCAACGGCTTCTTGTGTTAGCTTCAAGTCACCCTCAACCTTTCTCTTGGCCTTGTCAACTTCACCTCGCAACTTCTTCTCCCTCTCAAGAGAGTCTTCGAGCTCATCAAGAGTCTGTTCCAGCTTAGCCTTAACTTTGTTAAGGTGGTTACATTTGTCTTCAATGCCTTGCAGGTCTTCGGCTGTTTTCTGGTTACATTCTTGAAGGTGTTTCTTTTCCTTGTTAATCTTATTGATAAGCTCATCCTGGTGGGCAATTTCGTCATTGAGGTTGCGAATCTGGTGGTCCTTGGTTGCCTTATCCTGTTCAGCCTTTTGGACTGATAGTTCAAGGTCCTCAATATCCTTCTTCAGCCCACTGAGTTCTTGTTCTATCTTCTTCTTGCTCTGGAATAGTTGATTGCGGGCCTCCTCCTCCTGCTGCAGACGTTCTGTGGTTTCCTGAGGGTGGGTAAGATGCCTGAGGTCACCATTCCGTAATCATAATCATGGCTTATTTAGAAAAAACACGGTCACAGAACACTAAGACACAAACACTGCTAAAGCTATCCAAACGACACTAGGGTTTAGGAAATCGTGGTAAGTCCTACCTCCACGATGGAGTGGGGAGCGTATAAGGAACCCATGGTGGCTACAGCTAGAGTTTACAAGGGAAGTGAACAAAGGGGAGGGGTAGGGGCTACTCGTTACAGATCGTACACAAGACCACAGAGAGAAGCTGGGTCGTTCGTATGTCGCTGCCTGGGCCAGACTGACTGCGGAGGCTGCCCTCAACCCCACCTCAGTGAGGTTGAGTCACGAGCTCACACCTGGCCCAGCTCATCACCGCTTACGTAAACAACCCACCCACATCAAATTCTAAATTTATCCCTAATATTTTTGCAAAGATTGGTTCCGCATTTCATAAAAAAAATGGATTTGCGAGTGTGAGCAAATGCCAATATTGAAGTTAGAAATATTTGAAGGTATTCAAAGGAAGGTATGAGTGCAAAATTATACATGACTTCATAGTTTCTTCAAGGCCCTTGTATACCTGGGAAGCTAAATAAAGGCGTGAGGTGGGGAAGGGGGGATAAGCTATAGGGGCGCTGAAGTGACGAATGGACGTAATGGAGAGGTTGTGTGGGAGTGCAAGACATCTTGCCTCTAAAAGGAATTAGTTGAAATATATGGGTATATAAAATTTTGTGTTTGGGAATTTGTTGTATTAGGTACTTATTTTTTGGTGCTACTTACGTTGAGTTGAGCCTCGAGATCGGCCTTCTGGCTTTGAAGTTTGGCTTGTTTGTCCAGAAACTCGGATACGTTGCCCTTGGTGGACTCGAGAGCAACCATGAGATTGTTCTTCTCTTCGAGGAGAGCAAGATTAGCCGCCTCGAGTTCCTTGCGAAGTTTAGCCTCTCGTGCGTAGTTTTCTTCAGCCTTTGCTGCCTTCTCCTCGAGAGCGCGGATCTCGTCCTCGATACGGGTGACGTTGAGGAGGGGCTTGACCTTCTGCCAGAGACGGTACCAAGCCCAGTTGCGGAGAAGCATGAACTTCCTCAAGTTGCGCTGCACCACAATGAGGGCAACACGCTGCTCTTGCAGCCTCTTGTAAGCCTTGCGACTAGTGTAGCCTCGGATCCAGGACTGCAGCCACGAGATAATCTTAGCCAAGCGGTCGTCACGGATTTCCTCAAGCTGACCCAGAACACCAGCTCGGAAGAATACCTGAGGTGAGGACTGATGCATTATTACTGGAAATGGAGTTGCAAATACTTATCTATCTTTGAAACAAATTTCCCAAATAATGGCTGTACAAAAGACAAGTTACTTTATCTCTAGTTTATTCTCATTGATTTTCTGGAAATGAAACTGAAACAGGACTTACCAGCTTAGTTAGAAAGCGAGAAACCCAATTTATAAGAGAGCAGCTGAGGAGAGATGAACGAGAGCAGTGCTGACAGCAAAGATGCGAGTGACAACTTAGAGAAAGGTTACACAGGATACACAACTTGAGGGAAACATAAGCAATGACCGGCATTCACCGTCTTGTTAGGAACTAAGTACGGATCACTGTGGTGCTAGGTTAGACATTTAACTGGTTCTTGAAGGAATAAGGCAGGGCAAATAACGTGATGTGGGGGGATAAAACATTGCTGATGATAACAATATAGAAGGATAAGAGGGAATGTTGGTGATTCAACAGCTATGGTTCGGAAGGCATAATGCAATACTTGTTATTACTTAGGCCACATACAATTGGAGGGTTGTAGATAGGGAAGCTTAAAACATCGATAGAAAAAACTAGGCAACAATGATTCAAAATTTAGTAAGAGACAGAATTACATGGGTACTATAGGAGTGGGACAGAAGAGACATTTTGCCTCTTTGGCAACAAAAATTGATCATAAGACGAACAGGGATACACTTCAGGATACAGGATTTCTGTTGACATATTGCTGCTCTTTGATGTGAAAATCTGTTAGGTATGAATATAGAACTGTGTTGACACATAAAACCTGCGAGTTATGGCTAATAGACGATATTCTCACCACATTAAACTGTTCATCTACCTGATTATCAATTTAATACATTTATATTATGAATCTAGAGGCAACTGAACATTGTTGTGGCCAGATATGTGTTGGTTACTCGTATATCTTGATCTAGATTGAGTGAGGGAATAGTTTGAGAAATGAAGGAATAGTTTGAAGGAATAATTTGAGGAGTGAAGGAATAGTTTGAAAAGTGAGGGAATAATTTAAGGAATAAAGGAATAGTTTGAGGAGTGAAGGAGTAGTTTGAGGAGTGAAAATGCAGTTTAAGGAGTGAGGGAGTAGTTTGAGTGAATGGGAATAGTTTGAGTGAGGGAATAATTTGAAAAGCGAAGGAATAGTCTGCGCAAAGAAATAGTTTTAGGAGTGAGGGGAAAATCTGAGAAATAAGGAAATATTTGAGGAGTTCGGGACTAAGCTGAAGAAACGGGCGAGGTGAGGAGTTAGGGAAAAGTTTGAGTGAGGGAATAATTTGAGAAGTGAGGGAATAGGCTGAGGGAGACGTGATGGAACAGTTTGTGAGAGGAGCGAGGTACTGGTTGGGAGCCTTGGGATAATAGGCTCAGAGAGTAGTGAGGTAAAAGGAGCTTGCCCTAACACCTGGCTGGTGGACACTGTGCGCTCATAAACATGCATAACAAAAGAAGACCTTTTATTATGACGTTTCTGTTACAAGAAGTTTTACCACTTGATAAATCATCTTGGAGGTGAAACATTGTAATACTAAAAGGTTTCTTGTACTATACATATCTTTTTTCACTACTTATTGGCTCACAGCCAGACTCCAGATACTATATGCGCTCACCAGGTATCAGTTGGGCACACGGGTACGTTAAGCAGTGGGCAAGAAAGGTGATTTAGTAATTGAGCACTACTGTACTGGGAACTACGAGGAGAGTGTTGTTTGAGACACACTACGTCTTCATATTCTCAACGGGCTAATTATAAAAATATACAGCTATTTTTTTTATTAAGGATAGTTTGAATGGCTAAAAGAAACTACGCTAGGCAAAACCCCATCCTTGATGTCAGTCGTCGTGAAGGTGTGCAAGAACAACATGCCTTGGTGTGTCCCATGCGGAATTTCTCTGCTTCCAGATTCACTTCGGTGAGCAGTTCCAGAGTAGCTTGCTTGTCATCTTCAATGTTTTTGGTTACTTTAGGATTGAGGATGTTGTATCTAGGGATTTTGAAGAGGAAACACGATGAGTGTTCATGTCAAAGAACACACACAAAAAAAGAACATGACGAGTGGGGATGCATACATGCTAATACAAAATTATAAATTAAGACTTCAGGGCAGGATTCTCACAGCGAAGTCTCAGGAATAAGCGGGTACAATACAGGTACATGTCTCTAAAGAACCTGATAAAAACAGTGCAGGAGTGAAAGGAATAAAATCAGGTGGTGGATAACTTTCTGGACAGTATTCAGTCCCGAAAGTAGGGAGCAGGGAAACAGACACATTGCAATATGAAAATGCTGAGGAATTGTGGTAATATGATATGTAGCTGATCCAATATGGCGCGGCGCTGATGTACTTTGATGTGGAACTGGTCTAAGATGGTGTGGAACTGGTGAATTCAGGATACTAAGAATGTGGTCTTTAAGATATTTGAGGAGATATTCTAAGATACTTTAGGTCCTAGCCTAATATGTCGAACAGCTAGTCTACAATGATATGCAGTTGGGTGATCTAAGGTGTTCTGGAGATTAAGATATTGAGGAACTGGTCTAGAATGGTAAGGATATGACCTAAGATGTTTAGCTAGTTTAAGATGAAGAGCTGGTATAGGATGTTGAAAAACTTATCTACGATGTTGAGCAAATCTAACATGTTGATGTGCTAATAAAAAGTGTTGAATGGGTCTAAGATATTGAGGATCTGGTTTCAAAAGATACTTAGGACCTGGCCTCTAAAGAGCTAGTCTAAGACATCTACTACGAAAACAATATTCCTTCGCTCCCTTTTGTGGGTGAGGAGACATGCCTTGGTATGACCCATCCTGTACTTCTCGGCCTCCAGCGAGATCTCCTCAAGGATGACCTGACTTGCTTTCTTCTCATCCTCGGCAGCAGCGGCGGCCTTTGAGGCAAGGATGGAATATCTGTTGGACAGATTTTTGTGCTGAAGTACTCCACAGAACGATATTTTTTTATACCTTTCTTCCGATGGTAAAACCAAAGAAAAACTACACAACATTATTTAGGATAATGTAATGAAGTCTATTCTAGTTCCGGTCATTTCTAAGTGCTAGCAGTCCTAGAAGACACTCTCATGGGACACTATTTCATAGTATGCACTATTTACCATAACTACCTTCTGGAAAAAAATTACCCAGCTAATAAGGATAAATTAACCTGTTGTACTAAGTAAGAGAAGACAGAGTCACTGGCTGCCTTAAGGATGCATCATGTCTGGTATTGCTTACTCCGCTTCAGTCTTTATGCGGGTGACGTAACCGTTCAAAGGGAAAGGGTAAATACCTAGCCAAATGGTCTCTTATGGTCTATCATGCAACAGAAGAGGAACGCACGCTGCAGCGCCGCCCTCCGTTACTAAACGCAAAACCAAAGGGGGGCAGAACGTGCCTTCGTGTGACCTAATCTGTATTTTTCAGCTTCGAGCTCGATGATCTCAAGAATGACCCGGGATGCCTCTTTTTCGTCGGCGGCTGCCGCGGCAGGTTTGGAAGCTAAGATAGAATATCTGACAAACGGAGAGAGAAAGAAAGCAAAGAGTGTTAGACGGGTCATTAGTGGTTGTCAGGGGAGGGTGTAGAACAAATGTGTGAGACGGAGGATATTTATGTCATAGTTACTCTGACATTGGTCCTGGTGTCTGCCACAAATGGGTATGGGCGTCCGCTGAGAGAAGGGGTGGGGGAGGAGCAAGGGAAGGGGGGACTTAAATCTCCCTGGATAAAGAATATGTTAAAGAAAGACGAACGTGTTGATGCGAAACTCAGAGTTTATCTTTCACCTTGTCATCCTCACCCTGGAAAAGTTCCAGAAGACGCTCATGACCCTGCAGGTGTTTTAGGGAACACAATTTTGAATTGAAATACTGTTTTATATAATTTCATATTTCTTGAATTATTTTTATTTAAAGGAGGGTACCTCAATACTAAATGGAGGGGATCACCATGCCCAGCCCTTCTAGGGCAGGGTAGGTGCCAAGGCTGGAGCTTGCTACCATCTGCGGCTCGCAAGCCTGCCCTTCCTTCAGCCTCCTTGGGGCGGGGAAGATGGCAGACCAGAAAGGCCTAGCATTTATCTATCTACCTACCTGCCTCGTGCTGGTTGGGGAATGTGGCTAGGCCTGGGGCCAGTTGGTCCCGCCGCTGAGGGGTACCCCCTCCCATGGGAGACATAGGTCTCTGCTACTTCCCCGACAGGGAGCCGGAGCCGGGTAAAGACCCGGGCCGGGAGAATTCCCGGCGTATCAACACCTCCTCCTCCTCCTAAATGGAGGCACCTTTCCGTTCCTCACATCAAACCTGATTACCTCTCATTCCTCAGGCGCTATATGGCCTTCATGGGTTTAGCGCTTCCCCATGAACGCAATAACCATGAATTAAATAAGGCTTTATTTCAAAAGACATTAATTTTAACTCCTTTGATGACCCAAGAAACTTGTTCATGTCATATACTTATGGATATTTGCTTTATTTAACCCTGAGGGGCAAGCAGTTTATAATAGATGTATTTAATTATCTCAGAACACAGCTATCCTCTAAGTATATACATTAGAGAATATATATATATATATATATATATATATATATATATATATATATATATATATATATATATATATATATATATATATATATATATATATTTTTCGTGCCGAATAGGTAAAACTTGTTATTTTGGCTTAAATAGCAACTTTCGTCTTGCCAAATAAGGCAAGCGAAAATTTGTGTATGCAATAACTTCGCAAAAATCATTCTGAACCTAACGAAAAAAAATAGATTTCATTGTGTTTGTTTATTATTAAATTATTATAAACTTATCTAAAATATATTTAGTTGGATTAGGCTAAATTAAGTTGCGCTTTTTATAATAAGGTTAGATAAGTTTTCTAAGGTCCTTCTGATACAAAATTATTAATTTTTACATTAACATAAATTAAACAAATATATCTTTAAACGTATAAGAGAAAATTTTAGAAAGGACTTAATTTTAAATGAGTTCTTGCTAATTGATCAGTTTTACCTATTCGGCACGACCATTATATATATATATATATATATATATATATATATATATATATATATATATATATATAAACATAAAAAGTTATTTAACAGATACTTTGTTTAGAATACATACATTATACATTACTATTAAACAAAATTAACAATTAGATTATAAGATAAGTAATACATATTTAAACAAAACACTTATTTGTTTCAGAAAACATAAATAATAATGTAGGACAAACACTGTTCACGGGCAACATATACTATGTTCATTTCTCACCAAAAAAGTGGTAGAAGACGCGAACATGGTGAACATCGATAAAGCACAGAGAACGACATGCGAAACAATAAAGTATACACTGGATTTTATTGAACAAATGGTTTGAACACGGTATGTTGGACAGTAGATTGCATGTAGAAGAAAGTGGAACAGTAACAAAGCGATGAATTGTCAGCGTGCCGATGGAGTGAAAGCTGTGAGTTGGTCAGTTGATCGTGTATAGAACAGAATAAAGTGGAACAGTAGAATAAATACTGTAAGCATAGCGGTAGAAGGAAAACATTAAGCACAACGGTAGGATGAGGGCGGTAACCACAGATGTATAGAATGGAAACGATTAGGTTAGGTAAGGAAACAGGACAAGTGTTTCCTGACGCGGGTCTTAGTCAGATGATAACCCACCGTTGGAGCTTTTGGTCATCTGACCGAGGCCTTCCGCTGGCTTACCGGTCCATCCCTTTAAAAATTATGGTCATAGTTATAACCATTTTTTATATGGAAATGGCAAGGATAAAATGAAACTAGAAAGCTGATTGATAGAATGAAAACGGTGCGTGGAACAATCAGTCATATACAATAAAGTGTACGTGGAACGGTAGAATAAACACGGTAAGCAGTGACGTAGAATGGAAACGGCAAGGGGAACAGTAGAATGTACTCGATTAGAAGAACGACTTCAATAAATGTATTAAGTTAGAAAATCCGGGAGTGCAGCCAATTCGGTGAGGGGAAGAAACATCACTGGGACTGAGCGCACGGCAGATCATCATTCTATTAGCTAGGAAGAAATCTTCGGGAAGACTGCCAGAAAAATGTAATATAAACGATTTCTGAACGAAACAATACTTATTTGTCATGTTCAGACTCAAACTCTGGAAATAAAAGTATCAATGGGGATTCGGCATTAAATTCCGCTTAGTTTAAGAAAGTTAAGTTGGAATTATAAGTTGAATGGGAATTTCAGAGATCGTGGATGAATTTCTGTGTTGAGTTCACGAACATCTTCCAAGGAGAGAAATGATATAAAATACCGACACGATGGATAAAGACACAAATGCATTATAATGCGAGCTTTTGTTGACGTTTCGCCCACACAGTAGGCTTTATCCAGTTATAAACAAATGTTCGTGCCTTTATAAAACCTACTGTGTGGGCGAAATATTGCCAATAAAGTATCTCATTATACTGCATATGATCTATTCAACATCTTCGATACTAGAACACCGCAGTAGTATAAGAAAATCGGAGTAAATAATCTTTTTCGTGTGAAAATCTTCACAGCCCAGTGGTACTCTGCGTTATCACAAGTTACAACAGGAAATTATTTGATCCTACCACTGACTTCGAGCAATAAGCCAACTGTCGCTTTCCCCTCGTCTATCATACTGAGTCAGCGGCTACCACATTCTCACGCGTCAGTAGACACAACCGACTAAAATAACGAACGCCAGCATTTGCTTCTTGTCTTTTCAGACCCAACGCCACTACTTAAAAGGATCATCACATGACAGAAACCCGTCTCAAATAATTTTCTCTGAAGACTTGACTAACGTATGGCAGAGTGTAGGCGCTGATATGGCAACTCGCCTCACATCAGGTCTATCATGATAACCTGTAAATTATTTATCTGTAACTTTCATAATTACTTGCATATCTTTTCAAAGTTCGTTCTATATCACTTGTATAATGAACATTATATCCGTGAGTGTCTATTACGCACCACATCCCATTGCTACCATAAACACCCCCCTCCCCCTCCCCCTACACATTATATGTGTGTGTGTGTGTGTGTGTGTGTGTGGCTGGAACCTACGAACTTTGAGACTTACGTACACTGTACACAAATAACCCATACATAAGAGTTTGTACTTATGGCGATGTTTCGATCCGACTTAAACCATTTTTAACTGATTTGGTATGAATTGTACTGCAAAGTCCGTAGGTACTAGCCTCTTCTGGACCCAGATAAAAAAAATAATTAACACACCGGCCGATCCCTCACCGAGGTAGGGTGGCCCTAAAAAGAAGAAACAGTTTCACCACTCATGTCATCACAGTTTTGCTAGAGGCGCGCCGACGTTACAGCTCTGATGCCCCACTAAACCAACATATCTATAACTCCTTCAGAGTGCAGGCACTGTATTCCTACCTCCAGGACTCCAAGTCCGGCAAACCGAATTAAACGCTTGTAAATACTTTGCATGATCTGCGAATTGTGCACACACACACACAGATACACACACACACAAAGATACACACACAGATACACACACACACACACAGATACACACACACACACAGATACACACACACACAGATACACACACAGATATACACACACAGATATACACATACAGATATACACACACACATATATACACACACAGATACACACACACACACAGATACATACACACAGATACATACACACAGATACACACACACAGATACACGCACGCACGCACACACACACACATAAAAAAAATACACGCACACACACACAAATACACGCACACACACAAATACACGCACACAGAGTACAAGCTAGGCGGACAAAGGCTACAAACCTCGGCAAAGGAGAAAGACCTTGGAGTGAGTATAACGCCTAGCACGTCTCCGGAGGCACACATCAACCAGATAACTGCGGCAGCATATGGGCGTCTGGCAAACCTTAGATTAGCGTTCCGTTACCTTAACAAGGAATCGTTCAAGACACTGTATACCGTGTACGTCAGGCCCATACTAGAATATGCAGCACCAGTCTGGAACCCACACCTGGTCAAGCACGTAAGGAAACTGAGAAAGTGCAAAGGTTTGCGACAAGGTTAGTTCCACAACTCAGGGTCTGTCTTATGAAGAAAGGTTGAGGGAAATAGGACTAACAACACTGGAGGAAAGAAGGGTCAGAGGAGACATGATAACGACATACAAAATACTGCGGGAATTGACAAGGTAGATAGTGACAGGTTGTTTCAAGAGGGAACACAGAAACAAGGGGACACAACTGGAAGCTGAAGACTCAGATGAGTCAAAGGGATGTCAGGAAACATTTCTTCAGCCACAGAGTAGTCAGGAAGTGGAATGGACTGAGAAAGATATAGTGAGGCAGGAACCATACATAGTTTTAAGACAAGGTATGATAAAGCTCATGGAGCAGGAGAGCAGAGACCCAGTAGCAGACAGCGAAGAGGCGGGGCCAGGAGCTGAGACTCGACCCCTGCAACCACAATTAGGTGAGTACAATTAGGTGAGTACACACACAAATACACGCACACACACAAATACACGCACACACACACAAATACACGCACACACACACAAATACACGCACACACACAAATACACGCACACACATACACAAAACACACAACCCGCACATAGAAGAGAGGAGCTTACGGCGACGTTTCGATCCATACGTAATGGTACGAATATTTGAAGGGTGTTCGCAGTGCTAAAAGAAAGGCTTGGTTTTGTTTACATCTTTGTTGTAATCCCTTACTTATTTCTTCCGTTTATTTCACGGTAAGTAGTGAAGATAATTTGCAATGGAAACCTAGCTAATGGATGAAGAGGCGATAAAAATGAGGATGATTTCCTTTGTTCCTTGCTTTGTCTGCCAGGTTTTTCACCTTCCCATATCTCATCGAGTGAGGCCTGGAATTAGGCCTACCTGTCTTTGGATCCTTTCTGCTGATGCCTATACGTAATTTGTTAAGTGAACATGCAAGAGACTTCCAGCAGCAGTATATATTATGAAACAGAAAAGTGTTTTATAATATAATAAAGCAAAAAAAAAGTCAAATTTAAAATCATAAGAATCGAAAAAAATTTCTAGTTGTACTGAAGAATAGGAAGAATCTGCCTAGGCTACTAGACGTGGACGTTGTATTTATGTTGTGTACTTTTGTAAATTACTAGTATGTATAATTGTAGTGTGAATAGATTTCTGACATAATTAGGTATTTAAAAAGCTTAATATATTTTGTTGTAACTTGGTTCTGTGTAAGCTAGATGTATGGATTGAAGAGGTCAAGGCAGGATTAGCTAAACGCAAAGGGAAGTGACAAGGGAACATTAGATAATAAGTTGTGCATCAATAGTATAAAATACCGACAAAATGATGAATTAGACACATGTGCAACATCTGGGTATCTTTATTTTGTAGACGTTTCGTCCTCCAGTGGCTTTATCAAAACAATACATGGACATAATCTGAAGACTAAAAATATATGCAGAGGAGGTAATCAGTCTCTCAGACTAGTAGAGACTGATTACCTCGTCTTCCACAGTCTTCTGTATATATTTTTTATTCTTCAGATTATATCCATGTATCGTACTGATAAAGCCACTGGATACTAGATAGCAAAACGTCTACAAGGTAAAGATACCTAGATGCTGCACATGTGTCTAATTCATTATTAGAATATAAGAAAGGGGAAGGCTTGCGTAAACGCAAAGGAATTAACCTAGATGCAGTTGGAGAAGGGGCGAGGATTACCTAAACATAAAAGGAATAGGCAATTAATGCCTTAAAATAATGCTTACTGGACGCTGTTATAACTGAGGCAGGGAGGGGGGGGGAGGGTAATATGTTACGTTTTTCAAAGATTCAGATTAACACTTCTTGTCAGTAGATGTGAGGAGGAGAGTAAATAACTGAAAAGTATGTTCACAGTAGATGCAGTTGTTCACATTAAAATAACTCCAACAATCCCTGTCTCCATTGGGACTGATTGTACACGAAAAGGCGAAAAAAAAACCATTTTCCAGTGTTTAGTCACCAAACCCAATCATAAATGTTAGTGAAGCAACTTCTGCCTTCGGCGTCAGTATTATGAAATGTCACTGGTACAGACCTGGTGGGGTAATTTAACAAAATATTAATCAAATAGAACCGTGTAGTTATTTTGAAAACGGGTTATATTTGTGGAAGACTTTCACTGCAACATGCCTTGGTGTGACCCAAGCGGTACTTCTCCTCATCCATCTTGATAGAGTCCAGACAAACTATAGCCGCCTTCTTCTCGTCCTCGGCATCATTCATGGCCTTGGGGGCCAAGATCTTGTAGCTAAAGAAGTATCGTGTTAGGATGACGGGCATTTTCACACGACAAGCACACAACTTTCTGATGCTTGTGTCATATACTCGATAATCCTTTCATTGTTTTCGATAATAACATCAGGATCATACAAAATTCACTTACCTTCATTACAGTGTTAGGATGACTGGGAGGATATTAGTCATATGATTTCCCTGCTTAGTTCTGGATCACAGACACCGCTTGATATAATTAATTATAATGCTGAAAGTTAAAGCTCGTCTCTTATCCTCAAATATTGTCTCTGCTAAATAACTCTTTGGACAACTGCACACTAATCACCTAAATCGCTAAACCTATTTGAGTCAAAAATATAAAAAATAAGGCTTCGGAGGTTCGATTCTCCGCTTGCTAATCACGAGACATACACACTACCACACTGTACTCATCTAATATCTTACAACTTGAGACTTTCATATTGTCATTAAAGAGCAACGGTGACTGTTGTCTTACAGATTACACATCATAAAATGAAATATTGATAACATATAAAGACCACCAATACCAAGACTCCTATTGCTACCGGTCAACTGATTCGGAATAATTACAATTTTTTAATGAAATAATATAATTATTGGCGCAATCTGGATCAATTTTTTTCTTAAACTGACGTCAGAAGGAATACTCATTATATCCGAAGAAACAGATATTATATAATTTTTTGGAATGTAATATTCTGACTAAAGAGAATGGCAAAATCAGCAATAATTTTTTTTTAATATGGCGTTTAGTGCAGGGCGCAACTTGACAAATTTGGGAAAACCTGAAACTAATTCGGGAATTTTGTGGTATATTAACAATACTTAAATTTTGTTTACGCAATTAATACTTTTCTATAATCAACTGATGGTTAGACTAAATTAATGTTTTTGTATAACGTGTTTTGCATATGTACAGCTTGGTGTTAATTAAGTTTTGATGGAGCCATTTTACGTATGTCTAAGGCTAATAACTTTTAATGTTTACCTCTACAGGACAGCGAACTTACCGGTGCTTGAAGTCAGGATATACCATCCTGTTAGGGAAGCCCTTACGACAGATACGGATGCCTTCAAGCACACCATTACAGGTCAACTGATGCATTACCAGAGCGGCGTCGATCACACCTATTCAGGGACGAGAACACAGTATCAGGGATATGTACTGGACCCCTTACGACGGCCAGCATCCCAGAGACAGGAGCCCCACTGTCCAGCCCCAGGTAGGTGGCTACGTAGAGGGTTCTTCCGGGGTGTATACATGCAACACCAAAACGGTAGTTGAAGTGAACTATTAAAGATGACAGCACTAACCGGTAGTTGAAGTGAACTACCAGTCACACCGACACCAACTGTGTTATGAAAGTTTGTGGAATTGACTTTACTGAACCATATGAAAATTAAGACTCTGGATGACTCATTATAACTACATTTAAATCAAATCCGTATATTTTTAAGTTATTTTAATTGCATAATCAAAGTGTAATATCTGTATAAGTTAGGTGGCTATAACATACTTAATTGAAAGTGTGATATTAATACTTAACAACATTTGGATTAACCGATAGGCGAGATAGAAATGATACAGGAGAATAAGTACAGCTGAAGGGAGACTTTAAGAAAATTTAATATATTACAGTACTTGTTAAGAGAAGAATGATGCAAGTCTCAGTACTAGTAAAGATGAGAGTGATGATGGACCTTACCAGGCTCCTTGAAATAGTTAGGAATGATGCAGCGTACGAAGTGAGGGGAAGTTTTTCTCAAGACAGCCATCAGGTTGTTAAGCTGTTCCTGAAGAATGAACAATAATACATACTAAAACAAGAACTACGAGGACACCATAACCCGTTGGTCAGGAGTTGGTCCAGTACTTCACTGGGTTTCCCAACTGACCGCTCTAACACTATACAAAAAACAATACCCATTGAGATCCAGCGCTTGGGTAGACAAATTTCACGTTACCACATTACATACAAGATTGGACATTGGACAGGAGATGGAACATGCCTGTTAATCACAAAAAAAATTCCAACCGTGGCAGTAATGATTAACACGTGAATTATTTGATGGACATTGTATTTAGTTATTGCTTATATATATATACACAGGGAGTTGGGGTATCCCATCCAGTCATTGTGGAGTTAAGAATACGCTTTTAGACATAGGACATTGAGACAAGACAAGGGCCGGCTAGGTTCTGTACCAGCTTTTAACGAGGCCTGTGGCAACTCTGGGATCTTACCAGCTGCCTTAATCTCATTAGGAATAATACAACGGATGAAATGCGGGGCTGTGCTCCTGAGGACAGTCATCAGGTTGTTGAGCTGCTCCTGAGGGAAGGAGGGAAATTTAGCAGATATAGATTGCAGTAGTTACCTTGATATCCTCTTCCACCAGGGGCCTTCAGGGTCTTGTGGGCATTTATGTCGGGCATGTCACAAGTCCCGATAACATTTCTAGGCTATACAGGGTCTGTTCTAACGTCTTGAATGACCCACATGCAGTCGATAGGTCTTAAACCTAACAAACTAACTGGCTACAAAGTCATGTTTTGTCCTGTTGAACACTAGAAAAAGTACACATGGGTGGTAAATGCCTATTGGCGGTTCACCGGACAGATAACATAAGTTTTCCCACCAGCTGTCAGATATATGGACAGTGATGACACTAATCTGGGATAAGTAGAAGGGAAAAAACAAGGATCAAATGACTGTTTCAGGGACATGTTGGACAAAAAAGGACAAATTTTTGAATGGAAACGGAGACAGGACAATAAATTTGTCAGTAATAACCTTGCTCAAGAAGGTGTTGTACTACTGTACGACTATTTTAGATCTAATTGGGGACCTTACCAGACGCCTTTACTTCATTAGGGATGATACAACGGATGAAATGCGGGGCTGTGCTTCTGAGGGTGGTCATCAAGTTGTTGAGTTGCTCCTGGGGAGGACCCGGGGCCAGTTAGCTACATGATTATAACTATAGGTAAAAAAAAGGGGGCCAAGAGATGTGGAAGTCCTTTTTCCAGTGTGTGAAAGGGCATGCGTGTAGAGAGTCTTAACCATAGTGCTACTAGGAAACAGGTCTTGTTCCTCAAGTGGTCATGTACCGGGCTCTTCGAACCTACGTTTCATAACGGTCCGATATATGGAGTAAATTGTTCCTAAACTAATTAGGGAGAAGGGTTTGCCACATTGTAAAGTGGATTAAACTTTCCAGTGGAGAATAAAAAAAAGTGACCCAACAAACCTACCAGTCCGGCCAGTTACATCCGTTTAAGTATGGTTTTAGAAGTGGTGGAGGGAAGGGGAAGTCACACACGTTTACAGAGAGCACTCTTGAAGGTGGCGTACTTCAGCTGTTCTTGAAGATCACCTCATGGCTTGTAAACTTTGTGGTCGTTTGAAATGATAGACCATAAAAAACACAAACTTTACTGTGAAGGGAAAACAAGAGAAGGGTGCCTGTCCTCTAGGTTCACTCGGGAGGACTGGCATCACAAGAGTGTTGGGGTGCATGGCGGGGGATTAATGGTTGGGGGCGACCTTACCAGTCTGCTTAAATTCATTAGGGATGATGCATCTGATGAAGTGGGGACAAGTGCTCATCAGGGTGGTCATCAGCTTATTTAGCTGCTCCTGGAGTCAGACCATATAAAGGGAGAAATGAAACTGTTAATTGACACAAACTGCATGAAAATACCGCATGGAGGGTGGGAGGGGATAGTAGAGGTGTTTTGAGATGTACGTGTATAAATGTTACTGAGACGGTGAAGAGAGTTCAAGTGTAGTTAACAGGAATTTTGTACAGCACACGATCGCATAAATAAGTTTATAGTATTCATAATACAATATAAGATTATAAGATAGGTGTAAGGTTGTAGTATTGTGGGAGACATATTTATCATTAACCTACCAAACGCCACCAAATAATTTAGAGAGAGCAGTCTTTACTGATGACTCCACATTTGCCACCTCACACTGTCTTAAATAAAATAGTCACCGATGAACTCGGAGAAAATGAGTACTACATGCATCACAACTTGCAAACTCGCGTTCAACATAGAAATGACCTACATGCTATTTTGAAATCAATCTATCAACCTCAGTATTAATAAGTGACATTAAAATAGAGAGAAGGAAGGTCCTACACCTAGACAGCCAACTAAAATTGAACACAATGTTATACTCGACCATAGAGAACACTGCCTCATCAACAATGGCATAGTCAACCATAGAGAACACTGCCTGAATAGTGGCATAATCTACCAGACTACAGTTTAATATAAATCAACAATTATTTCACCTCATTTAATTTTTTTTCGGTTCATTTCAATCCAAATTCTAGTACATATTTTGTTTAACGTAAATTTTACTTAGTATGCTGCACATACTTTATAATTTATGTCTCTACTGTAATTGCAGTTAAGTGTGAACTACACCTATAATATTATTTATTCTACACGACCAATAACCTTCAACTTTGTACTTTATGATGTCTGTATTAGTCGTATATCTGCTAACTATAACACACCTATATTTACTATGTTAACATTTTTTTTTTCGATTACTTTCACTACTACTGTTCCTTATTTCCAAATCATTATTACTGCTACTACTGTTCTTTGTTTTGAGACATCAGCTTACCTAATCGATACACACAAATTAGTAAATCGGGATTCACACTGATTTTAATGTACCTTCTGAAAATGAAGATAATTTTGATTACTGTTTGTATAGGTTCAAGGTGTATTTTTTGATAGGTTAAAAACGTGTTCGTGGATACGTTAATATTAACATACTTATTATATTAATGATTTTTTTTACAGAAGTATAATAGATCTTGGCACCCCACGAGGTAGGGGATTGACAGAAAAATTTGGGTCGTTGTTGGTGGGAAAAGTTAAGGAAAAAAGAGAGAGGTGATAACGTT
>WNWK01001982.1:160000-237372 GCA_009830355.1 Cherax destructor
AAAAAAACACTGTTGTTGTTGCACGCAACATGCACCAGCAGCATTTGCCACTGTAGTAAACAAAAACTTTGTCCTGGCAAAGTATCAATAGGTTTAATATCAAAATAGTTATTATAAAATGTTTATATATTTCTAACATTTTTTTACTAGCTAAACTTTTGAGTGTTTAAGATTACTTTTTTTTTTTTGCTTGTTGAGGCTTTATTAAGTTAATGTAAATATTACAGTATCAATCTAAATGAAGGTCTATAATGTATTTAACTACCAAAGTATACTACCAAGATATACCACTAAGATATTCTACCAATTAACTTAATATTTACTTAATTATCACATGATGTAGCAAACAACTTGAAATTCATCTAACGAGAAAAATATAAGTGTAAGTCTAAAGAGCAAACTAAGCAACAAAGATTATCTGTATTTCAGTTCCTCCATATTCTACGGAGGTTTCACTGGGTGAAGCCAATAGTACAGGAATGGCTGGTGGTCGAGGCTGCAGCGGTACTCTGTGGAAGAGATATATCCCATAATCTCTGCTCTCCTTACCCACTTACTGAAAATATATGACTAGCGAATAATCTTGGCCCAGTATTATCATGGCAGTTTTATAGTAATTATTCTACAGGACAAGAGTAAGACTTAATTCGCAAGTAACCCACAGATTGAGAGCGAAAACTGAAACACTTTCAGCTGTTATCAAGTTACCATTTAATGGTCCTATGGGCTATGGTTAATAGGACCATTAAGGTGTCCAGTTTACACTTCAATTGATGGGCTGTGAATTGTTACAGCCACGGTATTGTGACTTATTCTTCAAAGACTGAGAACGAAAGGTCATTTAGTATGGAAATAAAAGAGGGTTCCTTGGAATACGTACCACCCTTGCCACCAGTGTCAGCGCCACCAGACTGGCCGGGGTGGTCGAAGAAGATCTCAACAGAAAGAGAGTTGCTGGCCTTCTTGAGCTGGTCGACGACGGTGTCGTTAAGGGGATCCTTGTTCTTCTCAAGCCATCCAGTAAGGTTGTATGGCACGGTACCGGCGTAGTGAACGATGGCAAAGTGGGACTCGACTTGACCTGGCTTGGGAGGTTTGGGCTTGATGAAGTTAGGAGATTTCCCAAGATGGTTCGTCTTCAGCTTCTCCTCGAAGGATTTGTCAGTAGCCTTAGGGAACATAGACTCCTCTTCAAGGATGGAGAGGATGCCTAGAGGCTGTTGGAGACAATGCATTATTGTTAGGAAAACTCAAACTGCTGAGCTTATTTGAATCTAATATTATAGCATATGGACATTTTTTAAAACGGTTGACTTGCAAGATGAAACAAAGTTTAATTTTATATGAAAGCATGACAAGTTTGAAAATATAGTTATTATATTCATTGAAATCGCTTAATCCATAGGGATTTTCAGTGAGCGCTACGTGTTTAAGCTATAACTGTAAGAAGATCAGGTTGTACTTACCTGGAGAACCGTAAAAACTGTTTTTGACAAATATCCTTTAGTCTACATTTGAATGTGAAAATATATATATATACATATATATTAACTGTTTTCAACAGAATTTGAGATATTATGTTAGAGTGGCATTGGCATAATGCTTATAAATATGAAGGACATACTGAAAGCTGCAAGACAATGAGTGCATGAGATGTAACAACATTCAGTGCCAACCTATTGATCTATGCGTTCCATTGCTTAATGCGTATTCCGGTAGCATGAAGTGGCACTAGAGCCAGCAGATAGGTGGTGGGAACGCGAGGCGTGTACATATAACAAAGAAGCACGAGAGTTAGTGGGTTAAGAGTGGAACTGTGAGACAGCAACCATTGCTCAGTGATAAATGACCTGCTCTTTCCGTCTACTATGTAGTAAAAGTCTACATAGATAACGGCTTGGAGGTGCGTTATCACCTGGCTTGGCACGAGATGATTACGTACATGATTGCACGAGATAACATATAATCCCTCTTACTGTTCCGTGGTAGAGGTTACCTTTTCAATGAGGTCAATACAAGCCTGGAGGTCAAGACCAAAATCTATGAAGGTCCATTCAATTCCCTCCCGCTTGTATTCCTCTTGTTCCAGGATAAACATATGGTGGTTGAAGAACTGTTGCAGTTTCTCGTTTGTGAAATTGATACAGAGTTGCTCAAAACTGTTGAACTGGAGGTGAGGAAAGGGACTATACATCAGTAATGCACAAGGAAATGCACAGACAAGTTAGAACAAATTCAAGGTGGGCACAAGTAACAAAGGCGGTCGTTCGCTTTGTTTTCTCACAGGACATAAACGAAAATCATAAGACACATTAACAGAGGGTTATGTTGACAAATTAGGGGTACACGTTGGGATTCAGGGGTGGTGTCATAGTCACCAGTTCGCCTGGCACTCCGAGGAGGGTCTGGTTTGGCAACGGACAAAAGAGACAGGGTACAGGTCCTTCATGTCCTGGCATGGACCACACGACGGACGCTAAGATTGGCACTGTCGTTTTACCTTCTCAATTAGTTCAATGCAGGCCTGAAGGTCCAGACCAAAATCAATGAAAGTCCAATTAATGCCCTCTCGCTTGTACTCTTCTTGCTCGAGGACAAACATGTGGTGGTTGAAGAACTGTTGCAGTTTTTCGTTGGTAAAATTGATGCATAACTGCTCAAAGCCATTAAACTGGAAGGGTGGTAATAGATGCACAGAGATTAGGTTAAGCAACACAATACGAGTGGGATAGACGGCTCTGGCCTCGTCTTAGCTGGCCACGGGGTTGGGGAAGCTGGGAAGAGGTGAAGAGATATGAGTAAACACTAACACATGGAGGTTTAGGTAACAACATAATATGGACCCTAGAAAGTTTGTGTTTCTTCCGGATCTTTTAGCGTGGCGATACGAGGGAAAAGTATCCATATAATTATGGAGGAGGGAAAGAAGCGGGGTAAGGAGTAAAGAAATCAGAAGAGCATGACTCTCTCCTGCGTGATCCATGTTAGAAAAGAAATGTCGAGTTTGTTGATTTCAGTAAGTTGGTACATGCGTGGGAAGGTAAGGGGTCGGTAGTTACCTTCTCAATAAGTTCAATGCAGGCCTGGAGGTCCAGACCAAAGTCAATGAAAACCCAGTTAATGCCCTCTCGCTTGTACTCTTCTTGCTCGAGGACAAACATGTGATGGTTGAAGAACTGTTGCAGTTTCTCGTTGGTGAAATTGATGCATAACTGCTCGAAGCCATTGAACTAGGAAAGGCAAGACCATACACTAGGATAAGGTTCTATTCACAACACACTGAAAAATCATACCGAGGGGAAGTTTGGTCTGTCATATCATTAGACCACAAATGGACAAGGGTAACTCACATAACGGGAAAGGTTAATACATCGAGGACCTCCTAGTGAGGGATTTCTACAAATCTTGGAAGTCATGTTTTGTTTCCGTCACCTAGATTCAGAAAATGCATATACGGACAGAGGAAAAATGTCCTGCCAGTTTAATGGGCAGGGTAGGTTCGGAAAAAAGGGGGTGCGCGCCACTGATATATGGCTTTATTGTACACATGGAGAGTAAGATTTGTATGAACAGTCTGTGTTGGGCAGCATTAGTACACAAGTATCCGTTGCAGTAGCTGCTGCCAGTGTGAGGGGATGGGGTGACAAGGAACACTGTTGTGTGAAATTTGCCACTTCCCAAAACGTTCTTTATTGGGACTATGGCGTCAGAAGATGCAGAATCTCCACAAACGCGCAATGTTGATGTGATATTGTTACCTTCTCAATAAGTTCAATGCAGGCCTGGAGGTCCAGACCAAAGTCAATGAAAACCCAGTTAATGCCCTCTCGCTTGTACTCTTCTTGCTCGAGGACAAACATGTGATGGTTGAAGAACTGTTGCAGTTTCTCGTTGGTGAAATTGATGCAAAGTTGTTCAAAGCCATTGTACTGTTGGGAAGGATTGAAAGATAATAAATATCGAACTGGGAGATTCCCTGCTTGTTTAATCCTCCATCAGGGTGTTCTGCTCAATTATGAATGTTTATTACAGGATTGCAGGGTACATTTAATGAATTGTGATTACAGATATGACAGATCAAAGGCTTATGTAATTTTTAGTTTTAATAAAACGCTTTTAAAGAATTTCGTTAGAACGATCTTCAGAAAAATACGAAAAGTAACGTCAGTTAATTTGTATAAAGCTGAAATTCCAGATTTGATACAGTTCAATAGCTGGGTAAATTGAGTTACATTAGTTTCACACTGAAACAAACACCAATTTTCCTTTAAAAGATAAGATACAAAGATGTTTGTGTAGTATGCTAGGGATTTTTTAAATTTAGGTAACAAAATTCGATGCAGGGAAAAATGACATGAAAGACCAAAACGAGTAATAAGTAGTCTCGCTTTTCCCGACAGATTATAAAATAATAAAAAGTATTAAGATAAAGGAATTGTAATGCAAATTAGTGGGTTGGGTGGCGGGGGTAAGCCAACATATTGTCCAGATGGGGTTTGAGGAGAAAGAATGCGGTGGTGGTGGTGGTACTGCTGCTTGCTTCTGTTGCCCAAAACCTCCGCTGCTGCTGCTCAGAAACATATTATATATATATATATATATATAGGCGGGCAGGGAGCAAGGATAAGGGAGAAAGAAAAAAACTGAAGCCCGTTGGGATAGTATACTGAAATACAAGCATAATGGCTGTCTCTAACATGTTTGGAACATGAGGAGCATTCATAATATTTCTTGCATCAAGGGCAGTGTTGGTCAAGTATTAGCCATTATGCTAATATTTACCAAAAATAAAAGGCCACGGAAATACGACTTTCACAGAAATATTGACAAATCTACCTACCAGACTTGATGTATGTTTGTCTTGCCTGAAGACATGCCTGCTTTGTGGGCTTTCCTCACATATATTTTTATATGTTTCTCAAATATGTTGATAGGTTGAAATGGGAAGTGTCACAGTTAGGACGGAGGAATGACGGTAGAGTACGAGAGAATAACACAGTGGAATGGGAAGACGAAAGAAGAAAGTAGTAATAATGGTAGAATTACCGACAAAATGTTAGGTAAATACACACAGATGCATCTAATGTGACATTTTATTGTGGCAACGTTTCGCTTTCCAGGAGCTTTGTCAAGCCGTTACAAACAATACATTGACAATATCACATTAGTTGCATTTGTGACCATTTAACTTACAGTAAGAATGTAACACACTGAATATGAGGAGAGGTTTTTCTGGAGGGAAAAAGTGTGGCATCATGAATACAAACATTTGTTCCTGTTATCCTCGTCACAACGGGCACAATTAAAAATAACTTATGTATTAGCGGGAGATGAGTAAAACGAACATGAGTTATCACTCGGTAGATGCTGCTGCCTGGAAGAGAAGGAAATATCTTCAAGGACGGAGAGGGGGGGATTTGGTATTCCAAACGGTACTGGAAGAAAAGGAATGGGAGAAAGTGTCTTCAGGGACAGGGAGGCTATTCCAGAAGGAACTGGAGAGAAGGGAGGAGAAGAAGTGTCTTCATGGAAAATAAGGGTGCATTCCAGAAAGTACTGTAAAAGAAGGGAGAGTAAATTGACTTGGGAACAAGGAGGAGAATATTCTAGACGGTACTGGAAGAAAAGGGAGAGTAGGAAGTGTCTTCCGGGACATGGAGGGAAGGATTCAGACTGTACTGGAAGAAAAAGGAGGGAAGTGTCTTCAAGGAAAGGGGGTGCTGGGAAAAGAGAGAAATTGTATTCGGGGACAGAGAAGTGGTCATCCAGACAATACTATAAGATAAGGGAGGATTTGAAGTATCTTTTGGGACGGATGGGAAGTTCAAAGCGGTACTTGAAAAGATGAGACAGTAGCTTAAAAGACAGAAAGGGAGTAATCCAAACGACACTGGAAGAGAAAGGGAGAAAATGACTGGGACCGGGAGGGGTTATTCCAGATGATGCTAGAAGAGGAGAGCCTGGGGAATGTCTTTTAGGACAGGGACTGGGTCCTCCAAAGGTTGCTGCTATGAGTCGCAATTAGAGTTCAAACCATTACCATGTCTCTGAAAGAGGATGGAGGGGGAGGGTCACTCAAACAGTTTTAGCAACTGGGTTCTGCTAGTGGGTGTAGGAAGATGAGTCATTTTCAGTAGAGGAAGATCACACTGGGGGCGGCGTGCATGGTGCGGGAGGGTATCGGGGACAAAGAGCACCTCATATAGCCTTTGGGGTGAACTAGTACCTCTCAAAAGCTTAATACAAAAACTCCAGTTCCATACGAACTCAAGAATATACGTGAAGACTCGCAGAGAATTCTCAGTACAGCTGTTGATTCTGATCTGCTCCAGGGCGTAGCAGTCACGTTAAAACAGGGGACATTGTCATCACTGGGGGGGAGGGGCAGAGAATTTGGGGGTCAGAAACATTATCACTGGAGGGAAGGGATGATATTGGGGAGAGGGGGGTCAGAAATATAGTTATTACTTAGAGAAGGGAAAGAGAATGGGTGGAAGGATTAGAAATATAGTTATCACTGGTGGGAAGGGGAAGAGATTAGAGGGGTGCAGCTGTTGGTTTAATTTGTCCACGATTACAGCACTCACGATACATCAAGTGCCTCAAAATATGAAACTGCTGCAAATCAATGTTATGAATCTATAATTTTCTATATAATGTATCATAACTTAAATTTTTATCATTTGCAAAGTTTGCTTTATATCACAGTAAGATATTGCACCATAAAAGAAATCGGTGGTAGAAAACTTACATCGAAGATCTCGAAGCCGGCAATGTCGAGGACACCGATGAACATAACTCGCTTCTGCCCGGTCTCTAGGGTGACGTTACATTTCTTCACCAACCACTTGAAGGCGCGATCGTAGATGCCCTTAGCAAGAGCGCCCACCGAGTAGTTCACCTGATCCTTGTTCCTGCCCTGGGTCACGAACTCGTTACCGACCTTGATCTTGGGTTTGGTCAGGTTCTTGTACAGATCAGCACCCTCCACGCCCATTAACTTGCCAATGAGATCACCTTCCTGCAGGAGAGATAAGAGTGGCTCTCACTAATGTGAATTATTCCTACTCTGGGAATTGCGTTACACTCTCGTGCTGAACACTGCCCACCACACCAAGTATAAAAAGTTGAGAAAGATAGAGAAAAAAAGGAAGATTTTTTTAACAAAATCATCTACACGTGCATTTTGTTGCAGCCCTATCTATCTAGTATTTCAATAGTTACAATATGGGAACAAAAGCTAGCTGTTTCCAAGTCATATTCTGTCACGCAAAAGAAGTTTCATAAATGAAGTAATGAAATCTGGAACACTTCAGTAGGACATGAAGACAGTGGATAGGAAATTGTAGTAGGGAGATAGCATCCCGATCTCGCACCACGAGTGATAACTATAACGAATTCAACATTTTCTGGTAGTTTTCGGCAACCTCGATGCCAGACATATTGCGATGTTTTTTTTTTTAATTTGTAGTTAGACATAGATTTTTATCGGTTTTTTTTTAATTTGTGGTTAAACAGGTTTTCATAAGTTTACATAATCTAACCTAACAACTTAAAGAAAACAACATTTATAGTTTACACGAAGCTTTAAGGAAACTAGATGTGTTATTGTCACTGCTCGATCCGAGGAAGGTTGAAGATTTGATGGGAATCGGAAGAGGCATTCAAATAGCTTATGGAAACTGATATCCAAATTTCACCTCTTTCAGAGGGACCAAAGAGACTAATATCCTAAAATACACAAGTACATTTAATTTGAAGCCGCTCAGTTGGTGAGCTAACAAGTAATCAGCATAGAAGGGTTGAAGCTAATCAGATGAGACGACACTCAGGAATTATCGCATGAAAAGTAGTATTTCAAGAAGATATATTTTCCAGTAATATATTGCAGCCATTCAGAAGAAGCATTCTTTAGTTATTGAATAAAAAATAAATAGCACTTTTCGGTAAAAATCAGCAAATTGGGACTCATGGCGCCCAACAGCAGCATGAGGCTTGTGCTCAGGAAACCACACCAGTGCTGAAAACCTGAAGCCGCTCACATGAATCACTCTCGTTATGCCACGGATTCCAACGATTCCAAGTTTTTTTTTTTTTTAACTGTTTTGCTCATCAAACTTGCCATCACGCAAACTAAACTTAATAGGTACTATACTAAGATGCATCAGCCGTTAAATATTGAAGCCGCTCAGAAGAGGTAAACTGAAAATTATGTGATTTAACTGGAACAAAAATGCCACACTATTTTACACATAAAAATGGTCAGATCTGCACCAATATATTTAAATTTCACTCTCCACTGTCGTCGAGGTTTTGGCACCTCTTCTGAACGTTTAAAGCTACGCCACTGAGGGGTTTTGAAAGATATCCGAGCCATTCCAGGAAGCTGGAAATGTATTCAACAACTCTGGTCATAGGGCACTTGAACATGCCAATTATACCAAGAATTAGTCCCCGTTACCGTGCCCAAGTGTTGAAAAATTGAAGATGATTGGATGAGGCGTTCTTGAATTACTAGCAAAATCGAATCGAAAACTTGGAAGAATAAAAAATCATGTACCCCTGCCGGAATACCTAATTAACTTAGTGAAATAAAGATAGGTGAAGAGAGAGAAAAGTGTGCATTATTCACAGGTATATAATATGGAGAACACGGTAAACAAGTGAGGCGCGGGGTCTTACAGCTGTGCCGTCAGGTTCAGCCTGCTCCTCGCGACCCCTCTGTTTGAACTTCAGCTCACCGAAGTGCATCACAGAAGCGACGATCTTGTAAACGTTTTCTTTTTCTTCCTTGGAGAAGCCGAGCACATCGAAGGCATCCTGGAAGACGGGCATTTGTGGTCTTAGAGAGGGTATTTTGTTTGTCAATAAAAATATCACTTAGGTGGTGGTATTTTACCAGGTAACACCTAAAATTATATATGTTTGGTATGCCTACAGCCATAGCTCATATATCAAAATTTACTGGATAATAATTTACTTTCAACATGCAATATTATCAGTAAACATTTCTAACCAGACTAAATTTTTATTTTGCGGATGTAACAATCAAATTTCCCATAATATTTTTTTCAATTGTAACACTACAATTATCTTTTCACATTCACTTAATATGTGGCGACCTGATACGGTAATGATAACCTGAATGGTAAGTCTATAGTTATAGTAAATGATACAGTAACAAGAAATAAAAGTGCACTTGCCTGATTGAAGCAGTTGGTAATAAGAATTGAAGGTGATTGGTAACATGCACAGCTTTCTTGGTGAAGACCAAACCATAATGAAATTAGTAGCAACTTAGTTTTACAGCATGCATGTACCCCAGTTAGAATGGAGAGATGGAAACATAATACAGTGGTCACATTGGAAAAACCAAGCGATCTCACCGGTCAGGATGATAATAGTAGATTAAGACTGCAGTATTTACTCTTACGTAGGCGACTTGTGATGACAAAAAAAATGTTTAGTGGATCAGATACTATGGAAAGTATAAAGTAATTACTCCTTTACAACTTAAAAATAAAGTGAAGTTAAGGGGTTTTCTAGATTTTTTTAATTGTGGGTGGAAGACGAGCCTAGTGGATTTTATTGTTTAGGAAAGATTTGATCAGACCTCAAGGGCCGTGAAAGGCTTTCCGGAAAGAATTAGGAACAAACATACACTAAAAGATGATTCCATACAGGAGTTTAAATGCGTCAGTCATTCGAAAATTAAGAGGCGGGCCCAAGAGCCACAGCTTGTCTCTACAGATTCGAATATGAAATTACAGTCACACACACAAACACAGACAGTGCTAGGAAGTTATGACAGAGAGGTTAGGTTTGGTAAGGTTAAATTGTCATCGCTTAATATAACATACCAAGGCTGTAATAAATGAAATATCACATACAAGCGATAAATTTTTTAAATCAAGAACAGAAAATGGGGATCCACCGAGCGCACTCTAAAACTTTTATTTTATTTTCCTCGGGGGTCAAGCGCGTGGAAAATTTGAAATATTCAGGTTCGATCCAAGGAAGAAGATAAGTCCTGTTCCTTGATTTAAGAGCTCATCACCAGCATGAATTCACTTCTCTTGAGGGAAGGGGATGGGCGCACACTATAATACACAGGCAGCATATGCTAGATTAAAAGAGCACTTTAAACCTCTGTATCTGTGTGGGGACAAGTAGTCGTGATCTTAACTTGACAACTGCCCGTAACTGACCGGGGCACTGCTGCACTGTCATTATTCAGTCCTTGTATCATAACCACAATACCTAGATTTAATTCCCATATCTATATGTACTGTATCTCTATATGTACTATAATTCACAGAATTCTTATAGGAGAGTACATCCTTGTCTCTATAAACATCGGCAGGACAGAAGTCTTGTAGAAGTCTGGAGATTCTCCATATTCCAACACACCCTCCACCAGGAAGGAAGAGATTGACGCATTGTATTAGTTTATAATTAGATTATAATTTGACGTCTAAGTTTTTTTATTTAAGAGACACTTGCGCAGCACTAGAAGATATTTATATTATGGGAACGTTTCGCTCATTGGTAGTTTTGTCATTCCAATCTTAGGAATTCAAGGATTATTAACTGATAGTAACATATTTATGCAAAGACCGGTTCTATTGACCTAACAGAAAGTAGACGAAGCATCTAAAGTAGAAAAAACAAAGACGAAACTCGTCAACAGCGTTCGAGTAGTAGAACAGTGAAAGAGACTGAAGGATGACACAGTAGAGGCAGAAATTTAGTTTTAAAAAGAGATAGTTGAAGATCAAGTCATAAAGAGACGGGTCAAAGATAATTGAACACCAACAGGGAGAATAAGAAGCTACAATTGTAAACAAAGAAAAAAGGTACCGAAGGATGCTATAAAGTCTGTTGGAATGCGACACAAGAGGATGTTTTATGTTCTAAAACTAATAGAAACTTTTAACATTTATATGACAAACGAAATGCTGAACACCGAATACATATATGTATTACGATTATAGCTCTGTTTCTGTAACAACACAAATACGTAGTCTCTCACACACATTTAGCATACATAATATGTACATATTTCAGTTTGGCTTAAAAATATTAAAGCAACGTCAAGCCATGATTGCAAGAGCATCATCAACAGCAGAGTTTTAAGCCGAAAAAAAAGCTCATGACGATACAATTGATGCGGCTGATACCAGATAAACCCTGAAGCGAGCACACTGACATGCTTGCCAATTTAGCTGCATTGCATTTTTAAAGAGATGACGAAAGGCAGTTCTGTTATAAACATTGAGCGCTCTGAGAGTTCAGCTGCCATCTTAACTCTCATCTGTAGCTCCCAGAACCATGATAAGCACGCTGAACGAACGAAGTTAGTCCCATGTTTTCACCATTTATAACTTCTGCTCTATCCCGGCAGAGGAAGTACCCGCACTTACATCAGTGAACTGCATGTCCTCTTTGTCATCAATGGAGGCCACAGTGACCTTGCCTTGTGAGACGAAGTGATAGTCGTGGATGTCGTTAGACAAGTGGCACATTGCTAGAAATAACAAGGAAGTATTTTGGTCAACATTGTGTCTTACCAGTGACCTGAGGGAGGAAAGGAGGGATAGTGCCGAGTGTTGTTTGATGGCACTTTTGAGGATGAGGGGAAGGGAAGGATAGTGCCTGGTGGTGTTGGAAGACACTCTCAAAATAATAGGAAACCATTATGGTAAAATGAGATGCTAATAATGAGTATATCTAGCTATTATAATAATAAGTAAGGAAAATAAAAGTGAGGGATGGGGGAAGGGAAGTTACTGTAAGGAAGACAGTTGAGGAAGATGAGAAAGGGAAAGGGGAGGAAGACATGTTAGGAGGCTTGTTTTATCGTCACTACAAAATGGCGACTGGGAAAAAAAGGGCTATGGGGGAAAGATTGGGATTTTGTGTTACATATATGTTAATTCAAAATAAATGTTTAGAAGAGGGTAAAGATGAGATGTTCACGGATAGAAACCATGATTGTACACCTCATGAGTTGAAACAGATGATTGAACTGGTATACTGGAGAAACCTCCATATCTAAAAATGTATATTATTCCAGACTTGGATATATATATATATATATATATTAGTAGATGAGAGGGGCATACTCTTTGTCCTTTTAGAGTCAATGAGGTTTAGGGCATATAATTCTAAGTTAATGTTTAACTATACAGTATCGCATTTTTCTGTAGAACAGTCTCTGTAGTTTGTATGGGTGCATAGTTGTTAGCAACATAACACAGAAATAGGCTACGAAATGATTTATCTATATTCTTAAACAAAACTAAAAAGGAAATAAACGTGTGATTGCAGGCAATAAAGACTGGATCTACGAGGGTTTGTGGGACCGATTTTTGGGTCCTTCTTACGACTGATGCTACTCTAGGCCTCGCGTTCGGGCACTTACATCCGTGAACTGCATTTCCTCAGCATCATCAATTGAGGCAACAGTAACTTTGCCTTGACTCACAAAGTGGTAGTCATGGATACTGTCGGAGAGGTAGCAGATAGCTGTAAGGGACGAAGATACCGTTATTGAAGAGAGAGAGAGAGAGAGAGAGAGAGCAGGAATTGGAGGGGAGTTTGGCATGCACCCAGAGGAACCTCTACGAAGATCCTTCTTGTCTAAGGTTAATAGTCTCTAGAGAACATGAGCATCTGCTTAGGATTCATAATCCTTCCTGCTCTTTGTCTCAACAAAACAAATTCACATCTTATCTTAGATCTTAATATAGCTCTCCAGGCTGGGACAGTGCATCGCCTTGGCTAAAAAAAAAATGTTCTGCACCTTCACTAATTTACTTATGCTTAAACTTGGTGAAGATGGGCAGAATTCTTTAGCAGAAGAAAATGCCACGAGTTCATTGAAGATGGTAAATTATAGGTCTGCAAATAACCTACCATTAAAAGAGTATGATACCAACTCGCTTCTTACTGCGAGTCTGTTCTTTCTATCCAATTCTATATCTCACTAAAATATTTCGCAATATAGACTTAACCTGTAACAGTATAAACTTAACCTATAAAGTATTTTTATATAAATGGGATACCCCTAAAGCTAGCATTTTGTGGTGGTGAGTACTTATGATGTGGTGCGAAGGAAAAGAAGGAAGCCTCTCCTGCTGACCGATGTTCTGGGCTGAAGACAAGATACCCAGCAGAGACACCAATATACTCTCATATTACTATGATATAGCTCATTATAAGTTCTTAAAATTTTCTGGAAAGTTAGTTATAATAACAATATGAATACACTGAATCTGCAATAGTTATTAAAAAAATGAAAAGTAATTTTAAAATACTAGTGAACTGGGTAATGGACAATATATATTGCAGGTATCTGGTGTGAGGATAAACTAAATTTTTAAGAACCACATACATTTCATGTGTTTGACCTGGTCAGACATAATCTGGTAGAACATGTGGTATGATCGCTCAAGGGGTTGTTGGGAGATGACGCGGGCCTTCTCCAGCAAGTAGGTTTCGATATCAGCACCGGACAGCTTGCCAGATGGGTTGAAGTGGATTCGGATGAACTTACCCTGTGGAAGATGTACATACGTGGTTACCTAGGAGGGAAAATCTGAACGTTTGTGTTTTAAAAGGAAGAGCTTTTAGGGATCAAAGAGCTTTTAAGAGATATGGAGATTAGTGCTTTTTAGCCTTAAAAAATGAACATAATGATTAATAAACTTAAATATAGAGTCAGCTTATGAATATTATGGTGATGAAGAGATGAAATACTCACAAAGCGGGAGGAGTTGTCATTACGGACAGTCTTGGCGTTACCGAAGGCCTCCAGTACTGGGTTGGTCTGAACGATCTGGTCTTCCAGGTTCTGTCAGGGAGTAGTGATAAATGCGTCAGTTCCTGTGTCGCTCTCATTATCAGCGGCAAATTGTAAACAATTCCAAAATGATCATAGGGAGAAGATCTGTAGATTTGTAGATTTGAGTATCAATAACATTTACAATATATGTTTTAGGAGGGGACCAAAAAAATGAGCCTATCAGAAAATACAGATCTTATTACATCATTTCAATCTTATATGTTTTAGGAGGGGATCAAAAAAATGAGCCTATCAGAAAATACAGAACTTATTACATCATTTCAATCTTACAAGGAGATGGTAAAAAAACATGAAGCTGTTTATTTATATTTTGATGCTTAAATGTTAATTTTATAGCATAAGTTTGTGGTTATATATATATATATATATATATATATATATATATATATATATATAGTAGTGAGAGTTAGGAGCAGGCATTTGTGGATAGTGTCACTACTGGTGCTCAGGGGTGAGGGTAGTGTCACTGTTGCCACTCAGGTATCAGGATAGTATCACTGCTGGTACTCAGGGGTGAAGGTAGTATCACTGCTGGTACTCAGGGGTGAGGGTAGTATCATTGCTGGTACTCAGGGGTGAGGGTATTATCACTGCTGGTACTCAGGGGTGAGGGTAGTATCACTGCTGGTACTCAGGGGTGAGGGTAGTATCACTGCTGGTACTCAGGGGTGAGGGTAGTATCACTGTTGGTACTCAGGGGTGAGGGTTGTATCACTGCTGGTACTCAGGGGTAAGGGTAATATCACTGCTGGTACTCAAGTTTGCAAGGGTCGCATCATTGCTGGTACTCGGGTGTGAAGGCTGTGTTACTGCTGGTACTCGGGTATGGGGGGTCATATCACTGGTGTAACCCAGAAAACAAACTTATGGGGTTGAAAGCTTATATCTTTTAAGTTATTCTTTTAATGTTTATGGATAAAAAAATTCACATCACAGTATTAAAGTATAAACACTACAACTTTTGCTGTCCCACAGGAAGTTCAAAGGTATCTTAAATTGTAAGGAAACAATATATTCTCCAGCCTCATGTCATAAAGAGAGGCTTTTGGTCTTCCAATTGTACGGAAGGACTCCTGAGGTCAGGCATGATTGGCCTCTTAGCCATTTACATTACCTGCTTCTTCTCTTCTTGCTTCTTCTTGGTGGAAGCGCCGACATTGGCGAAGTAGGCAATAACCTTCTTTGTGTTCTCAGTCTTGCCAGCACCAGACTCACCACTGCGTTAGAGAACATATTTACATGGTTAGTGGAAGCTTGGGGACGTAAATGAAGCGACAGATACGTTAGGAAACAGGGTGGGATAAGCACGATTGCTGAATCACACAAGAACAACAAATAAGCGACTCACTAAAATATTGAGAGAGGAAAGTTTTGACGGAAACCCATCAGCGTAAGGCATTTGGTGTGAAGGCATGAGAAACGTTTGTCAGTATAGCATACAAGATAATGTTTGGAAAAATGTATATACTTGATCAGCATGAAAGTTTGCAATACTTGGAGCGTAGCGAGTTTAAACAAAGCCAGTTTAGCAAATACTGCAATCATCTGAAGTTAATGGTGGCCTGGCGTTAGTGAATAAGTTAAGACTGCACCCTCTGTAAGGGAGCCCGAAGTAAACAACAGCAACAACGCGAGAGGAACGGCAGAGCGACACATGTGCAAGAACTGCCTTGAGGAATCCAAACTTACTCCACCACCCGAGAACTTGACTTGCTGCTTCTTCTTCTCAAAGGTATCGGTTCTCCTTGCGATGTTGGCAAAATACTGGATAACTTTCTTGGTGTTCTCGGTCTTTCCGGCCCCTGACTCGCCACTAATCAGGAAAGTCAAGGAAGGAGGGAGAGGTAAATAGAAAACAAGCACTGGTGACGTAGTAGTAGTGCAGGTTCAGGACATAGGGACACAAGCTCTCGTCCTACAGGAGCTCAGCCCCCTCCCTCTGTTCATTTTCCCTCGGCAGTTAACTTAGAAGTAGAAGATTTATGGTTTAATATTTAATAAAAGTTGCAGTAGAACGTTGATATCTTGGTGCTAGGTTTTAGAATTAGTTTAATGGCTTAAAATTGTTCTATAAAAACATTTGTAACAATGGAACAACACTAATTAATTGTCAAGCATTGAGCAATGCAAATTTGTAAAAAAAATGCAAACCATCAGACCTAAAAAATCCCAGGCGTCAGAGAGGAAATGGAATTAGTCTTTCGAATTCCATGAAAAATACAAATACTGGAAAAATGTCCTGCAGATTCCAGAAAGAGAAAGGATTTTTCCGCAGAGGATTTGGATCATATTAGAAGGTTTTGGGCATAAATTGCAATAATATATGTATCTCACTCTGATATAACATTTATCTCACTCCACTTCAGTATAACATGTCAGTTATTGAATCATGAATCGTAAAAAAAATATCAAGGCATAGCTGATAATCCTAAGTGAAACTTGAGAGAATGAGTGTGAACATTGTTAAGAGGTTTCGTAAGGAGAGACAGCAATCAGACTTACGTGATCAACATAGACTGGTTCTCGCCGTCTGTAAGGAAAAAAAAGGATCAGTACCACATCCTTCACTACGGCACTTTATTGTCATACTAAGTATTTCAACAAAAATTTTACATACAACTAGTATTTGAAAGGATTAGTTTCGTTAAAGGTATAACGCATATTACATTTTGGTGTGTTTTGCAAAAGGATTTAAAATCAAGCAATAAGAATAATTCTTTGGTACCCCTCAGACTACTAAAAAACCTTACGTAGCCTGTGAGGTTAACTTGCCGTCTATATATGGCATAGTTACGACAGTTAGACGCTGTTTTTTGCAACTAAATTATTAATTATTAAGGAATAATTTATTATTATTGGGATGGGCTAAACCCATAGGGGTCATACAGCGCCTGGGGAATTTTAGGTAATCAGGAGGGTAATTCCAGAGTCTTGAATCAAAAGTTCTTCACCGGCATTCAGGTACCTTCCTTAAAGACTAAGGAGTACTGTAAACAACATTAATAATGGTACGATTAAAATATCAATCAATAAATAACAGTATCGGTGAAGAAGTCTGAAAAATATAACTGCTCTAAATCTACATTATGAAAATAGTGAACCGTTATGGTTGTGTTGACAAGAAACAAAACTTGGTGGGATGTTTGGAAAATATTGTTGTCTGTAGCTAATGAAGATATACGTTGATAATATAGCAGTGTGACAACATCTCGGAGCTCTGCTAAGTTCTTTTTGACCATAATTTAAAAAATTTCAGACTATTACCTGCTTACCACTTAATTTTAGTATTTTAATTAGAAATCAGATCAGCAAAGCATCGGATAACGCTTGTTACAAAATCTTATATAATAATAATGATGATAATAATAATAATTATTATTATTATTATTATTACTATTATCATTATGATAATACTAGTTTATTTCCACAATATACTACTTGTTGCTACAAAAATTGGGTTACATCTTATTGTATATATGGAAAGTCCCTGTTTATGAGAGCATTAAGATCACATTAAAGAGATGATATCAGAATATGCAAAATAACCAGTGAAAAAAAAAGGTGAAATTCCAAGCGCTTTCGTGATTTCTCACCTAATGTGAGAAACCACGAAAGCGGAGCTGAGATTTGAGTAGTTAGAAAAAAATAAATTAAGCTACAACCATATTATGATATAAGGTACAAATTATACAACAACAGGTGACAATTAATGACTAATAATTATGACGTTGAGCTTAACCGAGCGCTTAGTTCAATATGATTAGACTGCCTAATTATTTTAAGTAACAAAGCTCGGTACAGTATATTGAATCAGTAGTACTAGTGCAGGGAGATTACCAATGGAAAACTGTGCAGAATATTTGCAAATAGTATGTTAAATACATTTATTATATGATAGGGTAAACAGTTTGACACCGGTATTAAGACACACTAACGCTTGTTTTAGCTTTGTTTTGATGTCAGTGAAAATGTTGTAATTTGTCACTACGTCTGTTAAGTCATTCGACATCTTCGGCCCTCTAATTTGAATAGTTTCTGTAGATGTTCAGTCTGTCACAAAGTATATCAGTGAGGTATTTGCCTTCTGTTACAACGTTCTAGGACTTTCCTCAGATCGGCTTCATTACAATGTAGTTTTGAACATGGGGATTGAACAGTAGTTTTATGAATAACATTTATATTTAGCAGGTTTAGAGTGTGGCTAATAGTTAGAGTCAATGATTGTTCTGAGAACTGCCTTTTGCCGAGTTATAATTAGTTTAAGGTGAGTTGCCGATTCGGATCCCGAAGCTCAGATCCGGTAACTGAAGTAAAGGGTAGATTAGGGAAAAGTCCTGCGGAATATACAGTAATCACGAATTTTGGAAAGTATCCATACTTTCTTAGAGCCTTTAGTTGATGTGTTGGACGTGGGCATTAAATTTCAGTGTGTTGTTTACTATTGGACCGAGTAATTTCCCCTTCTTTATGAGCTGTTTATCATTAATTTTTAATGTCTAATTGTAGGCATGGTTTGTTCCCAAATCATATATAGAATTTTTTTTTTAGTATTGAGGATAAGTTTGTTGGTAATCATCTATGCTCAGACTTTTTAAGATCATTCACTGCTATGGTGCTCAAGGTTGACATGGGGTGTGGACCTGATATTATAAAGGTTGTGTCATCAGCAAGTATAGGCTTCCTGTGTTGGGTGGCGTTAGGTAGGTCATTTATATAATAAGAGGAAAAGAGGGCCATGAATACTACTTTGGGGACACCTAGGTTTACGGGGAAGATATCAGACGAGGTGTCATATATTGCTAAATTTTGTCTCTTATTATGGTAGGACTAGAAATATGTGTAACTGTGTCCTCTGATTCTGTAGGATATTCATTTTATTCAAGTGCTGAATAGACTATTATTGTATCATTAGTACTTTTTTGTAGGTAGTAGGTTCGTAGACAGCAACCACCCAGGGAGGTACTACCGTCCTGCCAAATGCGTGTGAAACGGAAATCTGTAGTCCAAGAGGAAAAATGTTATATTTGTAATAAAAGTAGGAACGTTTCTTTGACCGAGAAGGTTCTGATAATCGGGCTGTCAAAGACCTAGAAACAAGTCCAGATACTTATAATAGTGAAAGTAGAAATGGAGATACGTTTCATCCTGGGTCAAATACATTGTATCCTGCGTCAGATACATTTTATCCGGCGTCACTCCGTTTTTTCGTAAAATTGTCTTTAGACTGAGATTTGTAATGTAAAATGACCATTTAGATTAGGTATTTTGAGTCTCCTGAAGGTTTGCCCCTTCCCCAAGGAAAGCAGTTAAGTAAACTTATGGAATTTGTAAGATATGTTAGGCATAATAAGCGTTTTTGCTAGGTTAGTTTTGGTGTAAAATAAAATCTAGCCTTTCAAAATAATTATTTAACTAGGCTCATTTTTCCTGGTTAGGAAGCAAATCTTCAGGGACTCTGGTATTTTATTCTATTAGCCGGCTGGAATACTCTGGTCAGATCTCAGGGTCATTACCCAAAAGCAATAATTTACGAGTTTTATTAGGGTTCTATATGACCAAGTTTTAGAAATTGCCAGCACTGATATAAATTCATGCAGGGATTTTCTGTTCTATCACTTCATGAGAAAATTTACCATTTCTCCTCGCAATTGGAATAACTCAGTTATTCCAGTTGCGAGAAGAAAGGGTAAATTTTCTCATGACGTGACAACAAAAAATCCCTGCATGAATCAGTGCTGGCAGTTTCTAAAACTTGGTCATATAGAACCCTAATAGAACTCATAAAGACCCTGATTTGTGAAACATGTTCCTTTTTTTTTATTGTTATGAAATACTGATATTTCAGTTGGATTTTTTGGGGGAATGTTAATAAAAAACAGTCTGACTGAACAAGCTTAAATGTGGAAGTGTGGATTTCAAGTTTATATTGCCAGGCAGAATATGGAAAGTAACCTAGTTGTTTCGTGTCATATATTTTACGAAAAGTCCACAAATCCCCATAAAATACAAGTAAATGTATGTAACCAAATTGAATCGGATATATCGTTGATTGTAATAATACGTAGCCTTTATCGACACTGAATGATGGTCTCGACCAGAAAGATATTCAGTGATAGATTACTGGACCCAGAAAGCAGTGTGCTGGATCAACTACCTGTGGTTAGAAACTCTCCAAGCGGTGCCTTTATGCAGGTAAATGGCCCTTAATTCAAGGAAGAGAAGTTACCCATTCCTTCCTTGCATCGAATCTAATCGCCTCCCATTCTTCAGGCGCTGTATATATAATATACAGTATTTGGAAAATTATTTAGGCTGGAATTTAGTCTTTATAGTCGTATGTTTACTCAGGGTGAGTGGCGCTGTCCAATAAATTCGTTCTTTGAGGCAAGATCATAAACGTATGCAAATATTTAGTTTTGCTAAAATAATGAGTTTCAGGTTGGCAGCGTGTATATAATTATGACGAGAGCGGCTAGGTTCACTGCTTGTCTATATATGGTATGGAGTTGAGCGGGTCGCTCATGCCAGAGTGAAGGGGTGGCGAGGCCTGTATGGGAGTGCCAGGGGGTGCCTGTGAGGGTGGGAGGCAGTGCCAGTATAGTGGCAGGTCGGGGGTACCAGGGTAAGGGAAAGTCTATGGTGCCAATAGAGGGTTTGGGGTTCCAGATGGGGGAGAGTGCTTGGGGTGCCAGGGCGAGGAGGAGGTTTTGTGGTGTAAGTGGGGAGGGGGTCGAGGGTGTCATAATGACAAGGGTCGAGGGAGCCAGTGATGTGAGGGGTCGAGGATGCCAGTGGTGTGAGAGTCGAGGGTGTCATGATGGCAAGGGTCGAGAGTGCCAGTGATGTGAGGGTCGAGGGTGCCAATGATGTGAGGGTCAAGGGGTGCCAGTGGTGTGAGGATCGAGGGGTGCCAGTGGTGTGAGGGGTCGAGGGTGCCAGTGGTGAGAGGATCGAGGGGTGCCAGTGGTGTGAGGGATCGAGGGTGCCAGTGGTATGAGGGGTCGAGAGTGCTAGTGGTGTGAGAGAGGGGTGGATTGATGGTGCCAGTGTGGAAAATGGCCGAGAGTGCCAGTGGAGGGGGGGCATGCCAGCAAGTTCTAAAATAGTTTCTTGGCTGACTGGTTTCTCCCCCCACCCCTCACCACCAGACATTTACTCCCCACCCCTCACCACCAGACATTTACTCCCCCACCCCTCACCAACAGACATTTCCTCCCTCACCCCTCACCACCAGACATTTCCTCCCTCACCACCAAACATTTCCTCTCCACCCATCATCACCAGACATTTCCTCCCCCACCCCTCACCACCAGACATTTCCTCCCCTACCCCTCACCACCAGACATTTCCTCCCTCACCCCTCACCACCAGACATTTCCTCCCTCACCCCTCACAACCAGACATTTCCTCCCCACCCGACATTTCCTTCCCACCCCTCACAGTCAGACATTTCCTCCTCACCCTCACAACCAGACATTTCCTCCCCACCCTCATCACCAGACATTTCCTCTCTCACCCCTCACCATCAGACATTTCCTCTCACCCTCACAACCATACATTTCCTCTCACCCCTCACCACCAGACATTTCCTCCCCACTCCTCACCACCAGACATTTCCTCCTCACCCTCACAACCAGACATTTCCTCTCTCACCCCTCATCACCAGACATTTAATTTCTCACCCCTCACCATCAGACATTTCTTCTCTCACCCTCACCACCAGACATTTCCTCCTCACCCTCACAACCAGACATTTTCTCCCCCCCCCTCACCACCAGACATTTCATCCCCACCCCTCACAATCAGACATTTCCTCCCTCACCCTCACCACCAGACATTTCCTCCTCACCCTCACAATCAGACATTTCCTCTCTTACCTCTCACCACCAGACATTTCCTCTCTCACCCCTCACCACCAGACATTTCCTCCCCACCCCTCACCACCAGACATTTCCTCCTCACCCCTCACAACCAGACATTTCCTCTCTCACCCCTCATCACCAGACATTTCATTTCTCACCCCTCACCATCAGACATTTCTTCTCTCACCCCTCACCACCAGACATTTCCTCCTCACCCCTCACAACCAGACATTTCCTCCCCACCCCTCATCACCAGACATTTCCCTCTCACCCCTCACCACCAGACATTTCCTCCCCACCCTCACCACCAGACATTTCCTTTTCACCCCTCACAATCAGACATTTCCTCCTCACCCTCACCACCAGACATTTCCTCCCTCACCCCTCACAATCAGACATTTCCTCCCTCACCCCTCACCACCAGACATTTCCTCTCTCACCCCTCACCACCAGACATTTCCTCCCCCACCCCTCACCACCAGAGATTTCCTCGTCCCACCCTCACCACCAGATATTTCTTCCCCCACCCCTTACCACCATACATTTCCTCTCTCATTCCTCACCACCATACATTTCCTCTCTCACCCCTCACCACCAGACATTTCCTCCCCCACCCCTCACCACCAGACATTTCCTCCCTCCCCACCAGACATTTCCTCCCCACCCCTCACCACCAGACATTTCCTCCTCCCCCACACCCTTACCCATTTCTCACTAATGGAAACAGTATTGCACTTATTATCATATTAAAATTTTCAGATCTTTAAAATAGAGCACTTTTAGTTTCAGGCAACATGTTTATATGATATGTATGCGCTAGTCTTGTACATGTCTAAGAAAATGTTATTGGAAATGAGCTGAGGTAGGATAACAGCTCTTAGCTTGTAAAATTAATTCGAGTTAAAAAATATATATAAAATAAAAGAATGTCAATAGGGATGGCAGGACTGGATTAACGTATGTATCTTATTGTTGTTTAATTGTAAAGTGAAAATAAGAAGAGACTTACTCTGCAACATATCCATGTAGGCGCCGTCAGCAATGGAGAAAATGTGTGGTGGCACCTCATTCCTCCTCTTGCCCTGGTAGATCTTGACCACGCGGTTTGTGTAGATGGGGTACCGTTTGTAGGGGTTGATGGCGACGCAGAAGAGGCCAGAGTAGGTGTAGATGAGCTTGGTGACGTAGCGACACTTGAGGTTGTATAAGACGGAGGCATCGTTGAGGTAGGTCAAGTTGGACATGTCCTCGCACTTTTCGAACTTGGGAGGGTTGACCTGGTTGACGAGGTCCTTCTTGAAGTTCTTGGTTTCTCCTCCGGGTAAGTTGACAGTAACGAGGTCACCCTTGGTGCCTTGAATTTCGCCGAGGACGAAGCCATCCTTCTCACATGGTACCCAGCAGGCCTTCTTGGCATCGTAAGGTTTGGTCTGATCGATGCGCTTCTGCTCTAGTGAGACGTACAAGTACTCAGTGGGGTCGGGATCGGGTCCAGTACTCTTCAAGACGACGTGGCCAGGCATGGTGAAAGTTGGTGTTTGAAGGCAGTCGAAGTTAGGTCAGACACACAGTACGGCAGAACAGCCCTGGAACCTTCCTGCAACAAAACACAGGACGTGAGCAACAACCCTCATGACTAGTGTCCATAATTCAAGACTTATCACAAAACAATTCAATCATGAAAGCCTTTACACGAAATATTGAACCTTTTTATTAATCACATTACTCAAGAACGAAATCCAAAGTGATGATTTGTCTTGATTAAAACGCAGTGTGAAAATGTTTATATGAATATACGAAGACGGTGCCTAGAACTCTGCATAAGAAACTGTCTTTAATTATTACAGCTCCAAGTTATGGAGCATCATCCCCATGACCCTGTAATAAACAACGATTTTATTTCTATAAAAGTTGAAATGTGAAGTTTTCTAATGAGTAAAAGCCGATGTGAAAATTTCTGACAGATCAACAGACCTCATCTACATTGCTCGTAGCTATATTATGACGACTGCTATAATACTAAATTTATTCTTAAATACTGTAAATAAATCAAATTTGCAATTTAAAATACAACTACAAAGTTACATGATACTTTATTTGTCTTTTAAAAATAAAGTAATTAAGAAATGTAAATAAAATAACGAGTCACTTAAAAATGTAAATCTCCCGTTCGAAAAATAGCTCGTCGATGAATAAAACAATGATCAATGAATAAATAAATAAATGACAGCAGTTAATAAATGAAGTAAAAATCTATGAGGAAAACGATGATCAATGCAGAAAACGAGTGTAAAATGGCGTCGATACAAGATGCAAAACAGTACCGCTTAGGGCACACGACACCACTCCCGAACACCCACTAAAACACGACTGACGAGGGCATGCGGGGCGTGGCACTCATATAGCCAGCTCCAGGAGGGGGCGCTTAGTGAGAACGTGATGGGCGTGTGAAGGGTAGAGTTGGTGGGTGGGTGGGCCAACCCACACTTGGCAAAGGCGCCCTTACACCAGCAACGTGACACCTCGCCTGTGCTAAAAATACATTTAGGCAAGTGTTAAATCTTTTGCCCTTTCTGCTGATGATAGAGGGGATTAGAGGCTTGCTAGATGACTCTACTGTAGTAGAAATGTGGTACAGCCTTCATGGTGTTGGAAGACTGCCACAAGACACTGGTATAGATTTGCTACAAATGATTTGAAGAGGCTGTAACCGATAACGTCTTGCTTATATCAAAAAGTAGTGAAAAGATCTAGACTGGCGCCTAAACTTATGTTTCATATAGTATATAATAAATGCTCTGTTGCAAGGTAACGGTATCAGTAAAAAAATATTTTCAGTGAAACGATACACGATTGGTGTGATTTTTGAAGTGCATTACATTTTTATTGGTCTAGTACTAATGAAAAGGCGATATTATCCACAGCATTCCAGGATTTATCCTTGCATTGCTCCTGAGTGCGTACTTCGAATTTTAGTTGGTTCCATACTTCTTTAGTTGGTTCCATACTTCTTTAGTTGGTTCCATACTTCTTAGTTGGTTCCATACTTCTTTAGTTGGTTCCATACTTCTTTAGTTGGTTCCATACTTCTTTAGTTGGTTCCATACTTCTTTAGTTGGTTCCATACTTCTTTAGTTGGTTCCATACTTCTTTAGTTGGTTCCATACTTCTTTAGTTGGTTCCATACTTCTTTAGTTGGTTCCATACTTCTTTAGTTGGTTCCATACTTCTTTAGTTGGTTCCATACTTCTTTAGTTGGTTCCATACTTCTTTAGTTGGTTCCATAATTCTTTAGTTGGTTCCATACTTCTTTAGTTGGTTCCATACTTCTTTAGTTGGTTCCATACTTCTTTAGGTGGTTCCATACTTCTTTAGTTGGTTCCATACTTCTTTAGTTGGTTCCATACTTCTTTAGTTGGTTCCATACTTCTTTAGGTGGTTCCATACTTCTTTATTTGGTTCCATACTTCCTAACGTACGTGTGATTCATCCACGTGTTCAGCTACCTTTGCCCTCTAATTCGTGAACCTTGACAAACCCCTACGTACTTTATATAACGTAGTGATCGTGCCTAGTCCGACCGTTGGTTCTTTCAGTGATGCTGGTTTAAGCTCCTTTAGCCTATCCTCGCAACTCTTGTCTTTTTGCTCTGGGACCAGTCTTGTGTCAGTTCTTTGAAATTTATTGAACTTCTTTTTATATAATTAAGTGCAGACTCCACGTGTGCAATAACCTATTTGTAGTTCCAGAAGTAGAGCTTCACTTTTGGTGTCCTGTTATTAATTTATCATATTTTTTAAACTTTGAATTAGTTATAGCTCACAACCTTACCCTGGAGCTTGTGCCATTAATCACCAATTTGATAACCCTAATTTTTAAAGGGGTGGACCGGTAAGCCAGCGGAAGGCCTCGGTCACATGACCAAAAGCTCCAGCGGCGGATCATCATATGACTAAAATCCGATTGCATCAGGAAACGCTTATCATGTTTCCTGACAAACCTTACCTAACCAAATGAACTCTATGTAAAGGAATATATTTTCTGCAATCTCCTTTGCACCTCTGCTGCTAAGATTGACTTCTTGTCCTGTCAGTTACTAGTTCAAAGATTTTCCGCATGTTTCCTCGTAGTATCTCATGAATTAGAAGGGGGTTATCTTTCAGCTCTTCTGTTTCCAACATGGCACATTTAACGTCTTCAGTTTATTCATAGTTCAAATTTCTAAATTCTGGAATTAACTTTGCAGCATATCTCTCAACTTCTATTTTAATTTTATAATCCATTAACTGTAGGTTCTGTACTGCAGCTGCATATTCTGGTTAGGATCTAAGGGTCTAACATACGTTGTAAACACTTTATATAACATCTCCAGTCATATACAACATACTCGAAGCTTTATATAACATCTCCAGTCAAATACAACATACTCGAATCTTTATATAACATCTCCAGTCATATACAACATATTCGAAGCTTTATATAACATCTCCAGTCATATGCATCATATTCAAAGCCTATCTTAAAATTTGCTAGTGTTACATGACTATATACGTAGATGTCTTTGTCTCAGTGCGATCCAGGAGAGGTATTGTTCTTTTCCATAGCCGTTATACCTTATACCTCGTTACACGCAAGAAACTTAGCTGTATTTCAAAACCCTTAAGACGTAGAAAAGCTGTAAGATTAATTCTTGAAAAGATCTTGGAGCTATCATTCACCCCTCCCAAATCCCCTGGAGCTGGAAGTCAATACCTTTAAAAATCTAAGACCTTAGTTTCTACACCTTCAAGAGCTGCAGGAGCTGGAAATCAATAGCTTCGAGAGGTCCAAGAGCTTTAGCTGATCACTCAAGAAGCCTAGTACATGTAGATTAACATAATGAGGCCTAGGAGCTGTAGATGAACATGTTCAAGAGGCACAGGAATTGTAATGACCCACCTAGCCAAGCGCTTTAAAAATATAAGCAGGGCGAGACTGTGTGAAGTTTTATACTTATTTTTATGTCAACATTGCCTGAGATGGATACATAATTTTGTCATCAAATTGGCAAATTGACACTCGCAAAGCCTGATAAAAACCCGAACTTTTATTTACGTAAAATACACTAGGATTGAAAGTTTAAAACCAGTATAAAGAAGCATTCTCTATTACTGTAAACCAGCATCCCAGTTTGTTCAATAAAATTGCCAAATTGCCACTACATAATCCAGAACTAATCCAAACCTACCACTAAGTATGATAAACCATTGTTTAAAGTTTGAAGCCGATCAGATTATGAACTATCACGTTATTTTATGAAAACCAATCTCCCTATTTTTTTAAAATAACAAATTTGGACTTATAGCTCAATATTAATGTAAGCCTTTCTTTAAACATAATATGCCAGTCTTGAAAGTTTGAAACTGATCAGAAGAGGCATTCTCCGGTTATGCCATAGCAACCAAGAAGTCTGAATTTTAATAAAATTATGATAAACTGAAAATCTACTCGGGTTAGACACTGTACTGAATCTTCTTTCCGGTAAGAAGCATTAGAGTTAAAAGTTTGAAATCATACGAAAAGACATTTTCAATGTATCTCTTAGAAGACAAAATACACAAATTTCTAAAATAAGATTAAGGCAAATTAGCATCTACACGGTCCAATAACAATCAGAATCTTCCTTTAACAAGGGGAAATTAACATTGAAAGATTGATGCTAATCAGAATTAGCGTTCTCAGCTTTTCACAGAAACGGCCGCATTATTTTTATTCATAAAACTGGTAAAGAATAAGGCACAATACAGTGACTAGAACAATACACAAATATTTGTGTATAAAGTTGGTAGTGAATAAATGTCCAAACTTTCCTCTAAGGTAAACCAGTGTTGAATGTTTGAAGGAAAAATAAACATTCTGACAATTACTGTAGGTATCCATTTCATGGACATGGACAGTCATTATAATTGCATCATTAAAACTGGTGATAATATGTTTTTCATTATCATCTTAATATCCTTCTCTTAGATGCTCTTAAAATTTTCATCGAATATTTTACAGTTTGCATGGAGCCTAATTTCCGCGTACCTTTTTTTTTTTTACATCAGCAACAAACCCAGAGTTTGTAATTGCATTTTTTTTTGTAAAAATAGTAGTTGGGGGTCACATATGGTGGCCTCTGCAATCTTTCCATGTTTACGTTGTGGCTGATTCGAAAGTGTCTTACTGAAGTTAATATGATCTGGTGGCTAGAGCAGTGGTTTTGCATTCGAGTTTCCCCAGTTCGAATCTTCGGAAAAAAATCTTTGAATTATTACAAGCGTTTATTACATTTTCCCCAGATCATCCAGAATGTGAGGGGGCAAGAGCTAAAGTTTGTGACAGGTTGTGAGGGGAGATATATTTAATGGCTCAGTGGATAGAATCATACTGGGATCTCGGTATTTACCTCATTTCTTTGTAGTCCTAGGTGAAATTTACAATTTTCTTAAGCAAGAGCTGAATAGAAAAGGTGGGTTTTGATTTTAATTTTGCATAGCGAAAAGTATTTTGTGTTCTTTTCAATTTCGCTGTGGGTTTTCTCCGCGCTTTTTTGCCAGGGCTCTGTATGATATAAATTTTAGCTGATAGTTTGTATTTCTCTAGCCATGATATTTTTCTTTCTTGAGAAAGTTCTTTGACTTTGTCAATCGAGGGAACATATTTCCACACTGGTTTAAGTAAGTACTGATCCTTGTGGAAGCCCACCGGTAACATTTCCCATTAAGACATTTTTTCCTCTTATAAATATTTCTCATGTGTTTTAATAATTTGTTGTTTAATCTTCCTATATTTTGTAGTTTCCAGAGTATGGCTAGTCTTTCATGGGGAGTGTTATGTAAAGCTGGTACGAAATCGAAATAAATGAACTCGGACCATCCATTTATTTATATTAATATAATATGTTTATGTGCAAGATTTTGCTGATTGAAAACGAATTGCTTACTACCAGATGTTTACTTTCCAGGTGTTTTATCCACTTTTCTTAAATTACTTTTGTTTAGGAAGTTTTGTGATGGTACTTGACAATGGAAACATCTATATAGTTTAAATATTCTTTAAATATTTTTAAATGTTTTCATTTTCCATTTGTCCTCCGATTTACCTTTTTATCATGAATTTACTAACAATTGTAAAAGCACATAGCTCAGTTCTTCAGTACGTACCTTTAAAGCCCAGGATACTATCTCGTCTGGTCCTATTAGGACACACATACAGTACTTAACATATTTTATTGGAAATATTACACCCAATTAGGGCTTTGATAAAGCCCTAATGGGTAATACACGTTTTCTTAATAAAATATCTAAATGTTGCCTGTGTCCTTTTACTCCACATTGTGTCGTTACTGATACAATATAACTAGTACCTGTAGTGGTTCTGCTGCTTATATAAGCCCAGCGATCAGGATGAAATTGTTATAATCAAAACCATAATTTTTAAAGGGGTTGAACCAGTAAACCAGTAGAAGGCCTCGGTCAGATGACCAAAAGCTCCAGCTGTGGGTCATCATATGACTAAGACCCGCGTCAAGAAACACTTGTCCTATTTCCTGACGAACCTTACCTAACCTGGGAGCTTTTAAGGGTCAAATACGCTGTGCAAATTCAAATCCTCCAATGTTTCAACACAAACTTTAGAGTTCACTAACGACATTAGTGTGTTGACGTTTTCTTTGGTTATTTTAATGAGCACCATATCCGTTTCCCTTCAAAGGATGTCAGTGAGAGGGGGCTCTTGTTCCAGGGAAGTGGACCTTTCTTTCACTTTGCATCAAACATGATTTTCTTCCATTCCTCATGTGCTATATGATCCCTGTAGGTTTAGTTCTTCCTTTCTTCGTTATAATATTAACCAAATTTGCTGTTAAAGGTTCAAGGTCACTTCTGCAAATACTTGTTGGAAGTCCAGGTTTACAATGTCATACATTTCTTCTTTTGATTCGTCAATTTGTCATCGACTTTACTCTTTGTATTTTGTCCGTTTTTCGAACTTAAATTTGATTGAGACATTTATATAAAATTTATTTTTTCAAACTTTTCTTCTCCTGCAAAACCTTGTTATTTGGAAAAAAAAGTCGCTTAGTTTTTGAAACTTGAAAATTCATGGATCCTGGTTGATCCTTCTTTCATATAGAGTACCAAATTCAGGCACTGTATCCCAATTATCGCATATATTTTTTATTCGTTTCATATATGTTGTATAAATATTAGTACTGCACAGGCGTATTTAGATTTTAGTTAATAAATGTGGGGAGCCAGAGTGCAGTGTAGATGATACTGTCTAGACACCACAACACTCAGAAGTGATCTCTTATCTGGAACTGCTACGCTGTACTCTGTTTTATGTGACAGCTGGGGAAGGCGATGTTGTATGACCCATTTAGGTTTAATGATTGTTCTTAATATAATAATAAACCTTTTATTGGTTCGTCTTTTTTCTTATTTCAGAATGACTCTTTTATTCCATTTTCATATGTTGCAGAGTGTTTTATATTATTTTTATATCAGCCCCTCGTAGTGTCTTAGATAAGAATATTTTTCATGTATGGAATCTATCCTATTTTTGTTTTCATCTTCCTCTCCAAATCATATCATGCTACGTATGTTAGTTCCAAAATAACGGATTGCTTTATCCAGGTGATTTCTTTTTTTGGCAAATATTCTGTTGTTATTGATGTTGTGTTTAACTCTATCACTTAGTTGTTTCTCTGTGCTACACCAGAGGAATTTTGTTGATTATTTGTTTTATATTCAAGCTTCATAAGATATCCACTACTTCCATGTAATTTAAATCACTAATTACATCTTCATTTCGCACGCACGATTTTCAGTAATAATTTTTTAATTCTTTCAAGGCACCGGCCGTATCCCTCCGAGGCAGGGTGGCCCAAAAAGAAAAACGAAAGTTTCACCTTTTAAATTTAGTAACATATACAGGAGAAGGGGTTATTAGCCCCTTGCTCCTGGCATTTTAGTCGCCTCTTACGACACGCATGGCTTACGGAGGAAGAATTCTGTTCCACTGCCCCATGTATTATTGATCCTTCATTTGTCGCATTATAACTGCTCATTTTTCGACTACTTCGTTAAATAACTTGTAGTAATTTGTCTTAGTTTGTATTATTTTTTTAACTTGTTTTTATAATCTGCACTTCGTTAATCTCTATTTTACACCATTCCAAATTTAGCCCTTTTTCTGTTCCACAGTGAATTATGTCCTGATATGCTGTCTCTTTATCTATAAATATTCCTTCAATTATTCTGTACTTACACCTGTTTCATAATTTCTTATTGCTAATTATTTAATATTTCATTATTATTATTTTTATTATATGTTAGCTCGCTTATTCTGTCCTATCTAATTTGGTTTCACTATTGTTTATGTACATAAAACCTCAGTGCGCTTTCCCATAAAAACAATAATAATGAAATAGTTTCAGTTAGTCAACGAAATTCGCTGAAGACTTTTTTTTGAAGGGGAAGAAACAAGAAGCACAGGTTGTGAATGTGGCTAAATATTTTCCCCCCAAAATAATAGATAAAACGGATCACTTGTTTTCCTTGATTTTCTTAATTTGATTCCAGGTTAATGTTGTGGCCGGAAAAGTGGCAGAAGTTTAGTGTAGAAAACTGCGAAGTGTTAATCCTCGGGAATAAAAATAAACCTGGTATATATAAATTAAATAATATAGAACTTGATCATACAGAACATGAAAGGACTTGAGAGTTATGATAAGCAGAAATCTTAAGCCAAGACACCAGTACCGAAGCTTCTGTAATAAGGATAACATATAGCTTGGATTTATACCGAGAATTATATGCAACAGGAGTTTAAAGATTATCTACAGCCTCGTTTAGATTATGCAGTGCAGTTCTGGTCTCCATTCTGTGGAATGGATATAAATGCATTATTAATGAACATACAAAGAACGGGGACAAAATTAATCCACTGTAAGGAATCTTTCAAATTAGGATAAGTTAAGAACACTGAACTTGCACTCTTGCAAAGTGTGGAAAGAGGGGAGATATGATTATTATATACTAGTGGAAGACGATATCTAACCAAGAAATCACTTGAAACCATTGATTTAAATTAGATAAGTTCACGTTTAAAAGGGATATAGGAAAATACTAGTTTGGAAAAAATAGAGTTGTAATACAATAAGCGGAACAATGTGCCGTGTGACCGAGGCCAACACCTTGCACAACTTCAATAATAGGGTTTAAAAAATACGTATATGAATAAGAAGGGTTGGGTTTGAGAACCAATTTAGTACGGGTCAGTAAGCCTACTGCGATGATCTTTATGTATAATGTTCGCCAGGATCAGGGTCCTGCGATGCTTTTCTGTTTATATGTTCTTATATAACGCATTGAGAATGGGGCACAATCATGTTTCACCCGAAGAAAGGGAAGGTAGTTTAAATTCCATTGATTAAGAACCCCTCACCAGCATCAAGGCGCCCCTCTTGAAGGAAATGAGAGTAACCAATGGTCTGTACATTCTCTCCCTTGTGTTCTTGTATTCATTATAGTGTGAAATTTGAGTTTGCATTAACATGAATCCAGACAGTGTCACATGAACAAATATTATCTGATTCAAAATCTCCCAAAAAATTATTAACCTGGCAGACTCTTACTCTTTTACACTCCTGGTTAAATCACAGTTGGAACACATTTGAGTCTTAATACAGCTGCCACAGCTCTTGATGACAAATTGATTGCCATCAGAGAATTAACGAAGAATAGAAGATTTTAATGCCAACAGTTCATTGTACCTTCCCATGCTATGTCTTGCCAGGCTAATCTATTTCCAAAGGTGTGCACTTTCTTTGATAGCCCACAACTAGACGAATCCGACGAAATCCTGAAATAGATATTCAGGAAAGCCCTTAGTCTTTCCCTAGATGATTACCAGTGGATGAAACAAGGAAAGATGCTCGCGCAATATTCCCTGCATTCCTAGTGTTCGTGTCGTCTAGCGAATTAGTGGAAGCAGATTTTCCCAGAGCGCTTCAAAGACTTTGTGATGAATAACCCTAAGTTCATCGAAAAAATCAGGTAGTGGTTTAGTACTAGCAGTAAAATTTGGATGCGCGTTTGTCTCAGGATTAGCAGTTGGAGGATCGAGTCATAATTCTTGTCCAGTAAGACCATCTCCCTATATACAACTTTGTCCCACGGAGATTGACCCATAGCGGAAAATGCTGCCTCAGTTTTACTTGAGAATGCATCCAGAAAAGCCCTAGCTCACCTAGTTGTAATATAAATTTTCTAATGCCGAGGTTTAGCGGTGCTTTATGGTGGTACTTTATCAGGAGAAATTTTTAAATTTCTCCTAACACAGTTACCCATATGGCTCTTCTCGTGAATATTTTGGTCATTTGATAGAGACCTTCACCTGGTTTACTGATGTACCCCGTAAAAAAGTAAATACATGTAAGATTGGATCTTATTTGTCAATACTATAATAATCTGTAATAATCCTTATGGACGTCTATACTGGGACAAACAGAGCACCACTATATTGGGACACAAATTGGGCGACTCATTACTGGGACAAACTAAACACTGCTGTGCTGGTTCACTTTAAATGGGTAACACTGCCCTGGTGCACACAACGGAGACCATTGTACTGAGACAAACAAACTAGGCACCACTATACTGGGACAAACAAATCGGGCACTACTGTCCTGAGACATACATTGCATGTCTACTAGGCACCGGCATGCTCGATACACAAATTAGGAGACCATTTCACTGGAACAAACAAACTTGGCACTACTACACTCGTGGGACACAAACTGGGTACCTCTGTACTTGGCACCAGTTTACTAGAACACAGTGTGGGAGATCGTTGCACTGGGATACAAACTGGAGACCACCGTACTGGGAGACGTCCTCCATTAAACGGGAAACACACACATACATACACTGTCCACACACACAAAGCATTGTGGCTCACCCCAGATCGAAAGCTGTTCTGTCCAGAATCGGGCTTGGTCACTGTATATGTACCCTCTGCAATATGATCCCCTATTCCTAGAGCCTGTGAGGTGCCAGACGAATCGCCCTCCAATTGGCTAACGACTCTTGGTTTGCGCCCTTACTGTAACCGGCAACCAATCATCGCAGAGCTCTGAAAGCCGTTCCTTATGATCATCTTATGCTCTTGTGACGTAATCCTTCCCTGCCTTTTTAGGCTGATAGTCGGAGCTGAAGCCAAGAATTTTCTGCCGAAGAAAACGGCGGCTGCACTAAATGGGATTAAGCTACCGGTGCATACAAAACCTTACACTGCGTCCTCTGAAATGAAGAGCCTGGAGAACAAGTGTCAATACTGTAGCTGAAACAACGCATAAATAACCCAAACTTTGAAGAGGAAACTTCAGACATTTCGATCATTGTTGGCTCATTATCAGAGCCCCATTTGTGGCTTTATAATGTTTCAGGATGTATCGAAACGTCGTTTAAAGTTCCCTCTCGAACGTGTAAAGCGCCTACATAGCCAGCCTTACCCACCATTGATGTGGTTCCCATCACGGTGAGGCCCCTCACCACTTGACGCAGGCGGAGGGGAAAGGGGGGCGTGGTTTATTAAAGGAAAAACATCAAGAGTTGCACTGGTGCGTCAGGAACCATGTTACGATCCTAAAAAACATTACACCACAGCTTGCACGGACGAGTGCTTGTTTTCCGTTTTGCGTCGGAATAGCGTTTAAACCCTTAGGTTCAAACGAATGTTAACATATATTGAGAGGTGTGTGTCTGTCAGTGTATATACATTGAGAGTTTAATGTAATCTCAATTTTATGCTTTAAATTACTCATGATATTTGAGTTCATGTGAATGGCCCACGCGTTGCCGATTGGTTTGAAACGAAACTATTCCCTTGTAGAAATCATAAATCATTATTGCTACTCCGAAGGATCCGTAGGGTGAGTGTACCTTTACTGAGGTACTGTTTCAGACATAACCTCCAGGTATAGTATTTTTGAACTCCACTCGATACTCAGTCTTATTGCTAAGACATAATAATAATAATAATAATAATAATAATAATAATAATAATAATAATAATAATAATAATAATAATAATAATAATAATAATAAAAACAATAATCTTTATTTCTACATAATACAACTTATACAGTCCTAGCTGACGTCAGTGAACTATTATATAGAAAGTCCCTTGTTATGCAGAGCATTTCGGGCAAATTAGGTAAATTTTGTCTCCAGGATGCGATCCACACCAGTCGGCTAACACGTAGGTACCTGTCTACTGCTAGGAGAACAGAGACAGCAGGTGGCTTAAGGAAACACGCCCTAATGTTTCCATCCGTACCAGGGATCGAACCACGGACCTCTGTGTGTGAACTGAGGTTGCTACTTAGTTTTATTCCTCACATGTTAGTAATTATTATTATAGCCTTATATTTACACCGTCTTATTAATATATTATTGATATGAAATACCAACAGGTTGATGAATTAAACACAGGTGCAACTCTTGGAGATCTTTGTTGTCGACACGTTTGCCTGAACAACAGACTTCTTCAGTCGAATACTGAAGAATATAACACTGGAGAAGTAGACGTAGTTTTGAAGTGATCAGTTCCTTAGCCTTCGTTGGAGGCTTGAGGGGACTGACTGCCTGTATACTACTACAGCCTGCTGTGTTGTACACGTGTCTTACTCATCAGCCTTATTAGTTTCAGTCTTATTTTCCAGTCACCTAAGGAAAACAGCTAACTAAAGTTATGGAAATTTGTAACATGCCAATTAATATTTTTTTTTTTTTACAAAAATTATTCTTATAACCTTGACAAAATTTACGGAATATAAAAATAGCTTAGTTTTACTAGCCTATCTAAGGATTTGCTTAGCTTTAATTAACTTGTCTTTTTTGGGGGGGAGGGACGGCCAAGATTCAACTGCCCTTATGTATTGATCTTATTTTTCAAACTTATTCATCAGACTATTATTTCTGCATTATTATTAATCAGTTTTATTCGTAGATTTTTGTGATGTTCTAAAGCAACATTCAGCTTTAATTTATCTCTCAAAAATCTGTTATTGGTGTCATTGTTGAAGTGATTCAAAGTGATTCAGTAGAACCTATATTGATCTACCTGTAGTGAATCAAATGGGATTTTAAGTCCATTCATACACACTCTGAAAACGAATTAATAATGAATACATTTTTGAGTGGTGCAAACTTTACAAGGCAGGCTACAGTTCCGTTCATAATAATATTATAATAATGGGAAACGCTAAACCCGTAGGGGTCAAACCGCCTGGGGAACTGGGAGGCAATCAGGTTCGATCTAAGGATGGGGGGAGGTCAGGTATATTCATAGTTCCTTGGGTCAAGAGCTCCTCGCTGGCGCTCAGAAACCTCCCTTGAGGGTAACTAAGCTCAGTTCTCCAGTTGCAAGTCTTAGTCACATGATGGTCCGCTCCCTGGAGCTTTTGAACATTTAATAGAGAACTTCGGCTGGCTTACCACTCCAAATAAAATTTAAATAAATAAAAAGGATGTTCACACTGTGTTCTAGGATATGAGCAGCGAGCAGTGTTATCATGTAAAAACTGAGGCAATAAAAGCGAGCTAATGTGAGAGAATTGGGAGTAATAATGTTAAAGGATCTCACATTCAAAGACAACAGTGTTGTTTTCGCAACCGAGAGGAAAATGGTAGGTTGGATAACTAGAACTTTCAGAACCACAGGGGCTAGTCAAGCCAATGATGATACTCTTCAGGTCACTCATTTTCTCTTTTGGCTAGAATATTGTTGTATGCTATCGGCCCCCTTTCAAGCCAGGCGAAATTGCAGAACTGGAGAATGTACAGTGAACCTTCACAGATCGTGTAACCTCAGTCAAGTACCAAAGTTACTGGGAGTGCTCAAAGTCCCTCGAATTGTACTTCTTAGAACGTAAGGAAGAAAGATAAATCATAACCTATTCCTGGAATATTCTGGAGGGATTTGTCCAAATCTTCACACCGAAATTACTCCTTATAAAAGCACGAGACTTGGCAGACGGTGTTAGATACCTACAATGAAAAGAAGGGGCGCGATAAGTACGCCAAGTGAGACCTCAGTAAGTGTAAAGGGGATCACGGATCCTCAGCATTTTACCATTGTGCATAAGTAGAATTATCAACTAAGCCCAAACTGTCGTCGAGATGGAACTCTATAAGTTCCTCAAGATGGTTCCTCATCAGCCGGGCTGTGGTGCATATGTTGGACTGCTGGTGGCGGGCACCAACAGCCTGATCTACTAGGCCAACAACCAATTATTATCATAATCAAAAGGAAGCGCTAAAAGGACAGCAATTAAGAAGCCTTGTCTGGACCAGGCCGCGGGGGAAGCGAGTGGAGGTAACGTAAATGTGACCCAGCAAGTGTAGGTCGTAGGTGTATGTCTCTGCTGCAGGGCTTTCTTGTGCGCCTTGTAGCTCTGTTTTCTCGTTCCAAGTGATCATTTTCTCAAGATTGTTAGATCCCAGCATTTATGAAAGTTGCCAAGGTTCGTACAGTAAACAGTAATCAACAACTTTTTTTTCGAGCCTAGTACGGCTATTAGAGTTTTTCTTCGGTGTAGACGCGAATACAATATACATGAAAAGCTGATTTGAAAAATATTAACAAAATTTAGTAATTTATGATGTAATTTAGTTTCTAGAGCTGGGATTCTCAACTTTTCCTCCATCATTAACCCCCTCGGCTTCATCTATTTCTCCATTTACTCCCTTACTTCCATACAAAAAAATTATCGCCATCATAAAGGGACAGAAAAAGAAGGTCAAAAAAATAAATTATTCAGGTTTTTCACAAAAATAGCAATATACATTCGTTTTTTTTATTAACACATCGGCCGATTCCCACCAAGGCAGGGTGGCCCGAAAAAGAAAAACTTTCATCATCATTCACTCCATCACTGTCTTGCCAGAAGGGTGCTTTACACTACAGTTATAAAACTGCAACATTAACACTCCTCCTTCAGAGTGCCGGCACTGTACTTCCCATCTCCAGAACTCAAGTCCGGCCTGCCGGTTTCCCTGAATCCCTTCATAAATGTTACTTTGCTCACACTCCAACAGCACGTCAAGTATTAAAAACCATATGCCTCCATTCACTCCTATCAAATACGCTCACACATGCTTGCTGGAAATCCAAGCCCCTCGCACACAAAACTTCCTTTACCCCCTCCCTCCAACCTTTCCTAGGCCGACCCCTACCCCGCCTTCCCTCCACTACAGATTTATACATTCGTATCACCAAAAATATAGAAAATAAAACATTTTTTTTCTAAAGAAGTAATTACAGTCCATTTTCATCACAAAAAATAAAACCAAAGAGAAACAGCAGAAACATTATCAGTGGGAACACTGGTGATTCATTGAGTCAATCAGTTTGTTTATGTGAGGAGCTGTTGATGCTACTCTCATATTGTCATCGGCTTTCAATGGGTTCCTGCCCTTTGTCTTCATTGCTACTAAACTTGAGAACTCTGATTCACATAAGTATGTAGTGACAAAAGGAACAAGCACTTGGAAGGCACGCTGAGTAAGGAGTGGAAATGAATCTGCGAGTTTTACCCAAAAATGAACACCAACCTTTTCAAATTCTTCTCTAAGAGTAACTGAGGATTGAAGATCATTCAGCTCCTCTATTGCTGGGTCATCATCTTTCATTTCTGACAGTTCAGTGGCAAAAGGTCTTATTATCCATCTCTGTTGGAATCATGTCTTTTGAAAAGTAGCCAGTGAAGTGATTCTTCAAGATTTTCAGATGTTCTGTGATGTCTTCATTTATCTCAGGTAACACTCCAGATCTTTCACTAATGACCTCATCCAAGTTTGGAAAATTGCAAAGTTACTTTGGTGAACTCTCCGTGTCCATAAGTCCAGCTTTGTCTGCAATGCTATTTTCTTTTCACTTGCTTCGACAATGGTTACCGACGTTCCTTGGAGTTGTTTGTTGACTTGGTTAAGATGGGTAAATATGTCTGAGAGGTTCCCTAAACAGGCGATGAACTTCGGATCAGGAAAGTCTTCACACGAATTCCGGTCACGAAGACAAATCTCTACCTCAGTACGGAGCTGAAATACACGATTTAAAATAAGTCCAAGAGAAAGCCACCTCACATCAGTATGCAGTAAAAGAATGGAATGTTCAGAGCCCATCTCATCACAAAAAGCTTTGAACAAACGGTGATTCAAAACTTGGGCCCGAATGAAGTTAACAGCCCCAACAACTTTCTGCAAAACAATTTTCAGATTTTCAGGAAGAGTTTTTGCAGCTAATGCATGTGTGTGAAGAACACAATGTGTTGTTATCACATGGGTGCCTTTTGCTTCACAAGTGCAGTGAAGCCTGATCTCACTCCCATCATGGCTACAGTGAAGCCTGATCTCACTCCCATCATGGCTACAGTGAAGCCTGATCTCACTCCCTTCATGGCTACAGTGAAGCCTGATCTCACTCCCATCATGGCTACAGTGAAGCCTGATCTCACTCCCATCATGGCTACAGTGAAGCCTAATCTCACTCCCATCATGGCTACAGTGAAGCCTGATCTCACTCCCATCATGGCTACAGTGAAGCCTGATCTCACTCCCATCATGGCTACAGTGAAGCCTGATCTCACTCCCATCATGGCTACAGTGAAGCCTGATCTCACTCCCATCATGGCTACAGTGAAGCCTGATCTCACTCCCATCATGGCTACAGTGAAGCCTAATCTCACTCCCATCATGGCTACAGTGAAGCCTGATCTCACTCCCATCATATCATGGCTACAGTGAAGCCTGATCTCACTCCCATCATGGCTACAGTGAAGCCTGATCTCACTCCCATCATGGCTACAGTGAAGCCTGATCTCACTCCCATCATGGCTACAGTGAAGCCTGATCTCACTCCCATCATGGCTACAGTGAAGCCTGATCTCACTCCCATCATGGCTACAGTGAAGCCTGATCTCACTACCATCATGGCTACAGTGAAGCCTGATCTCACTCCCATCATGGCTAGTGAAGCCTGATCTCACTCCCATCATGGCTACAGTGAAGCCTGATCTCACTACCATCATGGCTACAGTGAAGCCTGATCTCACTACCATCATGGCTACAGCTCCGTCAGTACAGATGGAACCAACAATGTCCCATGTAAAATCGTTCTTTTCAAAGAAGTCTTGTATTTTTAGCGTTATATCAGTTGCCTTTGTGGTTTGTTCGAGAGGTTCACGAAAGAGAAATTCATTTTTAAGTTCTTTTCCACATATATAACGGACAAAAACAAGATGTGAAAAATTGGCTACATCACAGGATTCATAAGTTGCTGGGCTAGATTTGATCTGTTCAATAACTTGTTGACAAATATCTTGCAACATTTCTATAATAAGTCGATGAATTGTGTTATTAGAAAGGGGAATGGCTTGAATCTTCTGTTTTTTCTTTATTGCCACATACATGATCAACCATATCTAAGGCACAAGGTTTAATCAGCTTCTCGGTTATGTCATGAGGTTTTTTTTTGCCTTTGCTATTCGCATCGCTACATGATAGGAAGCTGCAAGCATTGGTTTCTTCTCAGATACGAAGCCAAGTTTGGGCAGTGTTCCTGCAGCCCTAAACCCAGCTCTCTTTGTCTCAAATGTAGCACAGTTATCAGATGCATTGGCAGGATGTGTAGCTTCCACATGCTGTTTCAATATTTAAGGTTTCAGTGACCCATTTCCAAGAACTTTTGAGCACAGAAGACACTGAGGCTTCTCCACACCATCCACAACAATGAAGTCAAAGCCATATTGTATATATCAATCCAGGTGTGTACGTTTCTTGGACATGAAAAAATCTGAAATGAAATAATTATGAATTAGTCATGTGACTATCATTTACATACACATACACACACACACACACACACACACACACACACACACACACACACACACACACATTCTTCTTCTCTCTCTCTCTCTCTCTCTCTCTCTCTCTCTCTCTCTCACACACACACACACACACAAAAGCTCTTGCTTCACGCACGGAGGGCCCCGGTTCAATTCCCGGCGGGGCCGAAACATTTCGAAGTGTTTCCTTACACACACACACACACACACACACACACACACACACACACACACACACATATATACAACAGGCCTAGTGTCTAATCGACATGTGCCTAGGACAAAATGGTAACTAACACACACACACACATCTTACAAAATGAAATTTAATTGAATTATTATTCTATTATCAGGTACATCAAATATTTACCCTTTGCCATGTAATTTTTTACCCCCATGGGGTAAGTTTAACCCTGGTTGAGAATTACTGTTCTAGAGTATTGATGAATGCAAGGTGCTAACAAACGTTAAATAAATATTGTCAGAGATTTTGAAGGTGGGAAGATATTTATTATTGCACTAGTGCTGACGAGTTTGTTTTGGCTGAGGAGGCTCTTAAGGCGTGGGCAGACGGGGACGTCTGAGAGACACCAGCTTCCTCCTACCTCATTCCTCACCAGTCCTCTCACCAACACTGGCACAATCACTAGCCCTAGCAAAGGCAAGATCACCAGTACTAGTAATATTACTAGCACCGATGAATTGTTCTTGCTCTAAGGAATTTGAGCTACCCTTCCCTTCTTTACCTGATTACCTCTCATATACCAGGCACTGAAGGGCCTAGAAAGATTTAGAGATTACCCACGAATGTAATAATAAAATCAGAAGCATGGTTAAAGGGATGATGTGTCAAAACTGGTGTGCTACTAGGGTGAGGGTGCCGGTGTTGTGTGGGAGGCACCAAAGGCACCAATCATGACAAAGGCCAGAAATATATAGTGCCACTGTGCCAAAAGCAGCCGCATTACTGAGTGGAAGGTTGACCTCTCTGGCACTCAGTGTCTCCTTTTTATTGTTACCCAACCCTATAGTTTCTATATATAAGATTAATTGCTGATGCTAACTTTATCATGTGTAGTTACTTACCACCTGGTAACAATTAAAATTTTAACGACTAGGTAATTTATGGCGGGACCATCGCCAGAAGGTGCACTACTGAGAGTGCTGGGGGCCAGACGCAGATACTTTTCTATCACCTAGGACCCATCAAGCTGGGTGCCTTCATTCTGGTGAAGGGTTCTTCATCCAGAGAATTGAAACTATAATCTTCTTCCTTGAATCAGATCTAATTACTTCCTAGTCTCCAGGTTAAAACTATATTAACCACATATAAATTAAAAAACCGGAGCAATGCCTAAAGCAACATAATATCTAAACAAATAGAGGCAACGTTAAAATCTGCACGTTTTGAACTCATAGTGTATGCTACAATACTAAAAATGGAGGACGTCCAAAATAAACTTCTTGCTAAGCCCTCAAATGGTTGATTTTAGTTTGTTTTGAGAGGAGGCAAAAAACCGTAATTGGCTGGTTATTTAATGGTAGATCCTAGATATTTTTTTTTACTCTTAAATTTACTCACTAAGAGCTGTTATCCTACCTGCTCTATTTAAGATATATTACCACCCACAAGATGACACCCACAATATCTGATTAACAACCAAGTACCTATTTACTGCTGGATGAACAGGTGTAAGAAGATATCCTCATAAATAATTTCTGTATGATGGCTCATATAACTACTTATATAACCCCGCATGCATTTCTCACTCATTAAATACCGGTAAAATTGTATTAAAGTAGATAGAGTCAGCACAGCTTTGACAGATGCCCTCATGAATAAGCTATGATCCCCTCGTACATTTACACGGAATTGGCGGAGCACCTCAAGAATCACCCTCCAAGAAAAACCGTGAAATATGGTTATTCACATTTGTTTTATCATTTCATACCAAAATTAACATGATATAATCTGAATTTGTTAAAATTTTAGTAATATGTAATAAATTGTTTAACCTTTATGAGAATTTGCATAACTAGAGCTATTCCTTCGAGGAGGAGGCGGGGCTTATAATCCAGGGAACTGGAGTTACCGTTCCCCAGGATCGAACCTGATTGCCTTTCGTTCCTGAGGCGCTGTATGACCCTTACGGCTCTAGCACTTCCCTGTGAATATAATAATAATAATAATACACATAGCTGATTATCACATGCCTTAAGACCCGCGCCAGCAGAAATTTTCCCATTTTTCCTGGCAAACAAAATACGTACTTGACGAAGGAAAGAAATACTGCTGTGAGTTTCCTAGGTCAGAGTTAATGAGCGTCAAGGCGGGTTTCACCCGCTAATAGTGTTGACTTTGGCGAAAACTAAAATATTCAGAATGGATAATGTAGGTCACTTCCGCTGTCCTCTCCACCTCTTAAAAACTTTATTATTAATATTGGCTGGTTAATCAGGCTTAAAGCCTGTCGACTACACAAGGGGATTTTAAGGCTGTAGCAAACCTGTTCATCCCCACTCAAGAAAACTTAATCCCAAAAATAGCGATTAAAGTAAACTCTGAGCTTATATACACTGAGAGATAAACATCTCTTAAAGAATATATCCTTTTGTTTATCATAATTTTTATTTTTATTAATATTATTATTACTACTGGCCTTCATGTGGCAGGGTCTAGTAACTCAGAATAACTCCGAGGATGACACTGGTCGCATACTTTTCACGAAATTAAAAATAATAATAATAATTATTATTATTGTTTTAGTAGTAGTAGTGGTTGTGTAGGTAACACTGAGCCTAGAGGCTCGGTCATGCAACGCCTGAAGGGGAGTGCAGGTCTTAATTCCTTGGATCAAGAGCCCTTCACCAGCACCAAGACACCCCATACCCCCCTAGTCGAAGGAAAGCTTACTAGCTCTCCCGCCAGAGGGGGAAGGAGGATTACCAGATATTAACCTGCGTGCTAATTACCGTCCATTTTTCAGGCGCTATATAATCTTTACGGGTTTAGCTCTTCCACGTGATTATACTGTATGACAAGAGCTGAAATAATCTTGTGTAAAGTACGGCGAGATACAACACCTGATGTGGGATACTGATAGCGGTGGTGCTGGTAGTGGTGGTGCTGGTAGTGGTGGTGCTGGTAGTGGTGGTGCTGGTAGTGGTGGTGCTGGTAGTGGTGGTGCTGGTAGTGGTGGTGCTGGTAGTGGTGGTGCTGGTAGCAGTGGTGCTGGTAGTGGTGGTGCTGGTAGCAGTAGTGCTGGTTCTGGTAGCAGTATTGCTGGTAGTGGTGGTGCTGGTAGTGGTGGTGCTGGTAGTGGTAGTGCTGGTAGCAGGGTGCTGGTAGTGGTGGTGCTGGTAGCAGTGGTGCTGGTAGCAGTGGTGCTGGTAGCAGTGGTGCTGGTAGCAGTGGTGCTGGTAGCAGTGATGCTGGTAGTGGTGGTGATGGTAGTGGTGCTGGTAGCAGTGGTGCTGGTAGCAGTGGTACTGGTAGTGGTGGTGCTGGTAGCAGTGGTGCTGGTAGCAGTAGTGCTGGTAGTGGTGGTGCTGGTGCTGGTAGTGGTGGTGCTGGTAGTGGTGGTGCTGGTAGTGGTGGTGCTGGTAGTGGTGCTGGTAGCAGTGGTGCTGGTAGTGGTGGTGCTGGTAGCAGTGGTGCTGGTAGTGGTGCTGGTAGCAGTGATGCTGGTAGTGGTGTTGGTAGCAGTGGTGCTGGTAGTGGTGGTGCTCGTAGCAGTGGTGCTGGTAGCAGTGGTGCTGGTAGTGGTGGTGCTGGTAGTGGTGCTGGTAGCAGTGATGCTGGTAGTGGTGGTGCTGGTAGCAGTGGTGCTGGTAGTGATGCTGGTAGCAGTGGTGCTGGTAGCAGTGGTGCTGGTAATGGTGGTGCTGGTAGCAGTGGTGCTGGTAGTGGTGGTGCTGGTAGCAGTGGTGCTGGTAGTGGTGGTGCTGGTAGCAGTGGTGCTGGTAGCAGTGGTGCTGGTAGTGCTGGTGCTTGTAGCAGTGATGCTGGTAGTGCTGGTGCTAGTAGCAGTGGTGCTGGTAGCAGTGGTGCTGGTAGCAGTGGTGCTGGTAGTGCTGGTGCTTGTAGCAGTGATGCTGGTAGTGCTGGTGCTAGTAGCAGTGGTGCTGGTAGAAGTGGTGCTGGTAGCAGTGGAGCTGGTAGTGGTGGTGCTGGTAGCAGTGGTGCTGGTAGTGATGGTGCTAATAGCAGTGGTGCTGATAGTGGTGGTGCTGGTAGCAGTGGTGCTGGTAGTGGTGGTGCTGGTAGCAGTGGTGCTGGTAGTGGTGGTGCTGGTAGCAGTGGTGCTGGTAGCAGTGGTGCTGGTAGCAGAGATACTGGTAGTGGTGGTGCTGGTAGTGGTGGTGCTGGTAGTGGCGGTGCTGGTAGCAGTGGTGCTGGTAGTGGTGGTGCTGGTAGCAGTGGTGCTGGTAGCGGTGGTGCTGGTAGCAGTGGTGCTGGTTGCAGTGATGCTGGTAGTGGTGGTGCTGGTAACAGTGGTGCTGGTAGTGGTGGTGCTTGTAGCAGTGGTGCTGGTAGCAGTGGTGCTGGTAGTAGTGGTGCTGGTAGCAGTGATGCTGGTAGCGGTGGTGCTGGTAGCAGTGGTGCTGGTAGCAGTGGTGCTGGTAGTGGTGGTGCTGGTAGCAGTGGTGCTGGTAGTGGTGCTGGTAGCAGTGATGCTGGTAGTGATGGTGCTGGTAGCAGTGGTGCTGGTAGTGGTGCTGGTAGCAGTGGTGCTGGTAGTGGTGCTGGTAGCAGTGGTGCTGGTAGTGGTGCTGGTAGCAGTGATGCTGGTAGTGATGGTGCTGGTAGCAGTGGTGCTGGTAGTGGTGCTGGTAGCAGTGGTGCTGGTAGTGGTGCTGGTAGCAGTGGTGCTGGTAGTGGTGCTGGTAGCAGTGGTGCTGGTAGTGGTGGTGTTTACTGTTTTGTCCTGGCAATGTTGGTTCTGACGTTTGTAGTCGGGACAGTGGTGGGTCTGCCAGTGGTGATCCAGTAAGTGGTGATCCTGACGGTCGATGGTTCCTGATGGCAGTGTCTAGAACAGTGGTTATCCTGACTAGTGATCCAGACAGTAGTAATCCTGAAGGTTGTTAGGCCTGACGGTTGTTGGTTCTGACAGTGGTGGTCATGAGGGTTATTGGTCATGACAATGGTCATCGACCGTTGAACTCTGACCATCTTTCCTTATATATATTTTTTGGATTTGCCCAGATTGCGCGAGCAGAGTAATTTATGCGCATGTTTGTGTTTACATAGGTGAGAGGAAGCTGGGTTTAGGTACAGACGAGGTGGGAGTTTTAAGAAGCGATGCCCACCACCACCTCAATACCATTCACCACATCACTATATACCCTACACCACATCACATATAACCCACACCACCCATAACCAACACCACCTCTAGCCCACACCACCCATAACCAACACCACCTCTAACCCACACCACCCATAACCAACACCACCTCTAACCCACACCACCCATAACCAACACCACCTCTAACCCACACCACCCATAAACAACACCACCTCTAACCCACACCACCCATAAACAACACCACCTCTAACCCACACCACCCATAAACAACACCACCTCTAACCCACACCACCCATAACCAACACCACCTCTAACCCACACCACCCATAAACAACACCACATCTAACCCACACCACCCATAACCAACACCACCCCTAACCCACACCACCCATAACCAACACCACCTCTAACCCACACCACCCATAAACAACACCACCTCTAACCCACACCACCCATAACCATCACCACCCCTAACCCACACCACCCATAACCAACACCACCTCTAACCCACACCACCCATAAACAACACCACCTCTAACCCACACCACCCATAACCAACACCACCTCTAACCCATACCACCCATAACCAACACCACCTCTAACCCACTCCACCCATAACCAACACCACCCTCTAACCCACACCACCCATAACCAACACCACCTCTAACCCACACCACCCATAAACAACACCACCTCTAACCCACACCACCCATAACCAACACCACCTCTAACCCACACCACCCATAACCAACACAACCTCTAACCCACACCACCCATAACCAACACCACCTCTAACCCACACCACCCATAACCAACACCACCTCTAGCCCACACCACCCATAACCAACACCACCTCTAACCCACACCACCCATAACCAACACCACCTCTAACCCACACCACCCATAACCAACACCACCTCTAACCCACACCACCCATAACCCACACCACCTCTAACCCACACCACCCATAACCAACACCACCTCTAACCCACACCACCCATAACCAACACCACCTCTAACCCACACCACCCATAAACAACACCACCTCTAACCCACACCACCCATAAACAACACCACCTCTAACACACACCACCCATAAACAACACCACATCTAAAACAGAAACCCATAACCAACACCACCTCTAACCCACACCACCCATAACCAACACCACCTCTAACCCACACCACCCATAAACAACACCACCTCTAACCCACACCACCCATAACCAACACCACCTCTAACCCACACCACCCATAAACAACACCACATCTAACCCACACCACCCATAACCAACACCACCCCTGTTACGCCCTTTGCTCATTTCTAGAACGAAATGATGTGTATTAATGTTTGTTTTGGCTTTTTCACTTAATATTATATTAAGGAGTATTTCCATTAATAGCTAAAATGGATTTACTCGACTTTATAATATTAAGTGAAAAAGCCAAAACAAACATTAATACACATCATTTCGTTCTAGAAATGAGCAAAGGGCGTAACACTCCTTCCCCACGACCAAAGGTCGCACTAAACAGAATATTAATAGCCCTAAATCTCCTACTACCTATAATAGAATATCTGGAATATGAACATAACAGTTGGTATATATTTCTCAGCCTTCAAAAATATCTCATATACTCTTGGTCTCCATATAGTCAGAGTGTTGTCCAGGAAGGAGACAGTGTAGACCATAGACATTCGCCTCAACTGAACTGGATTTTCTCTCACTGTCTTGAGTGGCATGAAGGCAGTGCTGTAGGCCGGGACCTCCATAAGGTCACCCCAACTGGTCTTTAAACTTCATCCTCCATTACTAAACTGTAATTGGTATTACTCCCCACATAACTGTAGGCGAAAAACAGGAACTATTAGTCATAAATTAGAGCATGGAGAGCGTAAAATCATACTAGTCTTAAGGACGGGACAATGCGTCCGCAATCACATTATATTTGCCCTTTATATGAAGAATTTTAATGGAAAAAGGCTGTAATCTAAGGGCCCATCTTTGTATTCTGGCATTCTTAGATTTCATGGTATTAATAAATGTTAAAGGGTTATGATCGGAGTATACCGTCATCTGGTGGGGAGATGTTCCCAAGTAAACTTCAAAATGCTCTAGGGAGAGAACCAAGGCTAGGGCTTCTTTTTCAACAGTGGCATAATTTCTTTGGTGGGGCTTTAAGGTAGAGGAGTAATAGCAAATCGGATGAAGAATTTCTCACACGTGGCGGCCCCCCTTTTTGAGCTGACTAGCTCTAAAATTAAGTTTATTTGGTCTAAGGAATGTAATTTGGCTTTCATCAGGTTAAAGCGATTGTTGAATTCTTCTCCAGTGTTGAAAAGCCCTGATTTTAACTGTCCTTTCTTGTTACATATAGACGCCAGCAGTTATGCTGTTGGATCAGTGTTGCTGCAGACGTCCCAATCTTCTGATCTTCTTCATCCGATTTGCTATTACTCCTCTACCTTAAAGCCCCACCAAAGAAATTATGCCACTGTTGAAAAAGAAGCCCTAGCCTTGGTTCTCTCCCTAGAGCATTTTGAAGTTTACTTGGGAACATCTCCCCACCAGATCACGGTATACTCCGATCATAACCCTTTAACATTTATTAATACCATGAAATCTAAGAATGCCAGAATACAAAGATGGGCCCTTAGATTACAGCCTTTTTCCATTAAAATTCTTCATATAAAGGGCAAATATAATGTGATTGCGGACGCATTGTCCCGTCCTTAAGACTAGTATGATTTTACGCTCTCCATGCTCTAATTTATGACTAATAGTTCCTGTTTTTTCGCCTACAGTTATGTGGGGGAGTAATACCAATTACAGTTTAGTAATGGAGGATGAAGTTTAAAGACCAGTTGGGGTGACCTTATGGAGGTCCCGGCCTACAGCACTGCCTTCATGCCACTCAAGACAGTGAGAGAAAATCCAGTTCAGTTGAGGCGAACATTGGAAATTGAATACGAGATTATTGAAGAGGGAAGGGGGGGCTGAGATGTTCGAAGAGTGGTGGGGAGGGGTGTGGAAGGGGGTGGGGTGTCAAATGGGATTGTCAGATGGTGGATGGAGAGGGGGAAAGAGGAAATTAGGAAGTTTTATGGGTGGGTCGGTAGGGAAGATAGCAGGAGTAGGTTTGGGTATCAGAAATATTTGGAGGGGTTGTTACGTGATTGTCAGGCGGGGATTGGGGGAGGAGAACGGCAGAGGTAGTGGAATTGAGGGGTATGTTACGGGATTTACAAGAGGAACGGTTTCATGCCTTACGGGTTAGGAGTGGTATGGAGGAGGTTTTATGGGAAATAAGGCTTCAAAGGTGGTTTTAAGGAATTTTGAGAAACGTAGGAGGGGATGTTAATTTCTGTCTTTGAAAGTGGAGGGGGTGGATGGGTACCAGGAGGAGGGTTTTAAGAACGACGGAGGGCATGGGGGGTACGCGGAAGGATGGTTTCGTGTTCAATACAGGAAGGGAAGGTTAATCAGGTGGAAAGACAAGGGTTATTGCAGGGCATAGGGAGATTCTTGAGTGTGGAGGAGGGAAGAGAGTGCGGGGCAGAGATTTTGGAGGAGGAGGTTTGGGAAGCCGTGCAGGGTTTGAGGTTGGGGAAGTCACCTGGGATCGATGGGTTGCCAGGGGATTTGTACGTAACTCATTGGGAGGTTTTAAAAGGGGTTCTCGTGAGGTTGTTTAATGGGTTGAGGGAGGATGGTTTCATGGGGGAATCAATGAGGACTGGGGTAGTAGTATTAGTGGCGAAGGGAGATTCTCCTGAGGGCTTAAGTGATTATAGGGGTCTGGCTTTGTTGACAGCGGATTACAAAATTTTTGCAAAGATTTTGGCAAATAGGATCAAGAGGGGTTTAGGTGGAGTTTTGCATGAGGGTCAATTTGGGGTGCCTGGAAGGAGTATTCGTACAGGGCATCGGCGAATTAAGCAGTTTATTGAAGAAAGTGAGGGGGGGGGTGTTAGGATTGGATTGGCAGAGAGCATATGACAGGGTTGATCGAGAAATGTTATTAGCAATATTGGAGAGGCAGGGTTTTGGGGAAGGGGTGGTAAGGTGGGTCGAAACATTGTATGCAGGTGCGTTATTTCGAGTGCAGATTAATGGGAAGGTGGGAAGGGCAGTGGAAATGCAGAGGGGTCTGCGACAGGGTTGTCCTCTGTCGCAGATCCTTTCGCACTTTTGCAGGACCCTTTTACAGATTGGTAGAGGCGGGGTTGAGGGAGGGTCTGAGGAGAGGGAGGTGGTGGGTGGCATGGTTGGTTATGTTGATGACACCACGGTGTTGGTTAGGAAGGAGTGGCAATTGAGTAAGTTGAATGATTTGATAGAACGTTTTGGGAGGGGAACAGGGATGAGGGTTAATAGGGGGAAGTCTAATTTATTGGAGGTAGGAAGTTGGTCTGGGGGAACGTTGGGGTTGCGGAGGGGTTGGAATTGTGTAGAAATGATTAAGATATGCGGTATAGTTTTTAGTGCAGATGCGGTAGTGGCGCGGGAGGTGAATTCAAGGACGGTGGTGGATGCGGCAATTGGAAGGATGAGGGGCTGGGGAGTGGGAGAGGTGACATTACTGCAAAGAGTTATCGTTATAAATGTGTTGGTGTATAGCAAATTATGGTTTAGGGCAGTGGTATATCCTCTCTTGGAGGTGGATGTGCAACGTTTGTTGAGTAATGTTTTAAGGTTCGTATGGGGGCATGGGAGACACTGGCTAAGTAGGGAGGTAGTGGAAACTAAGACGAGGTGGGGTGGGATAGGGTTGATACCGTTGAGGTGTAGATTACGAAGTGTGTTTGTGAGGCATGAATTTCTGATGCGAGGAGGGGAGGGGGGAAGAAGAGTGGGGTTAGTAATGAAGGAGGTGCGCAGGTGGTGGGGAAGGAAGGATATTTTGGTATGTGAGGCAATTTTACGAGGGTTAATGGTGATGAAAGAGCCGGGGACGAGTAGGGTTAGTAGGTTGGATAGGTTGGGCTTGGAGGGGAGGGAGGTGCAGGGGAGAGGGTTTATCCCCTGTATGATTGGCAAGGAATATGGAGGTGGTTTCGAAAGCTAAAGTTACATCCTAGGGTGCGAGAGGTAGGATATAGGTTTTTGCAGGGGTTTTGGCTTCTAGAGCTCAATTATACGTCATGGGGTTGGTAGCCGATGGGGTTTGCGGTAGGTGTGGCGAGCTGGAAACGGCATATCATGTCGTTTATTTTTGTGATGGATTGCAGGAGGTGAGAGAATGGTTTGGGGGGTGTTACGACAGGTGGGGAAAGGGAGGTTTCGGTTCTGAGGGCGCTGAGTTTGGATCTGGGGCAGTTTTCGGACAGCATACGCAGGGGTTGTCTTATTTGGTATTGGATTATGTTTATATTTCATGGAGTTGTAGGGAAGAGGAGGGAGGGCACGTATTGGGGCATTGGGAGCGGCTTTTATAGGACTAAGTGTAGGAACAGGGAATTATATGGTAGGGCGTGGGATGGGGCTTTCTCGCAGCCTTATCGAGAGATGACAGTGCATGGGTTAAGGGGCGTGGGGAGGGGAGAGGTTAGTGGGGGAAGGAGGGGGGATGGGTTAGGGGTGGTGAACGGGGATGGGTAAAGTAGTGGGGAATGTGTAGATGATAGGTAAGGGGGGGGTTAGGTGGGTTCTTAGGTGGAAGGCCGTTAGGTGGGGAGGGTGTAGATCAGTGGGGAAGAGGCTGGGGTAGTTTGTGCTTCAGTACATCTCTGAGTATGAGAACCTTCTATGCCGAAGGTTGGTTCTGATTTTGGATAAGATGCATACAAGGATTGTATAATCATTGATGTTCATATATTTTGGGGCCTTCTGTGTAAGGTCATTATTGGAGTAAGTTATTTTTGTTATGTTTGTGTTTTCTGTGTTTTGTGTTGAAATGCAGAGATCATTATATAAGAAATATGTAACATTTTGTGTGTGTGCGTGGTTCATGTTATGTTTTCTTGTTTGAGGATTGTGTCCAAGGGGGGTATGCATGTGGGGTATATGGGTAGTTCTTTATAAGAAGTGTATATCTCTTCTTGTCTATATTTTGTTATATCATGTTATTGTGTATAGATCAGAAGTATACTAAAGGTGGCCTTAAGTATATGGGGCTTGGTGGTTGTAAGAATTTTTGGGGAATAGGACGGATATGTAGTTGTCAGGTATATATTGTGTTTAATGTAACCCATGGTTGGGAAGGTATATATGTTTTTTATATACGATTGTGTCATGGGTAATATGTATGTAATATGTATTCATTCCTTGTGTGGTCATTGTTTTGTGGTTTTATGTTTTGTCTTATGGCATAACAATGCGTGAACGATCTTGGAGGAGGGGGGTGCTGTACAAGGATGAGATTGTAGTTGTTTCTGGTGTGCCTTGAAGCGTTCACGTAGAACTTATTGATTGGTTGGTATATATTTCGTCTGTTATAGCGAAAAGGAAGGAACCATGGAGTGTGATGTAATATTATATTTGGTACTAAGCATTTGGTGTGGGGAAGTTGGCTTGTAGTTGTTTTGGTTTTGGGAAATTCTTATGTAAAAGGTAATATCTATGTCATGATGTTTGTATACGCAGATTTCAATAAAATATAAAAAAAAAAAAAAGTTGAGGCGAATGTCTATGGTCTACACTGTCTCCTTCCTGGACAACACTCTGACTATATGGAGACCAAGAGTATATGAGATATTTTTGAAGGCTGAGAAATATATACCAACTGTTATGTTCATATTCCAGATATTCTATTATAGGTAGTAGGAGATTTAGGGCTATTAATATTCTGTTTAGTGCGACCTTTGGTCGTGGGGAAGGAGTGTTACGCCCTTTGCTCATTTCTAGAACGAAATGATGTGTATTAATGTTTGTTTTGGCTTTTTCACTTAATATTATATTAAGGAGTATTTCCATTAATAGCTAAAATGGATTTACTCGACTTTATAATATTATCTGGCCCCAAATTGTTTAGCTTTGTACATAGGTAGGATGTGGTAATATTGTAAACTGCTGGTGCGGCTGGTTAAGTACCAGCAGACACTTTGAGCTACAAACCGAGTTTAGGTCGGCTGGTAAAGCCTTGTCTTGTTTAGTTCATACCTTCCTCTGATCTAGGAAGGGACTAGTGGAGAATCTGTATTCAAGACTCCCTACTCTCCCCCCACCAGTGCCCAGGAGTTATTGGAAGCCCTGGAATAGTGGAAATATATATCTGAGACGGTGGATGAACATATTGGTCTGAATAGGCGGATGAAAAACTCTTGAAGACAATGAGTATAAGTGAATGAACCTAAGTGATATGCCGTTTGTAGAATCTCTTCTAGAGAAGGATCCTCAAGAAGGAACAGTTATTTGCTTCAGCGTGGTGTTAAGGCTTGGAAAATGCACGTGTCTGTACATATATTTACATATACCTTTTGACTCGTTGTGAAAGCGTCTAATAACGCTCGGCCTGGAGCAGTTTGTGAATGTTTAACTTATTATAGTGATAATAAGGTTAATGATGTTTTACTCAGTGTGCGAAATGAGTATTAATTATTAAAACTGTTAATAAAACTAACAAACTAGAAAGATTCCTTTTTCCTCCATATGTGAGCCCTGTTACGAGTTAGATCTGTTCTTTTCTCAATTTTGTTACGAGAAGCACTACCTCTAAGTGATTTACCGGCTAGGCCCGTAACAAAGTGGGGGCCTGTCCGGGAGGTTTGATCCAAGGGAAAGGAGTTATGATCTAAATTCTCTTAAGCAGTATAATCATTCTTGTTATGAACTTATTTTCATAATATCAGGATCATCTGAGGCTCAAGTACACCTTCATGCAGAAGTTCTAAACCATCAGATAGGGGAGCTAGGTCTCAACTTTATATTTTGACAGTCTGTACAGAGAAGTCTCTAGAATGGGAAGTTGCTAACTTGTGTTTGTCTCCCGACAATGATGGCTACTGATGTTTGGCTCTCGCTTACCTCTCACCCTGAAGATAAGCAACCACAGGGTATAAGTAACTGTCTCTCACCCTTTTGCTTTTGGTATTGGCGACACCATTATTGGGTAGAGTGAAAGGATTGAATTTGGCGAGTTCTTGGTAGATGTCTCCCTTTACAGTTGGAGCTCTGGTGATTGATTTGTCTCCCTCTCTGTTGTTGGACATTCCCCGCAGTACCTGTAACCTAGTTTCCTGAGTATCCACATGACGGGAGTTAGCACGGTTGGTGTTGTTGTTTTCGCCCTTAGTATTAAGGCCAAGAATCTTTCAGTCATTTTGTGAGTCACTGCTGTCCTGGGACGAAGCATATCATTCTAGTTAGTATTGTGTATTAAAAGGATGAAAGTTAGTTATGACATTTTGGAACAGAACCTACTCTCAAGTTCCTTAATGTTCACTGCAGATTAATGTGGACTTCATTATTCTGTTCTGCAGCCTTGCTGTTGGCATTGTTGGTTCAGCTACTGTTCTAGCTGTTAATGCTGGTGCCTCTGTGCGATTTCTGCATATAGAAATCTTTGTAGAGCTGTTGTTCTTATTGTCTGTATTGCAGACATAAAAGCTAATATGAGAAGCAAAACTCATATTTGTTCAAGCTTTTATGGAAACAGTGTGTGGTATGAGATTATCACCTATGGTCCTCCTGAACGAGTGTTCAGCGGAGAGGAGTAAGAAAAAACTGTAAGGGCTACTCTTACAGAGAGAAGTCAGGGTGACACTACAAGTCACGGGTGACCTGTTAGTCTTGGGTGATACTATATAGAATTCTTCAAAGGAATTTGCCTGAGGAAGTAGTAAAGAATGTCAAACTGTCACGAAGAGATTAACAGTGCTCTTGACAGGATGTTTATGCCGGAGAAGTCACTGTTTGAGTCGGACTTGTCAAAGGAACTTATGGCAAGCGACATGTGTTTTCTCTTATTGCTTTCCTCATGTGAGCCAGCGATTGTCTTCCTGTCTCTGTTATTGTCTGAGTCGTTGCTCCAGCAACTTGTGTTGTGACTCGGTTATGAGGACGCTTAGAGAAGCGGTTGGTCTGAACCTTAAGACATGCTTTGAAAAACTACGGTTTTCTAGCCATATGGTCTCGTGCTGCTGCATTTCTTCTGAGTATCTCGCTTGGAACTCCTTCGTCGCCTGGAAGAAGTCATTTTGAAGGTATTCATGTCTAGCAGACTGACGTGAATGGAGAGGCGCGACCGACACTTCAGGAAGAGCCAGATGCTCTTCGTATTTACTTCAAGACGTTGTTCGTGATGCCTGAGTATAGGTTTCACTCCCAGCATTAGTGTTTTCTGCATGCTTCCTGACACACTAGTCTCTATGCTACAAGCTAGTCCCTGAGCAGAAGTTGGTATACTTCTGACACTAGCCTCTATAGTACAAACTAGTCCCTGAGCAGGAACCTGCTTTCGCCTCCTGACACACTAACCTCTATGCTACAAGCTAGTCCCTGAGCAGAAGTTGGTATTCTTCTGACACACTAGCCTCTATAGTACAAGTTAGTCCCTGAGCAGGAGTCAGCATATACTTCTGACACACTAGCCTCTATATTACAAGCTAGTCCCTGAGCAAAAGTTGGTATACTTTTGACACGCTAGTCCCTGAGCAGAAGTCTGCATCCGTCTGACATACTAGTCTGACAAACTAGTCCCTGAGCAGACGTCTGCTTATTTTTCCACTAAACTGGTGAGTATTGGAGCAGAATTTGATTGACGGTTCTGCCAAGTAAGTCTGGTGCGGATGACACTGGTGGAGCAGTGTCATGAGTATAAGTCAGCGCCATCTGACATACTAGCCTGACAAACTAGTCCCTGAGCAGAGGTCTGCTGGTAATTCCGCCAGATTGGTATATTGGCGAGTCTCTTGAGCAGAAAATGGCTGCATGTGAGTAAAAGGTTTCAGAATATTGAAGATATGAAGGTGAGGCGCGTATGTGTGCAAGGCAACGCTGGCCCCCTTCCCACCTGGACTCGTCTTCTGTTAGTAGGTTCACACACCCTCTCCTGGTTGGGAGTAGATTCGCACTCTCTTGATGATCATATACTCTCTCATGAGTTGATCCAGGCTCTCAGCCTTAATACAAATTCCCAACTCAAGGAATATTACTTAGTCTCGACTGATATCTAATATACCTGTGTCGTTATTGAGACTATATCAGTTGCTACATTTTTATAGTGTATCTTTGTTTTACACTGAAAGAGAACTTTGTAACATACTCTAAGTATTTATGTATGTATTAAAGGGCATGACTTTTACTAAGTTGGATCAATCTAATAATCCCATTATAAATAAAAGGTGGCTATTTTCTAAAGAACAATTAGAATAGAGCCTGAGTCGACATGTTGTTACGAGGGGGCCAAAACAGGCTCATAAATGAAGCCCTGATCGTAACAACCCCTAACCCACACCACCCATAACCAACACCACCTCTAACCCACACCACCCATAAACACCACCTCTAGCCCACACCACCCATAACCCACACCACCTCTAACCCACACCACCTCTAACCCACACCACCTCTAACCAACACCACCTCTAACCCACACCACCCATAACCAACACCACCTCTAACCCACACCACCTCTAACCAACACCACCTATAACCCACACAACCCATAACCAACACCACCCATAACCAACACCACCTCTAACCCACACCACCTCTAACCAACACCACCTCTAACCCACACCACCTCTAACCAACACCACCTCTAACCCACACCACCCATAACCAACACCACCTATAACCCACACCACCCATAACCAACACCACCTATAACCCACACCATCAGCACAGATCTTAGTCACACGGCGGTAAGGCCAAACTTCTTTTAATTTTATGTGTTATAGGCAACTTTCATATACTATCTCAATATCGGGGATTTAATTTTTTTAAACATCGGCCGTTTCCCACCAAGGCAGGGTGACCAGAAAAAGAAGAAACACTTTCATTATCATTCACTCTATCACTGTCTTACCAGAGGAGCGTCTACACTGCAGTTAAAAAACTGCAGTATCAACACCCCTCATTCAGAGCGCAGGCACTGTACTTCACACCTCCAGGACTCAAGTCCGGCTAACCGGTTTCCCTGAATCCCTTCATAAATGTTACTTTTCTTACACTCTTTAACAGCACGTCAAGTCATTAAAACCATTTGTCTCCACGTGCTCCTAACACACTCACTCACGCTTGCTGGAAGCCCAAACCCCTAACACAAAACCTACTTTACCCCCTCCCTCCAGCGTTTCCTTGGCCGACCCCTACCCCGCCTTCCTTCCACTACAGATTTATACGCTCTCCAAGTCATTCTATTTCGTTCCATCCTCTCTAAATGTCCGAACTACCTCAATAATCCCTCCTCAGCCCTCTGGGTAATACTTTTAGTAACCATGCACCTCTTAATTTCGAAACTAGGAATTCTCTGCATTATATTGACACCACACATTGCCCTCAGACACGACATCTCCACTGCCTCCAGCCTTCTCCATGTTGCAACATTCACCACCCATACTTTACACCTATAAGAGTTTGGTATAACTATATGTACTCTCATAAATTCCCCTCTTTGCTTCCATGGATAACATTCTTCGTCTCCACGGACTCCTCAGTGCACCACTCACCTTCTCCCTCCCCTCCTCATCAATTCTATGATGATTCACCTCGTCTTTCATAGACCCATCAGCTGACAAGTCCACTCCCAAATATCTGAATACATTCACTTCCTCTATACTCCCTCAAATCTGATATCCAGTCTTTCATTACCTATTTTTTTTATTATCACCTTACTCTTTCCTATATTCACTTTTAATTTCCTTCTTTTACATACCCTACCAAACTCGTCCCCCAACCTCTGCTGCTTCTCTTCAGAATCTCCCAAAAGCACAGTGTCATCAGCAGAAAGCAACTATGACAACTTCTACTTTGTGTTAGATTCTTTATCCTTTAATCCTGCACCTCTTGCCATCTATAAATATATTGAACAGCCATAGTGACATCACACATCCCTGTCTAAGGCCTACGTTTACTGGGAAATAATCTCCCTCTCTCCCAGATACTCTGACCTGAGCCTCACTATCCTCGTAAACACTCTTTACTGCTTTCAGTAACATTTTCAATATCTGCCACATTGCTTCCCTATGTACCCTATCTAAAAAAAAACAGTTTTTCAGAAAATCCTTGATAATGCCTTGAATCGTCAAAAAATGCAAAAAAAAAATAACGTTTTAGAGTATTTTTGAATATTTATAAATTATTATACTACGCCTACAAATCCATAAATGCAACAAAAACCTCTTTACTCTTATCTAAATACTGTTTACCTATATGTTTCACTGTAAACACTTGGTCTACATTTCCCCCCTCCCTACCCTTCCTAAAGCCTCCTTGTTCATCTGCAATCCTGCTTTCCATCTTACTCTTAATTCTTTCAATTATACCTTTACCATACACTTTACCAGGTATACTCAATAGGCTTATCCCCCTATAATTTCTACACTCTTTTGTCCCCATTGCCTTTATACAAAGGAACTGTGCACGCTCTCTGCCAATCCCTAGGAACCTTACCTTCTTCCATACATTTATTAAATAAAAGAACTAACCATTCCAAAAACTATATATTCCCCTGCTTTTAATATTTCTGTCTTTATCCCATCAATCCCAGCAGCTTTACCCCTTTTCATTCTACCCACTGCTTCATGCACCTCCCCCACACTCACAACTGGCTCTTCCTTGCTCCTACAAAATATTATACCTCCATGCCCACTGCACGAAATCACAGCTTTCCTATCTTCATCAACATTTAACAGTCCCTCAAAATATTCCCTCCATCTTCCTCTAACTCTATCTAATAACTCTTCTCTCCAATTTTAACTGTCAAATCCATTCATTCCCTAGACTTTCTTAACTTATTAGTCTTGCTCCAAAACTTTTCTTATTCTCAACAAAATTTGTTGATAGTATCTCACTCTCTCATTTGCTCTTCTTTTACGTTCCTTCACCACTCTCTTAACCTCTCTTTTCCTTTCCATATACGTTTTCCTCCTTGTATCACTTCTACAAAGTAAACGTGATACAAGTGATACGTGGATTTGAATAGAAATAAAATTAAAATGTAACATGAGAATACCTTTCAAAGATATATTAATAAAGGGTATCAGTAGTAAAAAAAGACAAATTTCATTAGAAGTTTTATTGAGTCATTTTGGAAACGTTTTTTCCAGTGAACATCTGAATAACCGTTACAGTTCTGGGAATGAACAAAGATGAAATTCCTAGGAAGTCAGAAAGTCGGTGCTCACACCACTGGCTTCCTATTGGATTCAAGCCTTTCCCTTCCTGTAGGGGTTTACAGTCTTGTTAACGGTCTTAGCCAGTCAAATGTGAGAGCGCAGTGTTCAAATAAGCACGTATATCACGCATGCGTCTTGGTGGTGTGTGAGTATATCACGCATGCGTTGTGGTGGTGTGTGAGTATATCACGCATGCGTCGTGGTGGTGTGTGTGAGTATATCACGCATGCGTTGTGGTGGTGTGTGTGAGTATATCACACATGCGTCGTGGTGGTGTGTGAGTATATCACGCATGCGTTGTGGTGGTGTGTGTGAGTATATCACGCATGCGTTGTGGTGGTGTGTGTGAGTATATCACGCATGCGTTGTGGTGTGTGTGAGTATAACGCATGCGTTGTGGTGGTGTGAGTATATCACGCATGCGTCGTGGTGGTGTGTGTGAGTATATCACGCATGCGTTGTGGTGGTGTGTGTGAGTATATCACGCATGCGTCGTGGTGGTGTGTGTGAGTATATCACGCATGCGTTGTGGTGGTGTGTGTAAGTATATCACACATGCGTTGTAGTGGTGTGTGTGAGTATATCACACATGCGTTGTAGTGGTGTGTGTGAGTATATCACGCATGCGTTGTGGTGGTGTGTGTGAGTATAACACGCATGCGTTGTGGTGGTGTGTGAGTATATCACACATGCGTTGTAGTGGTGTGTGTGAGTATAACACGCATGCGTTGTTGTGGTGTGTGTGAGTATATCACACATGCGTTGTGGTGGTGTGTGTGAGTATATCACGCATGCGTCGTGGTGGTGTGTGTGTATATCACACATGCGTTGTGGTGGTGTGAGTATATCACGCATCGTCGTGGTGGTGGTGTGAGTATATCACACATGCGTCGTGGTGGTGTGTGAGTATATCACGCATGCGTCGTGGTGGTGTGTGAGTATATCACGCATGCGTCGTGGTGGTGTGTGTGAGTATAACACGCATGCGTCGTGGTGGTGTGTGTGAGTATAACACGCATGCGTCGTGGTGGTGTGTGTGAGTATATCACGCATGCGTCGTGGTGGTGTGTGTGAGTATATCACGCATGCGTTGTGGTGGTGTGTGTGAGTATAACACGCATGCGTCGTGGTGGTGTGTGTGAGTATATCACGCATGCGTCGTGGTGGTGTGTGTGTATATCACACATGCGTTGTGGTGGTGTGTGAGTATATCACGCATGCGTCGTGGTGGTGTGTGTGAGTATATCACACATGCGTCGTGGTGGTGTGTGAGTATATCACGCATGCGTCGTGGTGGGGTGTGTGAGTATATCACGCATGCGTCGTGGTGGTGTGTGTGAGTATACACGCATGCGTCGTGGTGGTGTGTGTGAGTATAACACGCATGCGTCGTGGTGGTGTGTGTGAGTATATCACGCATGCGTGGTGGTGGTGTGTGTGAGTATATCACGCATGCGTCGTGGTGGTGTGAGTATAACACGCATGCGTCGTGGTGGTGGTGTGTGTGAGTATATCACGCATGCGTGGTGGTGGTGGTGTGAGTATATCACGCATGCGTGGTGGTGGTGGTGTGTGAGTATATCACGCATGCGTGGTGGTGGTGGTGTGTGAGTATATCACGCATGCGTGGTGGTGGTGTGTGTGAGATATCACGCATGCTGGTGTGGTGGTGTGAGTATATCACGCATGCGTGGTGGTGGTGTGTGTGTGAGTATATCACGCATGCGTGGTGGTGGTGGTGTGGTATATCGCATGCGTGGTGGTGGTGTGTGAGTATATCACGCATGCGTGGTGGTGGTGGTGTGTTGAGTATATCACGCATGCGTGGTGGTGGTGGTGTGTGAGTATATCACGCATGCGTGGTGGTGGTGGTGTGTGAGTATATCACGCATGCGTGGTGGTGGTGGTGTGTGTGAGTATATCACGCATGCGTGGTGGTGGTTGTGTGTGAGTATATCACGCATGCGTGGTGGTGGTGGTGTGTGAGTATATCACGCATGCGTGGTGGTGGTGTGTGAGTATATCACGCATGCGTGGTGGTGGTGTGTGAGTATATCACGCATGCGTGGTGGTGGTGGTGTGTGAGTTATCACGCATGCGTGGTGGTGGTGTGTGTGTGAGTATATCACGCATGCGTGGTGGTGGTGTGGTGAGTATATCACGCATGCGTGGTGGTGGTGTGTGAGTATATCACGCATGCGTGGTGGTGGTGGTGTGTGTGAGTATATCACGCATGCGTGGTGGTGGTGGTGTGTGTGAGTATATCACGCATGCGTGGTGGTGGTGGTGTGTGTGAGTATATCACGCATGCGTGGTGGTGGTGGTGTGAGTATATCACGCATGCGTGGTGGTGGTGGTGTGTGTGAGAGGGAAGGGTGGTGCACGCATGCTGGTTGAGGGTGAGTAATGGCCGAGTTTAACCATTCCCAGAAAGTGTTGGTGCAGGGCTCTTGATCCTGAGAGTTCGAGCTACTCAACTCTTCCTCACATCAACCCAAATTACCCTCTTCCTCCTCCTCCACCTCCACCTCCACCTCCACCCCCTCCCCCTCCCACAACCATTCCTCCCATCCCAGGCTTTTCGTCACCCATGTGGGTTTAGCGCTTCCCCATGAATATAATAGCGATGAAAAATATTAGGGTGTAGCAGGTTGTTTGGTCACTAGTTTAAAGGTGTTGAATCACAGCTCTTGGTTCTCTTGCAGGTGTTGAGCTACAGCTCTTGGGTCTCTTACGGGTGTTGAGCCACAACTCTTGGTTCTCTTGCAGGTGTTGAGCTACAGCTCTTGGTTCTCTTGCAGGTGTTGAGCACAGCCTTGTCTCTTGTGGTGTAGCCAGCCTGGTTCTTTTGCAGGTGTTAAGCTACAGCTCTTGGTTCTCTTGTGGGTGCTTAGCCACAGCTCTTGGTTCTCTTGCAGGTGTTGAGCTACAGCTCTTGGTTCTCTTGTGGGTGCTTAGCCACAGCTCTTGGTTCTCTTGCAGGTGTTAAGCTACAGCTCTTGGTTCTCTTGTGGGTGTTGAGCCACAGCTCTTGGTTCTCTTGCAGATGTTGAGCTACAGCTCTTGGTTTTCTTGTGGGTGTTGAGCTACAGCTCTTGGTTCTCTTGCAGGTGTTGAGCTACAGCTCTTGGTTCTCTTGTGGGTGTTGAGCCACAGCTCTTGGTTCTCTTGCAGGTGTTGAGCTACAGCGCTTGGTTATCATGTGGGTGTTGAGCTACAGCTCTTGGTCTCTTGCGGTTGAGCTCGCTTGGTTCTTATGGTGTTGAGCTACAGCTCTTGGTTATCTTGCAGGTGTTGAGCTACAGCTCTTGGGTCTCTTGCAGGTGTTGAGCTACAGCTCTTGGTTCTCTTGTAGGTGTTGAGCTACAGCTCTTGGTTCTCTTATGGGTGTTGAGCTACAGCTCTTGGTTCTCTTGGGTTACTAAGCTTGGTTCTGTTAGCCACAGTTCTTGGTTCTTTGCAGGTGTTAAGCTACAGCTCTTGGTTCTCTTGTGGGTGCTTAGCCACAGCTCTTGGTTCTCTTGCAGGTGTTAAGCTACAGCTCTTGGTTCTCTTGTGGGTGTTGAGCCACAGCTCTTGGTTCTCTTGCAGGTGTTGAGCTACAGCTCTTGGTTCTCTTGTGGGTGTTGAGCCACAGCTCTTGGTTCTCTTGCAGATGTTGAGCTACAGCTCTTGGTTCTCTTGTGGGTGTTAAGCTACAGCTCTTGGTTCTCTTGCAGGTGTTGAGCTACAGCTCTTGGTTCTCTTTTGGGTGCTTAGCCACAGCTCTTGGTTCTCTTGCATGTGTTGAGCTACAGCTCTTGGTTATCTTGTGGGTGTTCAGCTACAGCTCTTGGGTATCTTGCAGGTGTTGAGCTACAGCTCTTGGTTCTCTTGTGGGTGTTGAGCTACAGCTCTTGGTTCTCTTGTGGGTGTTGAGCTACAGCTCTTGGTTCTCTTGTGGGTGTTGAGCCACAGCTCTTGATTATGTTGCAGGTGTTGAGCTACAGCTCTTGGGTCTTGCAGGTGTTGAGCTACAGCTCTTGGGTCTCTTGCAGGTGTTGAGCTACAGCTCTTGGGTCTCTTAAAGGTGTTGAGCTACAGCTCTTGGGTCTCTTAAAGGTGTTGAGCTACAGCTCTTGGGTCTCTTGCAGGTGTTAAGCTACAGCTCTTGGGTCTCTTACAGGAGTTGAGCTACAGCTCTTGATTCTCTTGTGGTTCTTGAGCTACAGCTCTTGGTTCTCGTGGGTGTTGAGGTACAGCTCTTGGATCTCTTGTGGGTGTTAAGACACAACTCTTGGATCTCTCGAGGGCGTTGGACTACAGCTCTTGGTCCTCTGAACAGTATTGAACTACAACTCGAAAAATTGTGGAGGGTTGGGAGGGAGAGGGGGGTTATCGGAAACTGGGGGAAGGGGGAGGTTATCTCTGTGCGGCAGAGCGACTAAAATACACCTGGATGGTGTTGCCTTTATGTAATATCAATGTGTGCTTATGTTGACGTGTGAGGTGGGAATCCCAGAGAGGGTGCGCACGCAGGCGCCAAGTGCTTGTAACACCGCGTGTTAGCCCACTAACTGTAAGGTTATGTACACCGGGAGGGCAGTGGGGGGTGCGTCTCTGTGTGTGTGTATACACTGTGGGAATTCGGTGTACGTATGTATGTCCAGCTTTTACGAATTTTTGTGTGGCCGATAAACTTGAAACCCAGTTAATCAACCAGTGCCTGTCTCCGTCCCTCTCGTTATTGTGGTTCCTCCCTCTCGTTATTGTGGTTCCTTCCTCTCTTTATTGTGGTTCCTCCCTCTCGTTATTGTGGTTCCTTCCTCTCGTTATTGTGGTTCCTTCCTCTCGTTATTGTGGTTCCTTCCTCTCGTTATTGTGGTTCCTTCCTCTCTTTATTGTGGTTCCTCCCTCTCGTTATTGTGGTTCCTCCCTCTCGTTATTGTGGTTCCTTCCTCTCGTTATTGTGGTTCCTCTCGTTATTGTGGTTCCTTCCTCTCGTTATTGTGGTTCCTCCCTCTCGTTATTGTGGTTCCTCCCTCTCGTTATTGTGGTTCCTTCCTCTCGTTATTGTGGTTCCTCCCTCTCGTTATTGTGGTTCCTTCCTCTCGTTATTGTGGTTCCTCCCTCTCGTTATTGTGGTTCCTCCCTCTCGTTATTGTGGTTCCTTCCTCTCGTTATTGTGGTTCCTCCCTCTCGTTATTGTGGTTTATTCCTCGTTATTGTGGTTCCTCCCTCTCGTTATTGTGGTTCCTCCTCTCGTTATTGTGGTTCCTCCCTCTCGTTATTGTGGTTCCTCCCTCTCGTTATTGTGATTCCTCCCTCTCGTTATTGTGGTTCCTTCCTCTCGTTATTGTGGTTTATTCCTCGTTATTGTGGTTCCTTCCTCGTTATTATGGTTCCTTCCTCGTTATTGTGGTTCCTCCCTCTCTTTATTGTGGTTCCTCCCTCTCGTTATTGTGGTTCATTCCTCTCGTTATTGTGGTTCCTCCCTCTCGTTATTGTGGTTTATTCCTCGTTATTGTAGTTCCTTCCTCTCGTTATTGTGGTTCCTTCCTCTCGTTATTGTGGTTCCTCCCTCTCGTTATTGTGGTTCCTCCCTCTCGTTATTGTGGTTCCTTCCTCGTTATTTGGTTCTCCTCGTTATTGTGGTTCCTTCTCTCGTTATTGTGGTTCCTCCTCTGTTATTGTGGTTCCTTCCTCTCGTTATTGTGGTTCCTCCCTCTCGTTATTGTGGTTCCTTCCTCTTGTTATTGTGGTTCCTTCCTCTCGTTATTGTGGTTCCTTCCTCGTTATTGTGGTTCCACCCTCTCGTTATTGTGGTTCTTCCTCTCGTTATTGTGGTTTCTTCCTAGTTATTGTGGTTCCTCCCTCTCGTTATTGTGGTTCCTTCCTCGTTATTGTGGTTCCTCCTCTCGTTATTGTGGTTCCTTCCTCGTTATTGTGGTTCCTCCCTCTCGTTATTGTGGTTCCTTCCTCGTTATTGTGGTTCCTTCCTCTCGTTATTGTGGTTCCTCCCTCTCGTTATTATGGTTCCTTCCTCTTGTTATTGTGGTTCCCCTCTCGTTATTTGGTTCCTTCCTCTGTTATTGTGGTTCCTTCCTCTCGATATTGTGGTTCCTCCCTCTCGTTTGTGATTCCTCCTCGTTATTGTGGTTCCTTCCTCTCGTTATTGTGATTCCTTCCTCGTTATTGTGGTTCCTCCTCTCGTTATGTGGTTCCTCCTCTCGTTATTGTGGTTCCTCCTCTCGTTATTGTGGTTCCTTCCTCTCGTTATTGTGGTTCCTCCCTCTCGTTATTGTGGTTCCTTCCTCTCGTTATTGTGGTTCCTCCCTCTCGTTATTGTGGTTCCTTCATCTTGTTATTGTGGTTCCATTGTGGTTCCTTCCTCTCGTTATTGTGGTTCCTTCCTCTCGTTATCGTGGTTCCTTCCTCTCGTTATTGTGGTTCCTTCTTCTCGTTATTGTGGTTCCTTCCTCTCGTTATTGTGGTTCCTTCCTCTCGTTATTGTGGTTCCTCGTTATTGTGGTTCCTTCCTCTTGTTATTGTGGTTCTTTCCTCTCGTTATTGTGGTTCTTCTCGTTATTGTGGTTCCTTCCTCTTGTTATTGTGGTTCCTTCCTCTCGTTATTGTGGTTCCTTCCTCTCGTTATTGTAGTTCCTTCCTCTCGTTATTGTGGTTCCTTCCTCTCGTTATTGTGTTCCTTCCTCTCGTTATTGTGGTTCCTTCCTCTCGTTATTGTGGTTCCTTCTCCCTTATTGTGGTTCTTCCTCTTTATTCTGTGTCTTCACATCTCTTCTTGTTCTTCTTCTGTGCTTCACATACTTTCTTCCTGTGTCTCTCACATACTTTCTTCCTGTGTCTTCACATTACTTTCTTCCTGTGTCTTCACATAACTTTCTTCCTGTGTCTCCACATAACTTTCTTCCTGTGTCTTCACATAACTTTCTTCCTGTGTCTTCACATAACTTTCTTCCTGTGTCTTCACATAACTTTCTTCCTGTGTCTTCACATAACTTTCTTCTTGTGTCTTCACATAACTTTTTTCCTGTGTCTTCACATAACTTTCTTCCTGTGTCTTCACATAACTTTCTTCCTGTGTCTTCACATAACTTTCTTCCTGTGTCTTCACATAACTTTCTTCCTGTGTCTTCACATAACTTTCTTCCTGTGTCTTCACATAACTTTCTTCCTGTGTCTTCACATAACTTTCTTCCTGTGTCTCCACATAACTTTCTTCCTGTGTCTTCACATAACCCCGTTCTTCTCTGTGTCTTCACATAACTTTCTTCCTGTGTCTTCCAACATAACTTTTTTCCTGTGTCTTCACATAACTTTCTTCCTGTGTCTTCACATAATTTTCTTATTGTGTCTTCACATAACTTTCTTCCTGTATCTTCACATAACTTTCTTCCTGTGTCTCCACATAACTTTCTTCCTGTGTCTTCACATAATTTTCTTATTGTGTCTTCACATAACTTTCTTCCTGTGTCTTCACATAACTTTCTTCCTGTGTCTCCACATAACTTTCTTCCTGTGTCTTCACATAACTTTCTTCCTGTGTCTCCACATAACTTTCTTCCTGTGTCTCCACATAACTTTCTTCCTGTGTCTTCACATTACTTTCTTTCTGTGTCTTCACATTACTTTCTTTCTGTGCCGTCACATTAGTTTCTTCCTCTTTTTAACATTTCTTCCAGTGTTGTCACTCCTGTTATTGCTTTCCTGCGGCTGTCATTTCGTTATTCACTTTTGTTTATTTGTCTCGTGTCCCTCGTTCTCAATGACATGTCTAGTCAGCTTCACTGTTTCCTGCTACGCACTTCTCGCCCACACACCATTACTAACTTACCCGTCTGCTCGTCACCCTCACCATCCCGTCAGTATGGTGTGCCCTCATCTACGTATAACTAGTCATCATTCTTCGTTCAGCCTGGCTGAGGGACTGATTACCTCAAACGGCCTTTCTGGGCTAAGTCAGTGAGCGATGTTTGAAGCATCATTCATCTGCAGGAAAACTAATCTCTCTGAAAACAGCACTAACTAATGAACACCCTAAAGTCGACTGCAGGTACAGACTAAAATTTCGTTGATTTTCGAGATATTTAGGTGACACGGGGAGATTTATTTGAGGGAACCAGGGAGAGTAAGTACAGGTGTAACGTGCCAGCCCAGGAGAACCTTGAAGGCCAGAAGCAGAGGTCGCTGTGGAGAAGAACTTCTGGCTGCTACATAGTTGCAGACTCTGGCCACAGAGAGACAGTGAAGCTCTAAGCTCCAATGCTGGCCACACTGAGACACTGAAGCCGCCACACAGTAAGACAGTAAACACAGTAAGACAGTGAAGCCGTAACACTGGCCACAGTAAGACAGTGAAGCCGCAACACTGGCCACACAGAGACATTCAAGCTCCAACACTGTTCACAGACACATTTAAGCTCCAATACCTCGGCCAGAGAGCATATCCTCCAACTGTTTTTTAGCAATCGTGAAAAAACGTACGATCGGTATTTTACAATACTCCCTACGCTGCCAGACGTAAGCCACCTTTTTTTTTTTTTAATTTCGTTACTGTTTAGTAAATGTACATAAATACAGGTTGACATACGTTAACCTAAAGAAACGTAAACCTAAGCGAGGATAACAAATATTATAATTAGTGGGAATGTTGAGCACGCAGAAATGCACGAAGCCCAATTCGTCAGATAATGCACGCTCTAAATAGACAAGAGGTTGGACACAGAGAGAGACTGATGGTGCGACATTCAAGTCGGGCTGCCAACATTTTGCCTAATAAAGTTTATGTATGTGACTGTAACAGAAATTCACTATTGGCTTGGACAGCTGTAGTGGGAAGATTGTTACTTATGGTTTAAGGGTTTCTTGGGTGAACACTTAGCGTATATACACTGCCTCCGGAGTGTGTATATACTTTGAGAGGAGTGCAACAAGATCACACTAAACAGGTGATATCACAATATGCAAAACAACCATTGTGAAAAAAATAGTGAACTTCCAAGCACTTTCGTGATTTCTCACATTATCAAAGATAACGTGAGAAATCACGAAAGCGCTTGGAGGATCACTATTTTTTCACAGTGGTTGTTTTGACTCAGTGAAGGTGAACTTCTTGTCGACTCTCTCAACTTCAAGTTGGTGACTTTGAAGTTGGTGTCTCTCGTACGTGTTCCTTTCAGTGGGGCACCTTCATGACGGTGAAAGGCTCTTAAACCAAGGAATCAGCCAAATCCTTCCCTTCCTTTAGTTTAAATCCTATTATCCCCATTCTTTAGGCACTGTGGTTTTACGTGTTCCCCATGAATATAATGATAGTCTGGTGTGTGTCACATGAGACTTAAAGAACTGGACACATGTGTATCATCTGGGTATCATTATTTGTAGACGTTTCGCCCACCAGTGGCTTTAATAATACAAATTCAAGGACATAATGGGAAGACTGTAAAACTATATACAAAAGACGAAGTACTCAGTCCCTCAGCCTTGCAGTTGTTGAAGATCATCGTAGTCTTGAAGCCACGCGGGGGACCTGATGATGGAGGTGGTACTGGAAAACCTCGTGCATCAACATGTTAAGACACTACCAGAGAGGAGAGGATGAGCCAGGAAGGCTGGACCTCATATTCACCTTGAGTAGTTCAGACATTGGGAACGTCACGTATGAAAGGCCCCTCAGAGCTAAGGATCACGTGGTCCTGAGCTTCGAATACATTGCAGAGCTAAAAATAGAGGGGGAAACAGCACGAGTAGACTGGGAGAAGCCAAACTATAAAAGAGAGGACTACAAAGGTATGAGGAATTTCCTGCATGAGGTACAATGTGAAAGAGAACTGGTGGGAAACACAGTGAAAGAAATGATGGAATACTTGACCACAAAATGCAAAGAGGCGGAGGAGAGGTTCGTACTTAAGGGCAACAGAATCAGTGGGAAGATCAGAGCGAGCCCTTGGTTCCCCCAAAGGTGTAGAAAGGCCAGAACTAAGTGCGCTAGAGAATGGAAAAAGTATAGAAGACGAAGGACCCAGGAAAATAAGAAGATTAGGCAAAGAGCCAGAAATGAATATGCATGGATAAGGATCGAGGCCCAGCGGCAATACGAGAATGACATAGGATCGAAAGCCAAATCTGAACCAAAGCTGTTGTACACCCACATCAGGGTTAAAACAGTAGTCAAAGGCCAGGTTATCAGGCTGAGGAAGGAAGGAAGAACACAAGAAACAACAAAGTATGTGAAGAGCTAAACACGGGTGGGGATTGAACTCTTGGCGAGTGAGTCGTAAAACTCCAAGCCAGCGCGTAAGTCATTACAGTTTCATGAGTCATAATGACAGCTGAACACGAGATTTAAAGAAGTATTTTCAGTGGAGACAGACTTGACTACATTATTATTATAATAAAAAAGAAGCGCTAAACCTGACTTGACTACAGTAGGCCGGAATGGTAGGGTACATCAACAAGTGCTGGACACACTACACACAACGGAGGAGGAGGTGAAGAAGCTGCTAAGTGAGCTGATACCTCAAAGGCGATGGGACCAGACATCTCTCCGTGGGTCCTGAGAGAGGGAGAAGAGGCGCTGTGTGCGCCACTATCTTCAACACATCTATCGAAACAGAGTAACCTACTTGGACCTGCCTACTATGGGCCAACAGGCCTGCTGCAGTGTTCCTCCTTTCTTATGTTCTTATGTGTGGAAGACAGCAAATGTAGTCCCAATTTTTAAAGGGGTGGACCAGTAAGCCAGCGGAAGGCCTCGGTCAGATGACCAAAAACTCCAGTGGCGGGTCATCATATGACTAAGATCCGCGCCAGGAAACACTTAACCTTTTTCCTGACGAATCTTACTTAACCTAACCTAACTGATAGACACCAAGGAGCTGAACGCTTCTTTGGGTTAAGGGACTGACACCTCAAAATTACTTTTTCAAGGCTGATGGATTATCACATCATCATTACATCCCCACTGCTTCTACTGTCTCCAATTTTAGTCACATTTGAATTCGACAGAACAAGTCGACTGTATATGTAAAATGCTTCGGGAATGAAGATACCAAGTATTGCACATGTGTCTTATGCATCAGCTTGTTGGTATATAACATTATTAAAATAAGTACACAGTGTGGAGTGTAGCCAGCTTCAAGGTGTCGGCCCAACTGAACACAAGTGAATGAGATTATATTTACGTTGTGGCAAGTGTCTTAACAATGCTGACGTATAGCTAGTTAGGTTTAAAGCCTATTGACTGCCCGTGGGTCATTAAGGCTACTGTTTATCTGTATACTAGCATCAAGAACAGTAAATCAGTCTCATTTTGCCTGTCTCAGTGTCTCAGAGACAGAACCACACTAACTCACTGAAACAGTCAACTTGACAGTGACACTCAAAAATAGCTTTAGCTGCCAACACCACATGGGAAATGTTTCCAGATACAAGTGTTGGTTTCAAGCTTGAGTACACCAGGGAGATGGGCAGCATAGGCAGGAGTACCACCCCAAGCAGTAGTTAGGCCCAAGTCACACGCAGCAGCAGCAGCAGCAGGTGCGTCTTTGATACAGTGCCATATTTTTCACTTGTGATCTACAAGTGTTGCTTCATATAAAGTGTTTTTTCCCATGTGCCGGGTGATGTCATGTGTCTGACTACTGGTGAGTCATGTGTGTGTGTGTGTGTGCTTAAATATTTGTACTTACCTATTTGTGGTTGCAGGAGTCGATTCACAACTCCTGGCCCCACCTCTTCGCTGGTCGCTACTAGGTCCACTCTCTCCTTGCTCCATGAGCTTTATCTTATCTCTTCTTTAAGTTAAGTATAATAATACTATATCTTCATTTACTACAAGTACATGTACAAGGTATACAGTACTAGCTGACATCAATGTCATACTATATATAGAAACCACTTGTTATGCAGAGCATTTCAGGCAAATTAGGTCAGTTTTGTCCAAGGATACGACCCATACCATTCGACTTACTCCCAGGTACCAATTTTACTGATGGGAAACAGACAACAGGTGTAAAGAAACACTCCCAATATTTTTACCCTCGCTTGGAATCAAACCCAGACCCTCGCCGTGTGAAGCGAGAGCTTTAGCCACCAGGCCACGGGGCACTCAGTATGGATCCTGCCTCCACTACTCTCTCCAAATTGTTCCACTTCCTGACAACTCTATGGCTGAAGAAAACCTTCCTAACATCCCTGTGATTCATGTGAGTCAACTTCCAGTTGTGTACCTGAAGTCTACCTGGAGGGTATTCCGGGGATCAACGCCCCCGCGGCCCGGTCCACCACCAGGCCTCCTTGCTGCTGTGTCCCATCTCTGAAACATTCTGTCCCTACCCGCCTTGTTAATTCCTCTCAGTATTTTATATGTCGTTATCATGTCCCCCCTATCTCTTCTGTCCTCCAGTGTCGTCAAGTCGATTTCCCTTACCCTCTCCTCGTAGGATATACCCCCGTAGCTCCGGGACTAGTCTTGTTGCAAACCTTTGCACTTTCTCTAATTTCTTGATGTGCTTGACCAGGTGTGGGCTCCATACCGGTGCTGCATACTCCAATACAGGCCTGACGTACACGGTGTACAGTCTTGAACGATTCCTTGCTAAGGTGTCGAAACACTATTATTAGGTTTGCTAGGCGCCTATATGGTGCAGCAGTTATTTGGTTGATGTGCTCCTCAGATGTGCTCGGTATTATACTCACTCCTTTTCCTTGAGTGAAGTTGCAGTCTTTGGCCCCCTAGCCTGTACTCTGTCTGCGGTCTTCTTTGACCTTTCCCAATCTTCATGATTTTGCGCTTGGTGAGGTTAAACTCCAGGAGCCAGTTGTTGGACCAGGCTTGCAGCCTGTCCAAATCCCTTTATAGTTCTACCTGATCCTCATCTACTTGAATTCTCCGCATTAGCTTCACGTCGTCTGAAAATAGGGGACACCTCTGACCCTATCCCTTCCGTCATGTTATTCAAATATGCCAGAAACAGCACCGGCCCTAGGACTGACCCTTGTGGAACCCCGATCGTCAGAGGCGCCCACTCTACCTCGTCACGTACCATCACTCGCTGTTTCCTTCCTGTTAGGTATTCTCTGATTCATTACAGTGCCTTTATGTATTCCTGCCCGCTCCTCTACCTTTTGCACTAATCTCTCGTGCAGAACTGTGTCGAAAGCTTCTTACAACCCAAGAAAATGCAGTCCACCCACCCCTCTCTTTTCTACCTTACTTCTGTAACCTTGTCGTAAAACTCCAGTAGGTTTGTGACACAGGATTTAACCTCCCTGAAACTGTGCTGGTTATCGTGTATAAGCTCATTCCTTTCTAGGTGCTCCACTAGTGTTTTCCTGATAAGTTTCTTCATGACTTTACATACTATACATGTCAGTGACACTGGTTTGTAGTTTAATGCTACCTGCCTGTCCCCTTTCTTAAAAATTAAGGTTATAATTATAAGTTGTCGATCAGTTTTTCGGAAATACATATATCAGAGTGTTGCACATGTGTCTTATTCATCCAGTATGTACACTCTTAGAGACAAAACATTCTGTATGTCGCTCTAAGGTCACTGCAGTGGTTTACTTTCAGCTTTTTAGCTTTAAAATGTAATGACTATTTTAGTTATTTTTAAGGTTTTTATTTGACTGATTTTCCGCAATTTTAGATAAGCCAGAAACTTTTGAAATAACGATGGTTCGATTAGCAGCACTGGTTTGTGGAGTAGACCGCTCCCTCTCCCTTTATGGGTGTCCAAAAACTTACCCACCTCCTTTCATGGGTATGAAACAGCCTACCCACCACCCTCCGCGGGTATGAATTATTACTTTTATATGCCTGGGGAAGCGCTAAACCCATAGGGATCATACAACACTTGGAGAATGGGAGGTAATCAGGTTTGATCCAAGGAAGAAGAACCTAACTCGTATTTCGTGGGTGTGGAGATATGCCTGGTGACACGCCGGCAATTGGACAACTGGTGGTGGCAGGGTGATGTGTGGGTGGTGGGCTGGCTGGGTGATGTGTGGGTGGATGGGCTGGCTGGGGGTGTTGGCAGCTGTGTGTAGGAAAGAATTTGCCTGTTCACCCTTATAGAGGGGTACCTTGATGCTGGTGAATGGATCTTGAGCCAAGGAATTGGGGCTCTCCCTTTGTTGGATAAAAAATCCTTACTTCACATTCTCCAAGCGCAGCATGATACGCACGAGTATAATAATAATAATAATAATAATAATAATAATAATAATAATAATAATAATAATAATAATAATTGTAAAAGAGACAAGCTGATAAAAATAATAAGAATAAAGAGTACATGGTAAGCATAGAACATAAGAACATAAGAAAGGAGGAACACTGCAGCAGGCCTGTTGGCCCATACTAGGCAGGTTCTTCACATTCCATCCCACTAACAGAATATTTGTTCAACCTAATTTTCAATGCTACCCAAGAAATAAGATTTGATAATTTTATTTACTCATGTGCAATTCCCACTCAAATCCAACCCCTCTCACTCATGAATTTATCCAACCTAAATTTAAAACTACCCAAGGTCCTTGCTTCAATAACCCTACTAGGCAGACTGTTCCACTCATCAACTACCCTATTTCCAAACCAATACTTTCCTATATCCTTTCTAAATCTAAACTTATCTAACTTGAATCCATTATTGCGGGTTCTCTCTTGGAGAGATACCCTCAAGACCTTATTTATATCCCCTTTGTTAATACCCATTTTCCACTTGTATACCTCGATCATGTCTCCCTCATTCTACGTCTTACAAGTGAATGTAATTTAAGGGTCTTCAATCTTTCTTCGTAAGATTTCTAATGCTATGTATTAATTTAGTCATTCTACGCTGAATGTTTTCTAACGAATTTATGTCCATTCTGTAATATGGAGACCAGAACTGACCTGCGTAATCTAGGTGAGGCCTTACTAATGATGTATAAAGCTGTAATATAACCTCTGGACTTCTGTTGCTAACACTTCTTGATATAAAACCCAGTAATCTATTTGCCTTATTACGTATGCTTAGGCATTGCTGTCTTGGTTTAAGGTTGCTGCTTACCATCACCCCCAAGTCCTTCTCGCAATCTGTATGGCTAAGTTCTACGTTATTTAACTTATAAGTGCTTGGGTTATGGACACTCCCGAGCTTTAGAACTTTGCATTTATCTACATTGAACTGCATCTGCCATTTTTCTGACCAGGAATTGAGTTTGTCTAAATCCTCCTGTAGTTCACTGACATCTACGTCTGAATCGATTATCCTACCTATCTTCGTGTCATCAGCGAATTTGCTCATATCACTAGAAATTCCCTCTTCAAGGTCATTTATATATATTATAAACAACAACGGGCCCAAAACCGATCCCTGAGGAACGCCACTTGTTACAGATCCCCACTCCGATTTAACCCCATTTATGCACACCCTCTGCTTCCTATTGGTGAGCCATGACTCGATCCATGACAACACTTTTCCCCCAATGCCATGAGCAGCCACTTTCTTTAACAGTCTCTGATGTGGTACTCTATCAAAAGCCTTACTAAAACCCAAATAAACAATATCGAATTCTTTATCATGATCAACTGCCTCAAAAGCCTTACTGAAAAAAGTTAATAAATTAGTTAGGCAGGAACGGCCCCTGGTGAATCCATGCTGAGTATCATTAATCAAATTATGCCTATCGAGATGGCTTCTTATGTTATCAGCTATAATCGACTCTAGTAATTTGCTTACAATTGATGTTAGACTTATTGGGCGGTAATTTGAATGGATGTATGATAGTAGGGATAATTCAGTAATGGTCCCAGATTTTCGCTTAGCAGATTATAATGGACTTAGAGAACACTTATCAACTGTGGACTGGGGTGAAGAAGAGAGGTATCAATATGACAGTTTTCTTAACACTATACAGGCTGCCCAAAGAACATTTATCCCGTATAAAGAAATTAGATCAAGTAGAAATGACCCAAAATGGATGAATAATAGGCTCAAATATCTTTTGGGGCAGAAGAAAGGAATTTATAGGCGCATAAAAAGAGGTGAGGATCATCTTATAAATCAGTATACTGACATTAAGAGGGACGTTAAAAAGGGAATAAGAAAAGCTAAACGGGACTATGAAATTAAAGTTGCTAGGGATTCAAAAACTAACCCAAAAGTTTTTCCAGGTTTATAGAACAAAAGTTAGGGATAAGATAGGTCCCTTAAAAATAACTTTGGGCATCTTAATGACAAGGAGAATGATATGTGCTCTATTTTTAATAATTATTTTCTCTCGGTTTTCACACAGGAAGACATTAATAATATCCCAGTAATTAATTTTTACAGAGGCCCGAAGAAGATAAATTATGTAATATCACAGTCACTAGCGAAATGATTATGAAACAGCTGGATCGACTGAAACAAAATAAATCGCCGGGTCCTGATGAGCTTTTTGCAAGGGTTCTTAAGGAATGCAAAATGGAACTCTGTGAACCAATATCTAACATTTTTAATTTATCTCTTCAAACAGGTGTAGTGTCTGATATGTGGAAGATGGCTAATGTAATTCCTATTTTTAAAGCAGGGGACAAGTCACTACCGTCAAACTACCGCCCAATAAGCCTGACCTCAATTGTAGGCAAATTACTAGAGTCAATTATAGCTGATATTATTAGAAGCCATCTAGATAACCATAATTTGATTAATGATACCCAGCATGGATTCACGAGGGGCCGTTCCTGCCTATCTAATTTATTAACCTTCTTCAGTAAAGCTTTTGAGGCTGTTGATCACGATAAAGAATTCGATATTGTTTATTTAGACTTTAGTAAGGCTTTTGATAGAGTACCGCACCAGAGACTGTTAAAGAAAGTGGCAGCTCATGGCATTGGGGAAAAGTGCTGTCATGGATCGAGTCATGGCTCACCAATAGGAAGCAGAGAGTGTGCATAAATGGGGTTAAATCCGAATGGGGACTTGTAACAAGTGGTGTTCCACAGGGATCAGTCTTAGGCCCATTGTTATTTATAATATATATCAATGACCTTGATGAGGGAATTACTAGTGATATGAGCAAATTCGCCGACGACACGAAGATAGGTAGGATAATTGATTCAAACATAGATGTCATAGAACTTCAGGAAGATTTAGACAAACTTAATTCGTGGTCAGAAAAGTGGCAGATGCAGTTCAATGTAGATAAATGCAAGGTTCTGAAGCTCGGGAGTGTCCATAACCCAAGCACTTATAAGTTAAATAACGTAGAACTTAGCCATACAGATTGGAGAAGGACTTGGGGGTGATGGTAAGCAGCAACCTTAAACCAAGACAGCAATGCCTAAGCGTACGTAATAAGGCAAATAGATTACTGGGATTTATATCAAGAAGTGTTAACAACAGAAGTCCAGAGGTTATATTACAGCTTTATACATCATTAGTAAGGCCTCACCTAGATTACGCAGCTCAGTTCTGGTCTCCATATTACAGAATGGACATAAATTCGTTAGAAAACATTCAGCGTAGAATGACTAAATTAATACATAGCATTAGAAATCTTCCTTACGAAGAAAGATTGAAGACCCTAAAATTACATTCACTTGTAAGACGTAGAATGAGGGGAGACATGATCGAGGTATACAAGTGGAAAATGGGTATTAACAAAGGGGATATAAATAAGGTCTTGAGGATATCTCTCCAAGAGAGAACCCGCAATAATGGATTCAAGTTAGATAAGTTTAGATTTAGAAAGGATATAGGAAAGTATTGGTTTGGAAATAGGGTAGTTGATGAGTGGAACAGTCTGCCTAGTAGGGTTATTGAAGCTAGGACCTTGGGTAGTTTCAAATTTAGGTTGGATAAATTCATGAGTGAGAGGGGTTGGATTTGAGTGGGACTCGCGCATGAGTGGGTAGAATTGTCAAAGCTTATTTCTTGGGTAGCATTGAAAATTGGGTTGAGCAAATATTAGAACATAAGAACATAAGAAAGGAGGAACACTGCAGAAGGCCTACTGGCCCATACAAGGCAGGTCCATATCAAAACCACCACTACCTAAGAATTTATTCCCGTACTCACGACACCAATCAAACCCAGCCCCTCCCACTCATATATTTGTCCAATCTCTTTTTAAAGCCACC
>WNWK01001983.1:0-237358 GCA_009830355.1 Cherax destructor
GACGAGTAAAGTAGATAAGGACAAGCGTCCCAGAAAGAAGGAGACGTCCATACTCGGCGAAGGCTGGCACAGAAGTTCAGCGGTGATGTTATTGTTTTGGTATTGGGGTTGTTAATGACTACCAAAGCTTACGCTTATTGAGCCCTACTTTCCCCGAGTCCGGGTAAAATATAATAATAGTTTTCACCATTTCCCTTGACGTTTCTTTTATCACCTCCTTAGCCTCCCCATCTTCAGTGAGTATCTCTGCTAGTTATTTTCCTTTTCTGTCTTTTCCAGATCCCTCTGCTTCCTTTCCTTCCCTCAATGTTTCTGCCATCCTCATTCAGCCTTTTTCATTTCCTCTTCCAATTTTAAGGTTCTCCTGTCATATTGGTACTACTTGATCTATAACCTCTTCCCTGGCTTTGTTGCATTCTGCCACTGCTTCCTTCATGACAGAATCAAAAAATTTTTGTCCCCCCGGTTGCATGGTTTCATGCATGGAAGGAGTGTGCACCATTGCATAGCCACCTTTCTCACTCTGCACATTGACAGCTCATACACTACCTTCCTTGACCTTAAATCTGCTTTTGATGTTGCCAACAGACATGTAATCATTAGTGAACTTGCCAGAATGGATGTTGGAGGATGGCTTCTCCGCTGGATTAAAGGCTACCTGTCCAACAGAAAGTCTTCTGTGTTGTTCCAGGGGCATAGAAGTATAACTAAAGACTTTGAATTAGGAACCCCACAGGGAGGTGTGCTCAGTCCCACTCTATTCAATATTCTAATTAATGCCTTACTTAATGCTATGCCTAGTTCAGCCCCATCATTATATGATCAGTTTTGCTGATGATATAATGATTCACACCACCGGATTCTCCAACCCCCAAAAACATCCTTAACCATGTACTAGCCTCGTGTCAGGACCTGGGGTTGATAATCTCTACTGATAAAACAAAGATACTCAATAGGCGTCCTCCTCGACAGAGAGGCACAGTTCGCCAGATCCAGTTGCATGATGGGTCTCTTCTAGAATATGTAAACAGATACAGGTATCTAGGCTTTGAGGTCCCACTACTTGGACCTGTTGTAACGAGACTTTGTCGTCAATACAAAGAAAGGCTGAGAGCACTTAGAGTTGTGGCAGGGTTTCACCCCAGGTATGGTGCTAATGTTAAAATGTGAAAATGATGTATCTTGCTTATATTAGATCATTAGTTGATTATGCTGCCCCACTACTTGCTCTTGTGTCTGACTGGAAGCTTGGGAGGGCTGGAAAATATGCAGAACGAAGCAATGAGGATCATTTTAGGATGCTCTCGTACTGCCAAATTTTAAATATGCAGAAAAACTTGATATTCCAAGCATCAGAGATCGTGTTACTGAAAGAAATATCCTAATTGGGGTTAATATGCTCAGGCAAGCCCATTCAAACCCATGCACAGAAGCCCTCCAAACTTTCCTCTGCACTGGTGAACATCCCTCCAGATGGATCGAAAAAACTGGAACCGACCTCCGCATGAATCAGATACATGATCTGTGGCAGTAGGCAACAGCGGCACTTCTCCGCTCCATGGAACATTACCCCATTCCAAACTACCATCCCTCAATTTCCCCCCAAACTACTTCTTAAATCACAACCAAAGCTTCGCCTTGAAGCCAAACATGATGCCTTAAGCTGTATTGATAATTTAGCCAAACAGCACACTCTCTCACAAATTATTTACGTTGATGGTTCTGTTCACCAATCCACTGGTGCAGCTGGTAGTGCTGCTGTTGTCATACAGAGTGATGGCTCTCTTAAAGAAATTGGAGCACGCATCAATAACTGGGCCTCTACCCTTCAGACAGAACTGTTTGCCATACTCCTTGCACTCAAATGCGTCCATGTATCTAGGGTTAACTCTCTAATTGTAACTGATTCTCTGTCATCCATAAATGCTCTCAACTCATCAAGTATAACTTGTAGCATGCTCGTGTCAGAAGCCAGGCACAGGTATGGTAGGATTGTGGATAGTAGAGTCAGAGTGTACATGCTGTGGATTCCATCTCACATTGGTCTTCAGATGCATGATAGAACTGATAAATTGGCTAAGTTTTATGCTTTCAAAGAGGGGATAGATTACAATCTTGGCTTGTCAGTTAGCAGTTTGAGAACAATAATACGAAAAGAACTTCAACTGAATTTTATTGACTTAAGACTCAGGGAGATTGACACCAGTCAGTCCATCTATCATCATTCTATCATGCAGGAGCAGCCACATGTCTATGGTGCATCCAACAAAATAAGCAGACTCTTGGATGTCACTACCGCCCGCCTCCGGCTGGGTTACAAGTATCTTTGGCAGGTTAAATCACCACCACTTGATGTAGACCTAACAAAATGTAAACTTTGCCAGTTGGATTATTGTCACACCCTGCGTTATTATGTACTGGAGTGCGATAAAATTAATGAATTCAGAGACAACTCACTCAGAAATGTTCAAGATATGTCAAAGTATTTTATCCACAGTGGTATATTACAGACCATTCTGGAAAAATACCCTGACTTTGCTCCCTGTAAATAAAGCATTGCCACGTGTGTGTGTGTGTGTATGTATATATGTATGTGTGTGTGTATGTATATACATGTATGTGTTTGTATATGTGTATGTGTGTGTGTGTGTGTGTACTCACCTAGTTGTACTCACCTAGTTGTGGTTGCAGGGGTCGAGTCAAAGCTCCTGGCCCCGCCTCTTCACTGGCCGCTACTTGGTCACTCTCCCTGCGCCATGAGCTTTATCATACCTCTGCTTAAAGCTATGTATAGAGCCTGCCTCCACTACATCGCTTCCTAAACTATTCCACTTCCCGACAACTCTGTGACTGAAGAAATACTTCCTAACATCTCTGTGATTCATCTGAGTCTTCAACTTCCATCTGTGTCCCCTTGTTGTTGTGTCCCATCTCTGGAACATTCTGTCTCTGTCCACTTTGTCAATTCCTCTCAGTATCTTATATGTTGTTATCATGTCTCCCCTATCTCTCCTGTCCTCCAGTGTCGTCAGGTCGATTTCCCTTAACCTCCCCTCGTAGGACATACCCCTTAGCTCCGGGACTAGTCTTGTTGCAAACCTTTGCACTTTCTCGAGCTTCTTCACATGCTTGGCTAGGTGTGGGTTCCAAACTGGTGCTGCATACTCCAATATGGGCCTAACGTACACAGTGTACAGGGTCCTGAACGATTCTTTATTAAGATGTCGGAATGCTGTTCTTAGGTTTGCTAGGCGCCCATATGCTGCAGCAGTTATTTGGTTGATGTGCGCCTCAGGAGATGTGTCTGGTGTGACCCAACAATTAAAATCTACACCAATAACTCGTTACAGTTGTGGCTGGGTGTAGACTAATAGATTGCTCATTGATTTATAATGTGTTCATGATTGCAACCATGTACAGACGTAAGTAAATTTACTTACATGATTCATTACCTTGTAACTAGTGAATTCATTACCATTGTACCTTGTTCAGCTATCAAAACTTTGGGGCCCAGTCTCTGGACCCTATATATACCTTTGTAATCTGCAAATACCTTTGTAACTTGTCATGATTGTGACCATCTGAGTTCATTACCTTTGTAACTTGCTCAGCTATCAAACTTTGAGGTCCAGTCCCTGGACCCATTATGTACCTCTGTAATCTTTTGACTACCGCCCACAGTATGGGTATGGGGTGCATAATAAAGATATCAAACTAAAAACTTCCTTCATACGGGAATTGAACTTCCCTTCAAATTCCTCCTTCAGTGTTCCTCCCTTCACGGGCTTCTTCAGCCCTTTCAATTCTTCCAGTTTCCTTCTGGAAAGAATTGAGTTTTCCCTCAAACTTATCTCTCAGTGGGATCCTCAGGTCTTCCATTATGGTTTCCAGGTAATGCCCTCCACTTCCCTCATGCCTCTCCTCATCTCTTCTATGTTTCCCTGATTTGCCAATTTTCTTGCTTGTGTGAGAAAAGTGTGTGCTCGTGTGTGCGGTGTGTGTGTGTGTGTGTGAATGTACTCACCCATTTGTGGTCGCATGAGTCAATTCACAGCTCTTGGCCCTGCCTCTGAACTTGGTGAGTGTACTCGCTTACCTATATGTGGTTTCGGGGGTAGATTCACAGCTCCTGACCCTGCCTCTTCGCTGGTCGCTACTAGGTCCACGCTCCCGGCTTCGAGAGCCATATCGTACCTCTCATCAAAGCTATGTATAGACCCTGCCTATACTAATTCATTTTCCAGATTGTTTCACTTCCTGACAACTCTAAGACTGAAGAAATAATTCCTAACATCCCTATGACTCGTGTGAGTTTTCAGCTTCCAGTTATGTCCTCTTGTTCCTTTATCCCATCTCCGAAACATTCTGTCCCTGTTCACCTTGTCAATTCTTATCAGTATTTTGTATATCGTTATCATATCCCCCCCTAGTCCTCCTGTCCTCCAATGTCATCAGGAGGAATTCCCTTAACATCTCCTTATGAGACTAGTCTTGTTGCAAACCTCTGCACTTTTCCAATTTCTTGACGTGCTTGACTAGGTGTGGGTTCCATTCTGATGCTGCATACTCCAATATGGGCCTGACGTACACGGTGTACAGTGTCATGAATGACTCCTAGATTTGCCAGACGCGAATATGCTGCAACAGCTATTTGACCGATGTCCACCTCAGGGGATATGCTCGGTATAACACTCACCTCCTGATCTTTCTCCTTGGGTGAGGTTTTCAGCTTTTTGCCCCCCGAGCCTGTACTCCGTCTGAGGTCCTCTTTGTCTTTCCCCAAGCTTCAAAACTTTGCTCTTAGTGGGTTTAAACTCCAGAAGCCATCTGTCAGACTAGGCTTGTATCCTGAAAATGGGTGTGGTAATAAGTGTGGGTGTGGCAGTGAGTGTGTGTAGTGGTAACTGTGGGTGTGGTTGAGTGTGGATGTGGTTGAGTTCGTGTGGTTGTGAGTGTGGGTGTGGTTGTGAGTGTGGGTGTGGTTGTGAGTGTGGGTGTGGTTGTGAGTGTGGGTGTGGTGGTGATTATGAGTGTGGTTGTGTGGGTGTGGTAGTGAGTACTCACCTATTTGTACTCACCTATTTGTTTTTTGCAGGGGTCGAGGCTCAGCTCCTGACCTGCCTCTTCACTGATCGCTACTAGGTCCTCTCTCTCCCTGCTCCATGAGCTTTATCATACCTCGTCTTAAAGCTATGTATGGTTCCTGCCTCCACTACCTCACTTTCCAGACTATTCCACTTCCTGACAACTCTGTGACTGAAGAAATACTTCCTGACAACTCTGTGACTGAAGAAATACTTCCTAACATCCCTTTGACTCATCTGAGTCTTCAACTTAAAATTGTGACCCCTTGTTTCTGTGCCCCATCTCTGAAACATCCTGTCTCTGTCCACCTATCTATTCCTCGCAATATTTTGTATGTCGTTATCATGTCTCCCCTAACCCTCCTGTCCTCCAGTGTCGTCAGGCCTATTTCCCTTAACCTTTCTTCGTAGGACATTCCCCTTAGCTCTGGAACTAGCCTTGTTGCAAACCTTTGCACTTTCTCTAATTTCTTGACATGCTTGACCAGGTGTGGGTTCAAAACTGGTGCTGCATACTCCAGTATGGGCCTGACGTACACGGTGAACAGTGTGTGTGTATGTGTGTACCCACCTAATTGTGGTTGCATGGGTCGAGACTCAGCTCCTGACCCCGCCTCTTCTCTGATCGCTACTGGGTCCTCTCTCTCCCTGCTCCATGAGCTTTATCATACCTCGTCTTAAAGCTATGTATGGTTCCTGCCTCCACTACATCACTTGCTAGACTATTCCACTTCCTGACTACTCTATGGCTGAAGAAATACTTCCTAACACCCCTTTGAGTGTGGGTGTGTAGTGAGTGTTTGTGTGGCTGTGAATATTGGTGTGGTTATGAGCGTGGGTGTGGTTATGAGTGTGACTGTGATAGTGAGTGTTGGTGTGGCTGTGAATGTAGGTGTGGTTATGAGTGTGGGTGTGGTTATGAGTGTGGGTGTGGTTATGAGTGTGGGTGTGGTTATGAGTGTGGGTGTGGTTATGAGTGTGGGTGTGGTTATGAGTGTGGGTGTGGTTATGAGTGTGGGTGTGATTATGAGTGTGGGTGTGGTTATGAGTGTGGGTGTGGTTATGAGTGTTGGTGTGGTTATGAGTGTGGGTGTGGTAGTGAGTGTGAGTGTGGGTGTGGTAGTGAGTGTTGGTGTGGCTGTGAATGTAGGTGTGGGTGTGGTTATGAGTTAGTGTGGGTGTGGTTATGAGTGTGGGTGTGGTTATGAGTGTGGGTGTGGTAGTGAGTGTTGGTGTGGCTGTGAATGCAGGTGTGGTTATGAGTGTGGGTGTGGTAGTGAGTGTGGGTGTGGTTGTGTGTGGGTGTAGCTGTAAGTGTGGTTGTGAGTGTTGGTGTGGTTGTGAGTGTGGGTGTTGTAGTAAGTGTGGGTGTAGTAGTGAGTGTGGGTGTGGTTGAGTGTGGATGTGGTAGTGAGTGTGGGTGTGGTTGTGTGTGGGTGTAGCTGTAAGTGTGGTTGTGAGTGTTGGTGTGTGTGGGTGTGGTAGTAAGTGTGGGTGTGGTTGGGAGTGTGGATGTGGTAGTGAGTGTGGGTGTGGTTGTGATTGTGGGTGTGATAGTGAGTGTGGGTGTGGTAGTGAGTGTGGTAGAGAGTTTGATTATGGTTGTGAGTGTGGGTGTGGTAGTGAGTGTGGGTGTGGTTGTGAGTGTCGGTGTGGTTATGAGTGTGGGTGTGGTAATGAGTGTGGGTGTGGTTATGAGTGTGGGTGTGGTAGTGAGTGTGGGTGTGGTTGTGAGTCTGGCTGTGAGTGTGGGTGTGGTTGTGGGTGTGACTGTGTGTGGGTGTGGCTGTGTGTGGGTGTGGCTGTGAGTGTGGGTATGGCTGTGAGTGTGAGTGTGGGTGTGGCTGTGAGTGTGGGTGTGGCTGTGAGTGTGGGTGTGGCTGTGAGTACTCATCTAGTTCTACTCACCTAATTGTGGTTGCAGGGGTCGATTCACAGCTCCTGGCCCCGCCTCTTCACTGGCCGCTACTCGGTCACTCTACCCGCTCCATGAGCTTTATCATACCTCTCCTTAAAGCTATGTATGGATCCTGCCTCCACAACATCACTTCCCAGACTATTCCACTTCCTGACAACTCTGTGACTGAAGAAATACTTCCTAACATCCCTGTGGTTCATCTGAGTCTTCAACTTCCAACTGTGACCCCTTGTTTTTGTGTCGCTTGTGGTTGTGTGGATGTGGTTGTGGGTGTGAGTGTGGTTATGAGTGTGGGTGTGGTAATGAGTGTGGGTGTGGTTGTGAGTGTGGTTGTGGGTGTGGATGATGGACTGGTTGAATAACCAGACTCAAGGTTCCCAGGGTAGGAGAGAGAGCTGGAGGCCAACACGTGTCATGCACGCGCCATCATGGCAGACACGTGTCATGAGGGGAACACGCACAACTCTTCCCCACTAGCCTGAGGCGGACACGTGGACACGGGCCAAACAAAGAGAATCAATGTTGGTAGTGCTGTGTGTCCCAGGCCCGTCATGTTGGTAGTACTGTTTTCCAGACCCGTCATGTTGGTAGTTGTGTGTTCCAGACCCGTCAAGTTGGTAGCACTGTCTTCCAGACCAGTCATGTTGGTAATTGTGTGTTCCAGACCCGACATGTTGGTAGTGCTGTCTTCCAGACCCGTCATGTTGGTAGTACTGTATTTCATACCCATCATGTTGATAGTACTGTCTTCCAGACCCGTCATGTTGGTAGTACTGTATTTCAGACCCATCATGTTGGTAGTATTGTTTTCTAGGCCAGTCGTGTATGTAGAACTGTGTGTCTCAGACCCGTCATGTTGGCAGTTGTGTTCCAGAACCGTCATGTTGGTAGTACTGTGTTCCAGACCCGTCATGTTAGTAGTACTGTGTTCCAGATCCGTCATGTTAGTAGTACTGTGTTCCAGATCCGTCATGTTCGTGGTACTGTCTTTCAGACCAGTCATGTTGGTAGTACTGTGTATCTCAGACCCGTCATGTTGGCAGTTGTGTGTTCCAGACCCGTCATATTGGTAATACTGTCTTCCAGACCCGTCATGTAGGTACTACTGGCTTCCAGACCTGTAATGTTTTTAGTACTGTGTGTCCCAGGCCCGTCATGTTGGTAGTACTGTGTCCCAGGCCCGTCATGTTGGTAGTACTGTCTTCCACACCCGTCATTTTGGTAGTACTGTATTTCAGACCCATCATGTTAGTAGTACTATCTTCCAGACCCGTCATGTTGGTAGTACTGTCTTCCAGACCCGTCATGTTGGTAGTACTGTCTCAAACCAGTCATGTTGGTAGTTCTGTGTTCCAGACCCGTCATGTTGGTAGTACTATGTTCCAGATCCAGCATGTTGGTAATACTGTCTCCCAGACCCGTCATGTTGGTAGTATTGTGTTCCAGACATGTCATGTTGACAGTACTGTTTTCCAGACCCATCATGTTGGTAGTACTGTGTCTCAGACCAGTCATGTTGGTAGTTCTGTGTTCTAGACCCATCATGTTGGCAGTTCTATGTTCCAGACCCATCAAGTTGGTAGTACTGTCTTCCAGACCCGTCATGTTGATAGTACTGTCTTCTAGGCCCGTCATGTTGGTAGTACTGTCTTCCAGACCCATCATGTTAGTAGTAGTGTCTTTCAGACCCGTCATATTGGTAGTACTGTTTCAGATCAGTCATGTTGGTAGTTCTGTTTTCCAATCCGTCATGTTGGTAGTACTGTTTCGGACCAGTCATGTTGGTAGTACTGTATTTCAGACCCGTCATGTTGGTAGTACTGTCTTCCAGACCCGTCATGTTGGTAGTAGTCTTCCAGACTCATGTTGGTAGTACTGTGTGTCTCAGACCAGTCATGTTGGTAGCTCTGTGTTCCAGACCCGTCATGTTGGTAGTACTGTGTTTCAGACCCGCCATGTTGGTAGTACTGTTTCAGACCCGTCATGTTGGTAGAACTGTGTGTCTCAGACCAGTCATGTTGGCAGTACTGTGTTTCAGACCAGTCATGTTAGTAGTGCTGTCTTCCAAACCCGTCATATTGGTAGTACTGTCTACCAGACCCGTCATGTTGGTAGTACTGTGTGTCTCAGACCCGTCATGTTGGTAGTTCTGTGTTCCAGACCCGTTATGTTGGTAGTACTGTGTTTCAGACCCGTCATGTTGGTAGTACTGTTTCAGACCCGTCATGTTGGTAGTACTGTCTTCCAGACCCGTCATGTTGGTAGTACTGTTTCAGACCCACCATGTTAATGAACGTTCACTGTAAGTCTTAACGAACGTTTACTATAAGTGTTAACGAACGTTTACTGTAAATCTTAATGAACGTTCACTGTAAGTCTTAATGAACGTTCATAACATTGCTCAGGGTCGGGCATTGTTCTAGTAGAGAATGTTTGGAATTTTGGAATTTAGTTCTGCAGCGAGGAAGGTTCTACCATGGAGGTTCAACAGTGGAGAGCGAAGAAGGTTCTACTATGAAAGTTCAACAGTGGAGAGCGAGGAAGGTTCTACCATGGAGGCTCAACAGTGGAGATCGAGGAAGGTTCTATCATGGAGGTTCAACAGTGGAGAGCGAGGAAGGTTCTACCATGGAGGTTCAACAGTGGAGAGCGAGGAAGGTTCTACTATGGAGGTTCAACAGTGGAGAGCGAGGAAGGTTCTATCATGGAGGTTCAACAGTGGAGAGCGAGGAAGGTTCTACCATGGAGGTTCAACAGTGGAGAGCGAGGAAGGTTCTACTATGGAGGTTCAACAGTGGAGAGCGAGGAAGGTTCTACCATGGAGGTTCAACAGTGGAGAGTGAGGAAGGTTCTACCATGGAGGGGAGGTTCAGCAGTGGAGAGTGAGGAAAGTTGTACCATGGAGGGAAGGTTCTACCATGGAAGGGAGGTTCTATCATGGAGGGGAGGTTTAACAGTGGAGAGGGAGAGGTTCTACCAGGGACAGGGGGAGGTTCTACCATGGGGAGGGGAAGGTTCTACCATGGAGAGGGAAAGGTTTTATCATAAAGAGGGGAAGGTTATACCATGAAGAGGGAAAGGTTCTACCATGGAGAGGGAAAGGTTCTACCATGGAGAGGGAAAGGTTCTACCATAGAGGGGAAGGTTTTATCATAAAGAGGGGAAGGGGAAGGTTATACCATGAAGAGGGGAAGGTTCTACCCCGGAAAGGGAAAGGTTCTACCATGGAGAGGGGAAGGTTCTGCTCTGGAGAAATGGAGGTTCTGCTGTGGAGAAACGAAGGATCTACTGTGGAGAAACGAAGGTTCTGCTGTGGAGAAACGGAGGTTCTGATGTGGAGAAACGGAGGTTCTGCTGTGGAAAAATGGAGGTTCTGCTGTGGAAAAACGGAGGTTCTGCTGTGGAGAAACGGAGGTTATACTCAGAGGGAGGGAGGTTCTACTCTAGAGAGGGAGGTTCTACTCTAGAGAGAGGGAGGTCCTGCCATGGAGACGGAAATTTTAACATGGAAAGACGGAAGCTCTACTAAGGAGAGATAAGAGGTTCTACAGTGAAGAGTCGAAGGTTCTAGTTTGGAGAGACGGAAGTTATACAATGCATCTGTGTCCATTTACCTAACATTTTGTCGGTAAGTTCTATTTTATGACAGACTCCAAATTTTGTCAATTAAAAAAATTCTAATATTATCCTAACACCACAAGACTTTGAAAAAGTAATAGATGACATGCCCATGCACTCTGCCTCAGGCCCATACTCATGGAACTCCGTGTTCATCAAGAACTGCGAGAAACCCCTCTCACGTGCCTTAAGTATTCTATGGAGAGGAAACATGCACACAGGGGTCATCCCACACTGACTAAAAACAATAGCCCCACATTATAAAAATCTATGAAAGGTTTGTAAGAAGCAAGATTTCCACTCACTTAGATACTCATCAGTTGCATAACCCAGGCAAGCATAGGTTCAAAGCAGTTCGCTCCTGTCTATCCCAACTGCTGGACCATTATGACATGACATGGTCTTGGATGCTCTGGAGGATAATCAAAATGCACATGTAGTATACACAAACTTTGAAAAAGCCTTCGACAAGTACAATCGTGGTGTAATAACACAAAATGCGTGATATAGAAATACCAAGAAAAGTTGGTAGATGGATCTATAACTTCCTAAGAAATAGAACACAAAGAGTAATAGTAAACAGAGTAAAGTCAGTGGAGGCTACAGTGAAAAGTTTTGTTCCACAAGCTACAGTACTCGCTCCTATCTTGTTCCTCATCCTCATATCTGACAGAGACAGATATGATTATCCTCAAATCGCTTGTTCTCTCAAACCTGGAATATTGCTGTACACTCTCTCCAGGTAAACTCCAGGTAATGGCTCCTTTCAAGGCAGGCGAAATTGCAGACCTTAAGAATATAAAGAGAACTTTCACAGCGCGTATAAGTACGATAAAGCACCTAAATTAGTGGGAACGGTTGAAGTCCCTTGATTTATACTCCCTAGAAGGCAGGCGAGAAAGATACATGATAATATACACTTGGAAAATCCTAGGACTAGTCCCAAATCTTCACACGAAAATCACTCCATAAGAAAGGAAAAGACTCGGCAGGAGATGCAACATCCCCCCCTCCCTATGAAAAGCAGGGGCGCCACGAATACGCTAAAAGACAACACAATGTGTCAGGGGCCCAAGACTGTTCAACTGCCTCCCAGCATACATAAGGGGAATTACCAATAGACCCCTGACTGTCTTCAAGACCCCTGGTTGTCTTCAAGACCCTTGACTGTCTTCAAGACCCCAGGTTGTCTTCAACAAGGCGCTGGACAGGCACCTAAAGTCAGTACCTGCGAGCAGTAACAGCTTGGTTGATCAGGCCCTGATCCACCATGAGGGCTGGTCACAGACCGAGCTGCGGGGGAGTTAACCCCCGAAACCCCCTCCAGGTATACCATTATTATTAATGATGAACATGACAATAATGAACCTAATAATAATGAACCTGATAATAATGAGCCTGTCAATAATGAACCTGACAATAATGAACCTAATAATAATGAACCTGACAATAATGAACCTGTCAATAATGAACCTGACAATAATGAACCTAATAATAATGAACCTGACAATAATGAACCTGACAATAATGAACCTAAGAATGAACCTACCAATAATGAACCTGACAATAATCAACCAATCAATAATGAAACTGACAATAATCAACCAATCAATAATGAACCTGACAATAAGAACATAAGAACATAAGAATGGAGGAACACTGCAGAAGGCCTACTGGCCCATACAAGGCAGGTCCTTATCAAAACCACCACAACCTAAGAATTTACTCCTGTACTCACGACACTAATCAAACCCAGCCCCTCCCACTCATATATTTGTCCAATCTCTTTTTAAAGCCACCCAAGGTCCTAGCCTCTATCACCCTACTCGGAAGATTGTTCCACGCATCTACAACTCTGTTCGAAAACCAGTACTTGCCTATGTCCTTTCTAAATCTAAATTTATCCAATTTAAATCCGTTATTTCTCGTTCTTACTTGGTTCGATATCCTCAGTATTTTATTAATATCTCCTTTGTTTATGCCCATCATCCACTTGTACACCTCGATGATATCTCCCCTCATTCTACGTCTCTCCAGAGAGTGGAGATTCAATGCTCTAAGTCTATCTTCATACGGGAGATTTCTTATACTGTAAATCATTTTAGTCATTCTTCTTTGTATGTTCTCCAATGAATCTATATCCATCATGTAGTAAGGAGACCAAAACTGAGCTGCATAATCCAAATGAGGTCTCACTAGTGATGTATAGAGCTGTAAAATAACTTTTGGACTTCTGTTGCTTATACTTCTTGAAATAAATCCTAGTAATCTGTTAGCCTTATTGCGCACACTTAGGCACTGTTGTCTTGGCTTTAGATTTCTGCTTACCATGACTCCCAAGTCTTTTTCACATTCTGTATGATCAAGCTCAACTTCACCTAGTTTATAAATTCGAGGGATATTTTCATTACCAACGACAAGCACCTTACACTTCTCCACATTGAACTTCATCTGCCACTTTTCAGACCAAGACATTAATTTATCCAAATCCTCCTGGAGTTCACTGTTATCTACCTCAGAATGAATTATACGGCCTATTTTTGTATCATCAGCAAATTTACTCATGTCACTTGCAATTCCTTCATCAAGGTCATTAATGTAAATTATGAACAACAATGGGCCCAAAACTGATCCTTGTGGAACGCCACTAGTGACAAATCCCCATTCAGATTTGACCCCATTAATGGAAACTCTCTGCTTTCTATTGGTAAGCCATGCCTCTATCCATGCTAGAACTTTACCTCCTATACCATGAGCTGCCACCTTTCTTAAGAGTCTCTTGTGAGGTACTCTATCGAAGGCCTTACTGAAATCCAAGTAAACTATATCATATTCTTTATCACTGTCTACTGCCTCAAATGTTTTATTGAAAAACGTCAGTAAATTTGTCAGGCAGGAACGACCTCTCGTAAACCCATGCTGAGATTCATTAATCAAATTATGTTCTTCAAGGTGACTTCTGATAATATCAGCTATAATTGATTCTAATAATTTGCCTACTATAGACGTGAGGCTTATTGGACGGTAATTTGATGGAATGGACTTATCCCCTGATTTGAATATAGGAACTACATTAGCTATCTTCCACATCTCTGGCACAACACCAGTTAGGATGGACGTATTAAACACATTCGTTAATGGCTGACTAAGTTTAATGAACATAGCAACAATGAACCTAGCAATAATGAACCTGACAATAATGAACCTAGCAATAATGAACCTGACAATAAAGAACCTAGCAATAATGAACCTGAAAATAATGAACCTAGCAATAATGAACCTAAGAATAATGAACCTAGCAATAATGAACCTAGCAATAATGAACCTGACAATAATGAACCTAGCAATAATGAACCTGACAATAATGAACCTAGCAATAATGAACCTGACAATAATGAACCTAGCAATAATGAACCTGACAATAATGAACCTAATAATGAACCTGACAATAATGAACCTAGCAATAATGAACTTGACAATAATGAACCTAATAATGAACCTGACAATAATGAATCTGGCAATAATGAGAATGTGAAGTAAAAGTGTGGAGTAGGAAAGATGAGAATGAAGGAAGAATGAGGGAATAACAGACGGGACTCGTAGTGGAAGAGTGAGAGAGAGAAAAATGGAGGATGAGGCCGAGGAGTCAAGGGGAAAAATTGTGTGGGAGAGTAAGACGTGGACAGAATGTTGTGGCCCCAGCAGCAGTGATCAATACTGCCATGTAATGTACGGGGACGCATGCCACACTCAGAACATCAACCTACCACCACACCAACATAAAGGTGACTACCTCAGACTCTATAACAAGACGTAAGCCACTCAGAGCAACATGAACCTTCAACCACACCAACATAAGGTTGACTATCTCAGACAATATAACAAGACTTGTGGCACTCAGAGCAACATGAACCTTCCACCACAACAACATAAGGATGACTACCCTCCGACCCTATAGCACTAAAGATTGCAATGCCAATATTCGACATGGGGTAATATTCGAATAACGCTGATATGGGAAACTCGACCTTGGGATACCTATGTTATAATTCAGTGTTTATACAATATCACCCAGCCAAGGGTTCAACATGGTAAGTCAAGTGAGGGAGGGCAAGAACATTATCCACGTAAGTCTGATAACTGTGGGATAATCTTATCATAACCATTCTTCACGCTCCTAACTCCCCTTAGCAATCCTCTTCCATATACCATTCACCTGTTCCTCATATCTACTTCGGCCTTCCACCAGGAACTACTAGTCTTTGCAGCTCTTTACTTAGCTTTTGATAAATAATCAGTAATTAAACAAATGTTAATTGGTATATATTTCCTTGTAGGGCGTTAGCCATTAGCATAATGATTACAATACATGAAACTCTTCCATTACCACCAGTATCTTCTTGTATTATTGTATCTAATACTTACAAAGATCTGAGTCTCTCTCTCTCTCTGAATCACAAACTCCTTCAAAGTTCCTGCCTCACCTGAGGAAGGGGTGGGTGTAAATAGAACAAGGCTATTATGGACCAGACCTACTCATTCTTCTCTTTGTATGTTAAGTAGGACCAGCCTAGTATGGCCCAATAGGCCGACTATAGTCTTTCTGTCATAATAAAAATATAATAAGCATAATAATAACAATATTTTTTTTGCAAGAAGTTACATTTGTGTTACAAAGACTGTTTTACAAAATTGATTTCTTGGAAAAGTCAATAGTTATGAAAGGCATAATAAATGAATATAGTATGTATGAATCAAAATTCATTAATTATCAAAGAATCATCCTAGGATGCCCTCGTACTGCCAAAATTCTAAATACGCGGAAAGAGCTTGATATCCCAAGCATCAGAGATCGTGTTATTGAAAAATGTCCTCGTTGAGGTCAATATGCTCAGGTTTTCTGCCTTGATCCCATCAATTCCAACAGTTTTACTCCCTTTCATTTTACCCACTGCTTACTGCACCACCAAACTCACTTCTGGCTCTTCACCACTCTTAATAGATGTTATTCCTCTCTGGCCAATGCATGAAATCACGGTCTCTCTCCCTTCGTCATCATCTAACAGCTCCTTAATCCCTTGCACAGAAGCCCTCCAAACTTTCCTCAGCACTGGTGAACACTCCTCCAGATGGATCGTAAAAACAACTGGAAATGATCTCCTTATGAACCACACACATGATCTATGTCAAATAAGGCAACAGCGAAACCTCCCCGCTCCATGGGATATTACTCCATTCCAAACCACTATTCCTCCCTTTTCCCCCAAAAAAATTCTAAAATCCTAACCAAAGATTCACCCTGAAGCCAAGCAGAATGCCTTAATCTGTAGTGAGGACTTACACAGCACACTCCTTCACAAATTATTTATGTTGATGGTTCTGTTCACCAATCCACTGGTGCAGCTGGTAGTGCTGTTGTTGTCATACAGTGATGGCTCTCGTACAGAAATTAGAGCACGCATCAATAACTAGGCCTCTAACCTTCAAACAGAACTGTTTGCCATACTCCTTGCACTTAACGATTCTCTATCATCCATAAATGCTTTCAACTCCTTAAGTATACTGTGGCACGCTTGTATCAGAAGCCAAACACACGTACTCACCTAATTGCTCACCTAATTGTGGTTGCAGGGGTCGAGACTCAGCTCCTGGCCCCGCCTCTTCGCTGTCTGCTACTGGGTCTCTGCTCTCCCTGCTCCATGAGCTTTATCATACCTTGTCTTAAAACTATGTATGGTTCCTGCCTCCACTATATCTTTCTCTAGTCCATTCCACTTCCTGACTACTCTGTGGCTGAAGAAATGTTTCCTGACATCCCTTTGACTCATCTGAGTCTTCAGCTTCCAGTTGTGTCCCCTTGTTTCTGTGTTCCCTCTCTGAAACAACCTGTCACTATCTACCTTGTCAATTCCCCGCAGTATTTTGTATGTCGTTATCATGTCTCCTCTGACCCTTCTTTCCTCCAGTGTTGTTAGTCCTATTTCCCTCAACCTTTCTTCATAAGACAGACCCCTGAGTTGTGGAACTAACCTTGTCGCAAACCTTTGCACTTTCTCTAGTTTCCTTACGTGCTTGACCAGGTGTGGGTTCCAGACTGGTGCTGCATATTCTAGTATGGGCCTGACGTATACAGTGTCTTGAACGATTCCTTGTTAAGGTAACGGAACTCTAATCTAAGGTTTGCCAGACGCCCATATGCTGCCGCAGTTATCTGGTTGATGTGTGCCTCCGGAGACGTGCTAGGCGTTATACTCACTCCAAGGTCTTTCTCCTTTGCCGAGGTTTGTAGCCTTTTTGTCCGCCTAGCTTGTACTCTGTCAGCGGTCTTCTTTGCCCTTCTCCGATCCTCATGACTTTGCATTTGGAGGGATTGAATTCGAGAAGCCAACTGCTAGACCAGATGTCGAGCTTGTCCAGGTCTGTTTGCAGCCCTGCCTGGTCCTCTTCCGATGTGATTCTCCTCATTATCTTCACATCATCCGCGAATAAAGACACTTCTGAGTCTATCCCATCCGTCATGTCATTTACATATACCAGGCATAACACTGGTCCTAGGACTGACCCCTGCGGTACACCACTCGTCACAGGCGCCCACTGTGATACCTCACCACGCACCATGACCCGTTGTTGCCTCCCTTTGAGGTATTCCCTGATCCATTCCAGTGCCCTTCCTCTTATACCTGCTTGTTCTTCCAACTCCTTTACTAATCTCATTTGAGGAACTGTGTGTGGTTGTATTGTGGCATACTTGTGTCAGAAGCCAGACACAGGTATGGTTGTATTGTGGTATGCTTGTGTCAGAAGCCAGACACAGGTAATGACATACTTGTGTCAGAAGTGTGGTATGCTTGTGTCAGAAGCCAGACACAGGTATGGTTGTATTGTGGTATGCTTGTGTCAGAAGCCAGACACAGGTATGGTTGTATTGTTTTATGCTTGTCAGAAGCCAGACACAGGTATGGTTGTATTGTGGTATGCTTGTGTCAGAAGCCAGACACAGGTATGGTTGTATTGTGGTATGCTTGTGTCAGAAGCCAGACACATGTATGGTTATTGTGGTATGCTTGTGTCAGAAGCCAGACACAGGTATGATTGTATTGTGGTATGCTTGTGTCAGAAGCCAGACACAGGTATGATTGTATTGTGGTATGCTTGTGTCAGAAGCCAGACACAGGTATGATTGTATTGTGGTATGCTTGTGTCAGAAGCCAGACACATGTATGGTTATTGTGGTATGCTTGTGTCAGAAGCCAGACACAGGTATGGTTGTATTGTGGTATGCTTGTGTCAGAAGCCAGACACAGGTATGGTTGTATTGTGGTATGCTTGTGTCAGAAGCCAGACACAGGTATGGTTGTATTGTGGTATGCTTGTGTCAGAAGCCAGACACAGGTATGGTTGTATTGTGGATAGTGGAGTCAGAGTGCATATGCTGTGGATTCCACCTCACATTGGTCTTCAAATGCATGACAGAACTGATGAACTGCCTAAGTTATATGCCTTCAAAGAGGGAGTAGATTACAAGCTTGGGTTGTCAGTTAGCAGTTTGAGAACAGTAATACGAAAAGAACTTCAACTGAACTTTATTGGTCTAAGACTGAGGGAGAGTGACACCAGTCAGTCCATCTATCATCACTATCATGCAGGAGGAGCCACATGTCTATGGTGCATCCAACAAAATAAGCAGACACACACAACCCGCACATAGAAGAGAGGAGCTTACGACGACGTGTAAATGGTCCAAGTCGGACCGAAACGTCGTCGTAAGCTCCTCTCTTCTATGTGCGGGTTGTGTGTGTATTGTTCCAGTCACGGAATTGTGCTTTTTTTGTTATAAAATAAGCAGACTCTTGGATGTCTCTACCGCCCCGCTCCGGCTAAGATACAAGTATCTTTGGTAGGTTAAATCACCACCACCAGATGTAGACCAAACGAAATGTAAACTTTAAGTGATGTCACACTTTGCTTCATTATGTACCGGAATGCGATCAAATTAATGAATTCAGAGACAACTCACTCAGAAATGTTCAAGTAATGTCAAAGTATTTTATTCACAGTGGTATATTACAAACCATTCTGGAAAAATACTCTGACTTCGCTCACTGTAAATAAATATGTGTGTGTGTGTTTGTGTGACTTAATTAATGTCTGCATAAATAACTCATTACGATTGTAACCGGATATAAACATGTAAATAGTTCATTAACACTAAATTTTCGGCTCAGTCCCTGGACCCACTATGTACCCCTGCACCTATTATGTACCCCTGGAACCACTATGTACCCCTGCACCCATTATGTACCCCTGGACCCTCCATGTACCCCTGCACCCATTATGTACCCCTGGACTCACTATGTACCCCTGCACCAATTATGTACTCCTGGACCCATTATGTACCCCTGGACCCATTATGTACTCCTGGACCCATTATATACCCCTGGACCCATTATGTACCCCTTGACCCATTATGTACCCCTGGACCCATTATGTACCACTGGACCCATTATGTACCCTTGGACCCATTATGTACCCCTGGACCCATTATGTACCTCTAAACTTTTGACTACCTGGAGTATACCTGGAGAGGGTTTCGGGAGTCAACGCCCCTGCGGCTCGGTCTGAGACCAGACCTCGTGGTGGATCAGGGCCTGATCAACCAGGCTGTTACTGCTGGCCGCACGCAAACTGATGTACGAACCACAGCCCGGCTGGTCAGGTACTGAATTTAGGTGCCTGTCCAGTGCCTTTTTGAAGACAGCCAGGGGTCTATTGGTAATCCCCCTTATGTATGCTGGGAGGCAGTTGAAGTCTTGGGCCCTTGACTCTTATTGTGCTGTCTCTCAGTGTACTCGTGGCGCCCCTGGTTTTCATTGGGGAAATGTTGTATCTCCTGCCGAGTTTTTTGCTTTCATAGGGAGTGATTTTCGTGTGCAAATTTGGTACTAATCCCTCTAGGATTTTCCAAGTGTATATTATCATGTATCTTTCAGACTTTACTCCGTTTACTATTACTCTTTGTGTTCTGTTTGTCAGAAAGTTATAGATCCATCTACCTACTTTTCATGTTATTCCTTTATCACGCATTTTGTGCGCTATTACACCATGGTCACACTTGTCGAAGGATTTTGCAAAGTCTGCGTATACTACATCTGTATTTTGTTTATCCTCTACAGCATCCAGGACCCTGTCATAGTGGTCCAGTAGCTGGGACAGGCAGGAGCGACCTGCTCTAAACCCGTGTTGCTCTGGGTTGTGTAATTGATGGGTATCTAGGTGGTTGGCGATCTTGCTTCTTAGAACCCTTTCAAAAAAAATTATGATATGGGATGTCAGTGCTATCGGTCTGTAGTTCTTTGCAATTGCTTTACTGCCCCCTTTGTAGAGTGGGGCTATGTCTGTTTTTTAGAGAGTGTGGGATGACCCCTGTGTCCATGTTCCCTCTCCATAGAATGCTGAAGGCACGTGCCTGGGGCAGAGTGCATGGGCATGTCATTTATTGCCTTTTCAAAGTCTTGGGGTGTTAGTATAATATCCGAGATTTTTGAGATGACCAAATTTTGGGTCTCGTTCATAAATAATTCATTTGGATTGTCGACCCTCACCCTGGGCAGCGGCTCGCTGAACACTGAGTCGTATTGAGACTTTAGTATCTCACTCATTTCTTGGCTGTCATCTGTGTATGTCCCATCTCACCTAAGCAGGGGCCTAATACTGGATGTTGTTTTTTTCCTTAGATTTGGCATAAGAGAAGAAGTATTTTGCTTTTTGTTTTTTCAATTTCCTTTATGGTTTTTAGTTCTTTCTGCGATTCGTGTCTCCTGTAAGATTCCTTCAGCTTAAGTTCGATATTTGCAATTTCATTGACGACTGCCTCCCTTTGTATTTCAGACTTATTGGCCCCTCTCAGCAGCTCTGTGACTCTTCGCCTTCGTTTGTATAGGGAGCGTCTCTCTCTTTCTAGTTTACATCTTCTCTTTCTTTTTTTTAATGGAATGTGTCTTGAGCAGATCTCAAGAACTACAGAGTTTATTTTTTTCTAGGCAAAGGTTCGGATCCGTGTTGTTTAGGATATCTTCCCATCTTGTTTCATTTAGGACATGGTTGACTTGTTCCCATTGTATGTTTTTGATATTGAAGTTGAATTTTGTGAAGACACCCTCATGACTGATCACCGCTCACAGTTTGGATATAGGGTGAATAATAAAGATATTGTCAAAGAACTAATACATCACGATAAATGTTGAGGACTAGAATATGATGAGCCTCCCTACTCCAGTGATCTTCTACACACACAACCCGCACATAGAAAAGAGGAGCTTACCACGACGTTGGTCCAAGTCGGACCGAAACGTCGTCGTAAGCTCCTCTTTTCTATGTGCGGGTTGTGTGTGTATTGTTCCAGTCACGGTATTGTGCCTTTTTTGTTATATATGTGATCTTCTAGTCCGATAATGAATGTATCTAGTATAAATCTGCTATATGATAACAACAAATAGAAGAAAACGCTTGAGCAAGCACTGAAGATATTCATTGGGAAACATTTCAGTGCTGGGACCTTGTGCCCTCCTTCTGAAGCAACAGTCAGCAAGGTGCCAGCACCCAACCATAGTGCTGGGACCTTGTGCCCTCCTTCTGAAGCAACAGTCAGCAAGGTGCCAGCACCCATGCATTTTATTTAATCCATTTGGGTTATTCAGTACAAATAGGAAACGTGTCTGTCTGACGCTCATCAGACGGAGGATCAAGCAAAGCATTTTGTAATAAATGCTCACTTGTGTTTTACCCAATATTACCATCGAACTATATCACAGGCATGATTATCTAGTGTGTATTAACAAACATAGTAAATAATGATGCTTGTGCAATACCAAAACATGTTACGAAACATTTCGCTCACTCCAAGCGAACTGTTTCCTGATAAAATGTTTTAGTATTGTACAAGTATCTTTATTACATACTGTCGAGTTACACACAAGCACAAACACGCACGCACACACGCACATACAAACAAGCGTGAGTGCAGGTGCAGGCGTGTGGGAGGTTATTTATCCCAAGACGTTCTACAAAGCACAGAGCAGTGCATGTTATGCTCTACTCTCGCTAATACCAGACATCAACTATACTTAACCTCACCTATACATGACCTTATACTTGACTTCACCACTGACCTGGGTTACACCAAGCCTGATGTCATGGTGTCCTGTTATCCAGCTCTATGGTCTCCATCAGTGATCTAGAGCTCCATGGTCTCCATCAGTGATCTAGAGCTCCATGGTCTCCATCAGTGATCTAGAGCTCCATGGTCTCCATCAGTGATCTAGAGCTCCATGGTCTCCATCAGTGATCTACAGCTCCATGATCTCCATCAGTGATCTAGAGCTCCATGGTCTCCACCAGTGATCTAGAGCTCCATGGTCTCCACCAGTGATCTAGAGCTCCATGGTCTCCATCAGTGATCTAGAGCTCCATGATCTCCATCAGTGATCTAGAGCTCCATGGTCTCCATCAGTGATCTAGAGCTCCATGGTCTCCATCAGTGATCTAGAGCTCCATGGTCTCCATCAGTGATCTAGAGCTCCATGATCTCCATCAGTGATCTAGAGCTCCATGGTCTCCATCAGTGATCTAGAGCTCCATGGTCTCCATCAGTGATCTAGAGCTCCATGGTCTCCATCAGTGATCTAGAGCTCCATGGTCTCCATCAGTGATCTAGAGCTCCATGGTCTCCATCAGTGATCTAGAGCTCCATGGTCTCCATCAGTGATCTAGAGCTCCATGATCTCCATCAGTGATTTAGAGCTCCATGGTCTCCACCAGTGATCTAGAGCTCCATGGTCTCCATTAGTGATCTAGAGCTCCATGGTCTCCATCAGTGATCTAGAGCTCCATGGTCTCCATCAGTGATCTAGAGCTCCATGGTCTCCATCAGTGATCTAGAGCTCCATGGTCTCCATCAGTGATCTAGAGCTCCATGGTCTCCATCAGTGATCTAGAGCTCCATGGTCTTCATCAGTGATCTAGAGCTCTATGGTCTCCATCAGTGATCTAGAGCTCCATGATTTCCATCAGTGATCTAGAGCTCCATGATCTCCATCAGTGATCTAGAGCTCCATGGTCTCCATCAGTGATCTACAGCTCCATGATCTCCATCAGTGATCTAGAGCTCCATGATCTCCATCAGTGATCTAGAGCTCCATGGTCTCCACCAGTGATCTAGAGCTCCATGGTCTCCACCAGTGATCTAGAGCTCCATGGTCTCCACCAGTGATCTAGGGCTCCATGGTCTCCATCAGTGATCTAGAGCTCCATGGTCTCCATCAGTGATCTAGAGCTCCATGGTCTCCATCAGTGATCTAGAGCTCCATGGTCTCCATCAGTGATCTAGAGCTCCATGAGTCTCCATCAGTGATCTAGAGCTCCATGGTCTCCATCAGTGATCTAGAGCTCCATGGTCTCCATCAGTGATCTAGAGCTCCATGGTCTCCATCAGTGATCTAGAGCTCCATGGTCTCCATCAGTGATCTAGAGCTCCATGGTCTCCATCAGTGATCTAGTCCATGGTCTCCATCAGTGATCAGCCATGATCTCCATCAGTGATTAGAGCTCCATGGTCTTCACAGTGTCTAGAGCTCCATGGTCTCCATAGTGATCTAGAGCTCCATGTCTCCATCAGTGATCTAGCTCCATGATCTCCATCAGGATCTAGAGCTCCATGGTCTCCATCAGTGATCTACGCTCCATGGTCTCCATCAGTGATCTAGAGCCCATGGTCTCCATCAGTGATCTAGAGCTCCATGGTCTTCATCAGGTCTGGTCTATGATCTAAGTCATGCTCCATGATTAATCAGTGATCTAGAGCTCCATGATCTCCATCAGTGATCTAGAGCTCCATGGTCTCCATCAGTGTCATCTGATCTCCATGGTCTCTCATGTTCTAGGTCTGACTCCATGTCTATCATGATCTCACCCATGTCTCCATCATGTCTCTCATGTCTAATCATGATCTACTTAGCTCCATCAGTGATCTAGAGCTCCATGATTCCATCAGTGATCTAGAGCTCCATGGTCTCCATCAGTGATCTAACAGCTCCATGTGTCTCCCATGTCTAGTGATCTAGAGCTCCATCTCCATCAGTGATCTAGAGCCCATGGTCTCCATCAGTGATCTAGGCTCCATGGTCTCCATCAGTGATCTAGAGCTCCATGGTCCCCAGTGATCTAGAGCTCCATGTCTCCACAGTGATCTAGAGCTCCATGGTCTCACAGTGATCTAGGCCCTGGTCTCCATCATGATCTAGAGCTCCATGGCTCCATCAGTGATCTAGAGCTCCATGGTCTCCATCAGTGATCTAGAGCTCCATGGTTCCATCAGTGATCTAGAGCTCCATGGTCTCCATCAGTGATCTGAGCTCCATGGTCTCCATCAGTGATCTAGAGCTCCATGGTCTCCATCAGTGATCTAGAGCTCCTGTCTCCATCAGTGATCTAGAGCTCCATGGTCTCCATCAGTGATCTAGAGCTCCATGGTCTCCATCAGTGATCTAGAGCTCCATGGTCTCCATCAGTGATCTAGAGCAGTCCATGGATCTACTCAGTGTCATAGTATCTGGCTCCATGTATCAGATCATTGTCTCCATCAGTGATCTAGAGCTCCATGGTCTCCACAGTGATCTAGAGCTCCATGGTCTCCATAGTGATCTAGAGCTCCATGGTCTCCATCAGTGATCTAGAGCTCCATGGTCTCCATCAGTGATCTAGAGCTCCATGGTCTCCATCAGTGATCTAGAGCTCCATGGTCTCCATCAGTGATCTAGAGCTCCATGGTCTCCATCAGTGATCTAGAGTCCATGGTCTTCATCAGTGATCTAGAGCCTCTCATGGTCTCCATCAGTGATCTAGAGCTCCATGGTCTCCATCAGTGATCTAGAGCTCCATGGTCTTCATCAGTGATCTAGAGCTCATGGTCTCCATCAGTGATCTAGAGCTCCATGGTCTTCCATCAGTGATCTAGAGCTCCATGGTCTCCATCAGTGATCTAGAGCTCCATGGTCTCCATCAGTGATCTGAGCTCCATGGTCTCCATCAGTGATCTAGAGCTCCATGTCTCCATCAGTGATCTAGAGCTCCATGGTCTCCATCAGTGATCTAGAGCTCCATGATCTCCATCAGTGATCTAGAGCTCCATGGTCTCCATCAGTGATCTAGAGCTCATGATCTCCATCAGTGATCTAGAGCTCCATGGTCTCCATCAGTGATCTAGAGCTCCATGGTCTCCATCAGTGATCAGAGCCATGGTCTCCATCAGTGATCTAGAGCTCCATGGTCTCCATCAGTGATCTAGAGCTCCATGGTCTCCATCAGTGATCTAGAGCTCCATGGTCTCCATCAGTGATCTAGAGCTCCATGGTCTCCATCAGTCGAATCTCAGAAGCTCCATGGTCTCCATCAGTGATCTAGAGCTCCATGATCTCCATCAGTGATCTAGAGCTCCATGGTCTCCATCAGTGATCTAGAGCTCCATGGTCTCCATCAGTGATCTAGATCCATGGTCTCATCAGTGATCTAGAGCTCCATGGTCTCATCAGTGATCTAGAGCTCCATGGTCTCCATCAGTGATCTAGAGCTCCATGGTCTCATCAGTGATCTAGAGCTCCATGGTCTCCATCAGTGATCTAGAGCTCCATGGTCTCCTCAGTGATCTAGAGCTCCATGGTCTCCATCAGTGATCTAGAGCTCCATGGTCTCCATCAGTGATCTAGAGCTCCATGGTCTCCATCAGTGATCTAGAGCTCCATGGTCTCCATCAGTGATCTAGAGCTCCATGGTCTCATCAGTGATCTAGAGCTCCATGGTCTTCATCAGTGATCTAGAGCTCCATGGTCTCATCAGTGATCTAGAGCTCATGGTCTCCATCAGTGATCTAGAGCCCATTTCTCCATCAGTGATCTAGAGCTCCATGGTCTCCATCAGTGATCTAGAGCTCCATGGTCTCCATCAGTGATCTAGAGCTCCATGGTCTCCATCAGTGATCTAGAGCTCCATGGTCTCCATCAGTGATCTAGAGCTCCATGGTCTCCATCAGTGATCTAGAGCTCCATGGTCTCATCAGTGATCTAGAGCTCCATGGTCTCCATCAGTGATCTAGAGCTCCGGTCTCCATCAGTGATCGAGCTCCATGATCTCCATCAGTGATCTAGAGTCCATGGTCTCCATCCCGTGATCTAAGCTCCCATTCTCCTCTCAGTGATCTAGAGCTCCATTTTTTTTTTTTTTTTTTTTGGTCTCCATCAGTGATCTAGAGCTCCATGGTCTCCATCAGTGATCTAGAGCTCCATGGTCTCCATCAGTGATCTAGAGCTCCATGTCTCATCAGTGATCTAGAGCTCCATGGTCTCCATCAGTGATCTAGAGCTCCATGGTCTCCATCAGTGATCTAGAGCTCCATGATCTCCATCAGTGATCTAGAGCTCCATGTCTCCATCAGTGATCTGGCTCCTGGTCTCCATCAGTGATCTAGAGATCCATGGTCTTCATCAGTGATCTAGAGCTCCATGGTCTCCATCAGTGATCTAGAGCTCCATGATCTCCATCAGTGATCTAGAGCTCCATGGTCTCCATCAGTGATCTAGAGCTCCATGGTCTCCATCAGTGATCTAGAGCTCCATGGTCTTCATCAGTGATCTAGAGCTCCATGGTCTTCATCAGTGATCTAGAGCTCCATGGTCTTCATCAGTGATCTAGAGCTCCATGGTCTTCATCAGTGATCTAGAGCTCCAGGTCTCCATCAGTGATTTAGAGCTCCATGGTCTTCATCAGTGATCTAGAGCTCCATGGTCTTCATCAGTGATCTAGAGCTCCATGGAGCTGGATAGCTGGATGCTTCTCAAGGCTGAGGGACTTCACCACTCTTCCTGCTGTCTCCAATTCCAGTCTCCTCAGTATTCGACTGAATACACCTACTGTGTAGGCGAAACGTTTCGGAAAAAAATCAAAGTGTTGCACGTACTTCTTATTCACAGATGTACGTACGTACAGTGACCTGAGAAGTGATGGTTATGTATGGGTAGTGAAGAACAAACAGGCACAATACCGTGACTGGAACAATACACAAATAACCCACACATAGGAGAGAGAAATTTACCACGACGTTCAGGTCCTACTTGGACCATTTACAAAGTCACACTGTGTACGTGTAGTGAGCTGGGAGGTGGTGGTGGAAACTCTACGGTGACGTCATGTATTGTTCCATTTACTCGTTCGTGAGGGACATGATGGCAGTTGAGAGGGTCAGGAACATGATGGCAAGTGAGAGAGTCAGGGACATGATGGCAGGTGATAAGTCACGGACATGATGGCAAGTGAGAGGGTCAGGAATATGATGGCAAGTGAGAGAGTCAGGGACAAGATGGCAGGTGATAGGGTCACGGACATGATGGCAAGTGAGAGGGTCAGGAACATGATGGCAAGTGAGAGTCAGGAACATGATGGCAAGTGAGAGGGTCAGGAACATGATGGCAAGTGAGAGGGTCAGGAACATGATGGCAAGTGAGAGGGTCAGGGACATGATGGCAGGTGATAGGGTCACGGACATGATGGCAAGTGAGAGGATCAGGAACATGATGGCAAGTGAGAGAGTCAGGAACATGATGTCAAGTGAGAGGGTCAGGAACATGATGGCAAGTGAGAGGGTCAGGAACATGATGGCAAGTGAGAGGGTCAGGGACATGATGGCAAGTGAGAGGGTCAGGAACATGATGGCAAGTGAGAGAGTCAAGGACATGATGGCAGGTGATAGGGTCACGGACATGATGGCAGGTGAGAGGGTCAGGAACATGATGGCAAGTGAGAGAGTCAGGAACATGATGACAAGTGAGAGGGTCAGGAACATGATTGGCAAGTGAGAGGGTCAGGGCCATGATGGCAGGTGATAGGGTCAGGGACATGATGGCAAGTAAGAGGGTCAGGAACATGAATGCAGGTGAGAGGGTCAGGGACATGATGGCAGGTGATAGGGTCAGGGACATGATGGCAAGTGAGAGGGTCAGGAACATGATGGCAGGTGAGAGGGTCAGGGACATGATGGCAGGTGAGAGGGTCAGGGACATGATGACAGGTGATAGGGTCACGGACACGATGGAGAGTGAGAGGGTCAGGGACATGATAACAGGCGAGAGGGTCAGGGACATGATGGTAGGTGAGAGGGTCAGAGACATGATGGGAGGTGAGAAGGTCAGGGACATGATGGCAGGTGAGAGGGTCAGAGACGTGATAGGAGGTGAGAGGGTCAGGGACATGATGGCAGGTGAGAGGGTCAGGGACATGATGGCAGGTGAGAGGGTCAGGGACATGATGGCAAGTGAGAGGGTCAGGGACATGATGGCAAGTGAGAGGGTCAGAGACATGATGGCAAGTGAGAGAGTCAGGAACATGATGGCAAGTGAGAGAGTCAGGAACATGATGGCAAGTGAGAGGGTCAGGAACATGATGGCAAGTGAGAGGGTCAGGAACATGATGGCAAGTGAGAGAGTCAGGGACATGATGGCAGGTGATAGGGTCACGGACATGATGGCAGGTGAGAGGGTCAAGAACATGATGGCAAGTGAGAGAGTCAGGGACATGATGGCAGGTGATAGGTTCACGGACATGATGGCAAGTGAGAGGGTCAGGAACATGATGGCAAGTGAGAGAGTCAGGAACATGATGGCAAGTGAGAGGGTCAGGAACATGATGGCAAGTGAGAGGATCAGGAACATGATGGCAAGTGAGAGGGTCAGGAACATGATGGCAAGTGAGTCAGGAACATGATGGCAAGTGAGAGGGTCAGGAACATGATGGCAAGTGAGAGGGTCAGGAACATGATGGCAAGTGAGAGGGTCAGGGACATGATGGCAGGTGATATGGTCACGGACATGATGGCAAGTGAGAGGGTCAGGAACATGATGGCAAGTGAGAGAGTCAGGAACATGATGGCAAGTGAGAGGGTCAGGAACATGATGGCAAGTGAGAGGGTCAGGAACATGATGGCAAGTGAGAGGGTCAGGAACATGATGGCAAGTGAGAGAGTCAGGGACATGATGGCAGGTGATAGGTTCACGGACATGATGGCAAGTGAGAGGGTCAGGAACATGATGGCAAGTGAGAGAGTCAGGAACATGATGGCAAGTGAGAGGGTCAGGAACATGATGGCAAGTGAGAGGATCAGGAACATGATGGCAAGTGAGAGGGTCAGGGACATGATGGCAAGTGAGAGGGTCAGGGACATGATGGGAGGTGAGAGGATCAGGGACATGATGTCAGGTGAGAGGGTCAGAGACATGATGGGAGATGATGGTCAGGGACATGATGGGAGGTGAGAGGGTCAGGGACATGATGGGAGGTGAGAGGGTCAGGGACATGATGGCAAGTGAGAGGGTCAGGGACATGATGGGAGGTGAGAGGGTCAGGGACATGATGGCAAGTGAGAGGATCAGGGACATGATGGTAGGTGAGAGGGTCAGGGACATGATGGCAGGTGAGAGGGTCAGACATGATGGTAGGTGAGAGGGTCAGGGACATGATGGCAGGTGAGAGGGTCAGGGACATGATGGTAGGTGAGAGGGTTAGGGACTTGATGGCAGGTGAGAGGGTCAGAGACATGATGGGAGGTGAGAGTGGACAGGTTAATGGTACTCCCATGCCATGAGGGTGGGAAGAGGGGCTATGTGAGGGTGCATATGTGGGAAAGAGTGGTGGTGATGAATATGTAGTGAGAGTGAGATGGTGAGGGTGCATGTGGGGAGGGGTGGTGGTGGTGAGTGTTCATATGGCGAGGGGGGAGGTGGAGAGGGTTCATATGTGGGGAAGGTAGGTGGTGAGGGTGCATATGTGAGGAGGGGGTGGTGAGGGTGCATGAGGGGAGTGGGTGGTGAGGGTGCATATGAGGAGGAGAGGCGATGAGGGTGCATGTGAGGGTAGGAGGGCATCAAGAGGGATGGAAGGAGTTGAAGGGAGAGGGAGGGAAGGAGGGAGGGATACTAGTAACAATCAATACGGGCCGTAATCCTCAATTAGCTGTGCCATTTATTGAGCGATTCATTACCTTTGGTTGTCGGAATGATGATGTATGTGTGAGCATGTCAGTACATCACCACCATCACTGTCATCATCAATATCACCTATATTATCACTACTGCCAGACCACCATCACTACACCCATCATCACCACCACACCCTCACTATAACATTAAGTTTGAAGACGCACAGAAGTTGCATTATTAACTTATCATCATGGAGGACTGAAGTTAATCAGATGCGATACTAAAGATATTATCGAATGAAAAAAGCAGTATTTCAGTGTTCCCAATTTCTACCAAAGAAAAAGCAGTTTATTACCTAAACAGACCAAAATCAATCCAAACTTTCCTCTTATTAAGTTACCAGCAATTAAGGTTGGAAGCTGATCACATGAGGTATTCTCTAGTTATTACATGGGCAAAAATTTGCTTGGTAAAATTAGCAAATTGAAATTTACACAATTCGGAGAATCATGCTGTGTTTTAATAAAGCCCACCAATGATAAAAGTTTGAAGCCGATCAGACAAGGCATCTCGAATAACTGATATGATTCCAGTGAGTCCACATTTAAGTATTTCAGTAAAATGTCTGATTTTCACCTCCTCGCACTATATTGGGTATCAGCTTTCTCAGAGAATGTCTCAATAATATTTTGAAGCCAATCAAAAGAAGCATTCTTTAGTTATTGAATAAAAATTAATATAACTATTTATTCAATAAACTTAGCAAATTGGGATTTATATCACACAATGTTAGCGTAAATCTTGTGTTAAGGAAATTACACCAGTGGTAAAAATTTGAAGCCGATCAGATGAGTCATTTCCCGATTATAGCAAGGATCCCAACGGTTCCAACTTTTTTACTATTTTACATCAGCAAATTTGGCAGCACACAAACGAAACCTAACAGGCACTATCCTGGCTCTAAGATGACTTAGCCAATAAATTTTAAAGCCAGTAAAAAGAGGTAAACTAAAAATTATTGAGTGATTTACCGTGAATACAAATTTCACATTATTTCACACAAAAGTGTCAAATCCGCACATATACATCTGAATTTTACTCTCCACTATCGTCGATTGTTTAGCACCTTTTTAAAACGTTTGAAACTATGCCACTGAGGATTTTGAAAGTTATCCGAGTCATTCCAGGATGCTGAGAATAAGCTCAACAACTTTGGTCACAAGGCAAGTAAATATGACAAATTGTTCCAAATAAGATAGTTTACATGTAATAAAACATTGATAAGTACAAAGAAAGTCACTAGTATGCAGTCTATTTCGGGCTAATTAATCTTATGCTATGTTACTTGCGATTTAGACAGACTGTTAAGTAGGAATTTAAAGTTATACAGTTAACTACAAGTGTTTCCAATTTAGAGCCGATTGTATAAGACGTACTCTAGAGTGTATAAGACGTACTCTAGATTGTATAAGACGTACTCTAGATTGTATAAGACGTACTCTAGATTGTATAAGACGTACTCTAGAGTGTATAAGACGTACTCTAGATTGTATAAGACGTACTCTAGATTGTATAAGACGTACTCTAGATTGTATAAGACGTACTCTAGATTGTATAAGACTACTCTAGATTGTATAAGACGTACTCTAGATTGTATAAGACGTACTCTAGATTGTATAAGACGTACTCTAGATTGTATAAGACGTACTCTAGATTGTATAAGACGTACTCTAGATTGTATAAGACGTACTCTAGATTGTATAAGACGTACTCTAGATTGTATAAGACGTACTCTAGATTGTATAAGACGTACTCTAGATTGTATAAGACGTACTCTAGATTGTATAAGACGTACTCTAGATTGTATAAGACGTACTCTAGATTGTATAAGACGTACTCTAGATTGTATAAGACGTACTCTAGATTGTATAAGACGTACTCTAGATTGTATAGGACGTACTCTAGATTGTATAAGACGTACTCTAGATTGTATAAGACGTACTCTAGATTGTATAAGACGTACTCTAGATTGTATAAGACGTACTCTAGATTGTATAAGACGTACTCTAGATTGTATAAGACGTACTCTAGATTGTATAAGACGTACTCTAGATTGTATAAGACGTACTCTAGATTGTATAAGACGTACTCTAGTTTTGAGAAAAAATAAAATCGAAAAGTAGGAAGAAAAGAAAGGATGTTTCCTACGTCCTATTCTAGTTGTATTTGTATCTTATTTTGTAATTATTAAACAGTGGTATACAGTGGCGATGGTTGCTGCAGCAGCAGGAGGAAGAATGGTTGCTGCAGCAGCAGGAGGAAGAATGGTTGCTGCAGCAGTAGGAGGAAGAATGGTTGCTGCAGCAGCAGGAGGAAGAATGGTTGCTGCAGCAGTAGGAGGAAGAATGGTTGCTGCAGCAGCAGGAGGAAGAATGGTTGCTGCAGCAGTAGGAGGAAGAATGGTTGCTGCAGCAGCAGGAGGAAGAATGGTTGCTGCAGCAGTAGGAGGAAGAATGGTTGCTGCAGCAGTAGGAGGAAGAATAGTTGCTGCAGCAGCAGGAGGAAGAATGGTTGCTGCAGCAGCAGGAGGAAGAATAGTTACTGCAACAGTAGGAGGAAGAATGGTTGCTGCAGCAGCAGGAGGAAGAATGGTTGCTGCAGCAGCAGGAGGAAGAATGGTTGCTGCAGCAGTAGGAGGAAAATGGTTGCTGCAGCAGCAGGAGGAAGAATGGTTGCTGCAGCAGTAGGAGGAAGAATGGTTGCTGCAGCAGCAGGAGGAAGAATGGTTGCTGCAGCAGCAGGAGGAAGAATGGTTGCTGCAGCAGGAGAAATAGTTGCTGCAGCAGTAGGAGGAATGGTTGATGCAGCAGCAGGAGGAAGAATGGTTGCTTCAGCAGGAGAAATAGTTGCTGCAGCAGTACGAGGAATGGTTGCTGCAGCAGCAGCAGAAAGAATGGTTGCTGCAGCAGAATAGGAAGAATGGTTGCTGCAGCAGCAGGAGGACGAATGACTGATGCAGCAGCAAGAAGAATGGTTGCTGCAGCAGGAGAAATAGTTGCTGCTGGAGGAATTGTCGATGCAGCAGGAGGAAGAATAATTGATGCAGCAGCAGGAAGAATGGTTGATGCAGCAGCAGCAGGAAGAATGGTTGATGCAGCAGGAGGAAGAACGGTTGATGCAGCAGCAGGAGGAAAATGGTTACTACAGGAGCAGGAGGAAGAATGGCTGATGCAGCAGCAGGAGGAAGATTGGTTGATGCAGCAGCAGGAGGAAGATTGGTTGATGCAGCAACAGGAGGAAAAGACACCGTTGGTTGTAAAGTATATATAAGATCAATCATTGTAGGAGGAGAAGGGTGGAATGGTGGTGGTGGTGAATATTGTAGTGAGGTCACTGGTAACTCAGAGACCCGCACATCCACCCTCACTACACTTAACATTTGTTGCTTCTACGCTCCAACACTGCCTCCACCACAAAACCAGCACATCATCAACACCACCACAACACCAACAACACTACCAAAACACCATGAACAACACTGCCACAACAACATTGCCACAACAACATTGCCACAAACAACATTGCCACAACACCACCAACAACATTGCCACAACACCACTTCCACAACACCACCAACAACACTACCACAACACCACATACAACACTACCACAACACCAACAACACTACCACAACACCAACAACACTACCACAACACCACCAACAACACTGCCCCAACACAACCAACATTGCCACAACACCACCAACAACACTACCACAACACCAACAACATTGCCACAACACCACCAACACTACCACAACAACACCAACAACACTACCACAACACCACCAACACTACCACAACATCACCACCAACACTGCCACAACACCACCAACATTGACACAACACCACCATAAACACTACCACAACACCAACAACACTTCCACAACACCAAAAACCACATTGCCACAACACCACCAAAAACACTACCACAACACCAATAACAACATTGCCACAACACCACCAACACCACTACCACAACACCAACAACACTTCCACAACACCAACAACAACATTGCCACAACACCACCAACAACACTACCACAACACCAACAACACTACCACAACACCAACAACACTACCACAACACCAACAACACTACCACAACACCAACAACACTACCACAACACCAACAACACTACCAACAACATTGCCACAACACCAACAACAACACTACCAAAACAACACCAACAACACTACCACAACACCACCAACACTACCATAACACCACCAACAACACTGCCACAACACCACCAACATTGCCACAACACCACCAACACTACAACAACACCAACAACACTTCCACAACACCAAAAACTACATTGCTGCAACACCACCAACAACACTACCACAAAACCAACAACACTACCACAACACCAACAACACTACCACAACACCAACAACAACATTGCCACAACACCACCAACAACACTACCACAACAATGTTATGGTAGTGTTAGTCCACAACACCAACAACACTACCACAACACCAACAACACTACCACAACACCAACAACACTACCACAACACCAACAACACTACCACAACACCAACAACACTACCACAACACCAACAACACTAACACAACACCAACAACAACAATGCCACAACACCACCACCAACACTACCAACAACATTGCCACAACACCAACAACAACACTACCACAACAACACCAACAACACTACCACAACACCACCAACACTACCATACGACCACCAACAACACTGCCACAACACCACCAACATTGCCACAACACCACCTACACTACAACAACACCAACAACACTTCCACAACACCAAAAACAACATTGCCACAACACCACCAACAACACTACCACAAAACCAACAACACTACCACAACACCAACAACACTACAACAACATTGCCACAACACCACCAACAACACGACCACAACAATGTTATGGTAGTGTTAGTCCACAACACCACCAACACTACCACAACACCAACAACCTTACCACAACACCAACAACACTAAAACAACACCAACATCAGTACCACAACACCAACAACACTACCACAACACCCCCATAACACCACCAACAACACTACCACAACACTAACAACACTTCCACAACACCAAAAACAACACTTCCACAACACAAAAAAAACATTGCCACCACACCACCAACAACACTACCACAAAACCAACAACATTACAACAACACCAACAACACTACCACAACACCAACAACATTGCCACAACACCACCAACAACACTACCACAACACCAACAACACTACCACAACACCAACAACACTACCACAACACCAACAACAACATTGCCACAACACCACCAACACTACCACAACACCAACAACACTTCCACAACTCCAACAACAACATTGCCACAACACCACCAACAACACTACCACAACACCAACAACACTACCACAACACCAACAACACTACCACATCACCAACAACAACATTGCCACAACACCACCAACAACACTACCAAAACACCACCAACATTGCCACAACACCACCAACACCACTACCACAACACTACCACAACACAACCAACAACACTGCCACAACACCACCAACATTGCCACAACCCCACCAACAACACTACCACAACACCAACAACACTTCCACAACAACAAAAACAACATTGCCACAACACCACCAACAACACTACCACAAAACCAACAACACTACCACAACACCAACAACACTACCACAACACCAAAACACTTTCACAACACCAACAACAACATTGCCACAACACCACCAACAACACTACCACAATAACACCAACAACACTACCACAACACCAACAACACTACCAAAACACCACCAACAACATTACCACAACGCCACCAACAACATTGCCTCAATACCACCAACAACATTGCCACAACGCCACCAACAACATTGCCACAATACCACCAACAACATTGCCACAACACCACCAACAGCACTGCCACAACACCAACACTACTACCTGGAGTTTACCTGGAGAGAGTTCCGGGGGTCAACGCCCTCGCGGCCCAGTCTGTGACCAGGCCTCATAGTGAATCAGACCCTGATCAACCAGGCTGTTACTGCTGGCCGCACGCAGTCCGACGTACGAACCACAGCCCGGCTGGTCAGGTACTGACTTTAGGTGCCTGTCCAGTGCCTGTTTGAAGACAGCCGGGGGTCTATTGGTAATCCCCCTTATGTACGCTGGGAGGCAGTTGAACAGTCTTGGGCCCCTGACACTTATTGTGTTGTCTCTCAATGTGCTAGTGGCACCCCTGCTTTTCATTGGGGGGATGTTGCATCGTCTGCCGAGTCTTTTGCTTTCGTAGTGAGTGACTCTCGTATGCAAGTTTGGTACTAATCCCTCTAGGATTTTCCAAGTGTATATAATAATGTATCTCTCCACAAAACCAACAATAACATTGCCCCAACACCACCAACAACACTACCACAACACCAACAACAACACTGCCACAACACCAGAAACAACATTACCACAACAACAACATTACCACAATACCACCAACAACAACATTGCCACAACACCACTAACAACAGTGCCACAACACCAACAACACTACCACAACACCAACAACACTACCACAACACCAACAACACTGCCACAACACCAACAACAACATTGCCGCAACACCAACAACATTGCCACAACACCACTAACAACACTACCACACCACCAACAACATTGCCACAACACCACTACCAACACTACCACAACACTGCCACAACACCAACAACAACATTGCCACAACACCACCAACAACACTACCACAACAACATTGCCACAACACCACCAACAACACTACCACAACACTACCAACAGCATTGCCACAACACCACCAATAACACTACCACAACACCAACAACACTACCACAACACCAACAACATTGCCACAACACCACCAACAACATTGCCACATCACCAACAACACCACCAACAACATTACACGCTCCGATGGCATGGTGGCTAGAGCTCTTGCTTCACGCACGGAGGGCCCGGGTTCAATTCCCGCGGGGCAGAAACATTTCGAAGTGTTTCCTTACATACACATATACACACACACATACAACAGGCCTAGTGTCTAATCGACATGTGCCTAGGACAAAATGGTAACTAACTAACATTGCCACAACACTACCAATAACACTACCACAACACCACCAACAACACTACCACAACAACACTACCACAACACCAACAACACTACCACAACATCAACAACACTACCACAACACCAACAACACTACCACAACATCAACAATACTACCACAACACCAACAACACTAACACCAACAGCACTACCACAACACTACTACAACACCAACAACACTGCCACAACACCACCAACACTACAACAACACCAATAACACTACCAAACTCCACCAACAGCACTACCACAGCAATAACAATACCACACCACCACCCGTTACACTACCACACCATCAGTTTGTTGTTCAGTTTGATATCTTTATTATGCACCCCATACCCATCCTGTGGGCGGTAGTCAAAAGATTACAGAGGTACATAATGGGTCTAGGGACTGGACCCCAAAGTTTTGATAGCTGAGCAAGTTACAAACGTAATGAACTAACAAGCTACAAAGGTAATGAACTCACAAGTTACAAAGGTAATGAAACACACCCCATCACCAACAACAATGCCACACTAACACATCTCCCTCTGCCCTCATTTTGATTTCCACTAGTCGCCTTTTTCACTACGTCAATCTTTTTTTTCTCCATACTCCCCAGCGTTGTCTCCCTTCCACTAGTAGCCTTGTGCTATGTCTTGTATCATACTCTCCCTTCCTCCCTCCTCCCACCAGCACTAAAACATTCATTACCTTGCAAATTTTGCCAGCGTGCCTTTGGATTTCCCCTGACGCCCCTCTCACTCCTTCTTATGAGGCTAACTTCAAAAACTTACATATTTACTACTTCACACGCACTACTGCTAAAATGTTATGTTATAACTTCCCCATAAAATAAAAACTACAACAAATACTTCATCAGAATATGTTTGACATAAAGCGATAAAATTTTCATGGTAAGATGAAGGAGAAGTCGAAGCCAATGACGGAAGGTGGTGGAGTTTGCTGCCATATGGTGTCTCCAGCCCTGCCAACCACCATTTGTAAACCTATTTTAAAAAATAAACTTTATTCTTGAAACAGTTCATGTATTGAATTATTCAAAACCAGTACCAATGTAACAGCTGTGCTCAGGGATAAAGACTCTTGAATATTATAATGCTTCATCAGGTTACACTATATTTACTATGGAAATAAGTCACTTTGCTTGACTTTTTTGGGGTTATCATAGGTAATTTACGCTTGTTAAACTGTGTATGATAATTGTATTTGTGTGTATCTGTACCTAAGTAAACCTACTTCTCCCAGAGGGGGTGTAACTCACAAGTAAGTCAATTTACATGCAGTTTACACAACTTTGGATTTTTTACATTTGTCTTACATAATAACATATGTAAATTGCCTAGGATAACCCCCCAAAAAAAAAAAAAGGCAGTCTCAGTACTCTAAAATCAATACATTTGTTTTCCACCTGTCACTACTAAGATACAGAGAAGTGAATCACTGAAAATATATGTGAAATGTTTTATGAGCGAGACGGAATTTGGTAGACTCAAACCTATCTGATATTATCCAGACGCCAAATGATTTCGAAAAGGCCCATGCACTCTGCTCCAGGCCCAGACTCATGGAACTCCGTGTTCATCAAGAACTGCAAGAAGCCCCTATCATGTTCTTTTAACATCCTGTGGAGAGGGAGCATGGACACAGGGGTCGTCCACATCTGCTAAAAACAACAGACATAGCCCCACTAAACAAAGGGGGCAGTAAACCAATAGCAAAGAGCTACAGACCGATAGCGCTAACGTCCCATATCATAAAAATCTTTGAAAGGGTTCTAAGAAGCAAGATCGACACCCATCTAGATACCCATCAGTTACACAACCCAGGGCAGCATGGGTTTAGAGTAGGTCGCTCCTGTCTGCCCCAACTACTGGACCACTATGATAAGGTCCTGGATGCTCTAGAAGACAAACAAAATGCAGATGTAATATACACAGACTTTTGTGTAATAGCACACAAAATACGTGATAAAGGAATAACAGGAAAAGTTGGTAGAGCTTTAATAGAAACTGTGTATCATGCCAAGACAAAACCATTCTCATTACTAATTTTACAAATTGTTATATTCTTAAATATTCTGAACTACCTCACTATTGTAAATCTATTTAATCATTAGTAATTTGTAATATAGAGTAAGAATTATTATTAGTCTGCTCGAAATGCCTAGTCATGCTAGTGACCTTCTTTGTAATTATTATTTTATAATATGTAAAACACACATTGTAATCTTTACAGAGAAATAAACATTTGATTTGATTTGATGGATCTATAATTTCCTAACAAACAGAACACAAAGAATAGTTGTAAACAGAGTAAAGTCTGAGGCAGCTACGGTGAAAAGCTCTGTTCCACAAGGCACAGTACTCGCTCCCATCTTGTTCCTCATCCTCATATCTGACATAGACAGGGATGTTAGCCACAGCGCCGTGTCTTCTTTTGCAGATGATACCCGAATTTGCATGAGTGTCCTCCACTGAAGACTGCAACACTCCAGGCAGACATCAACCAATCTTTTAAATGGGCCGCATAAAACAGCATGAAGTTCAATGATGAGAAATTTCAATTACTCCGATATGGAAAACGTGAGGAAATTAAAACTGTATCAGAGTATAAAACAAATTCCAACTGCACAATAGAGCGAAAAACTAATGTAAAAGACCTGGAAGTGATAATGTCAGAGGATCTCACCTTCAAAGACCACAACATTGTATCAATCGTATCTGCTAGAAAAAATGACAGGATGGATAATGAGAACCTTCAAAACTAGGGATGCCAAGCCCATGATGACACTCTTCAGGTCGCTTGTTCTATCTAGGCTGGAATATTGCTGCACACTAAATTGCTGACCTAGAAAATGTACAGAGAACCTTCATAGCACACATAACTGCGATAAAACACCTCAATTACTGGGAACGCTTGAAGTTCCTAAACCTGTATTCCCTAGAACGCAGGCGGGAAAGATACATGTCAGGGGCCCAAGACTGTTCAACTGCCTCCCAGCATACATAAGAGGGATTACCAATAGACCCCTGCCTGTCTTCAAGCAGGCACTGGAAAGGTACCTAAAATCGGTTCCTGACCAGCCAGGCTGTGGTTCGTACGTTGGACTGCGTGCGGCCAGCAGTAACAGCCTGGTTGATCAGACCCTGATCCACCATGAGGCCTTGTCACAGACGGGGCCGCGGGGGAGTTGACCCCCGAAACCCTCTTCAGGTATACTCCAGGTAAGCCAGAAAATGGCAGCCAAAGTTATAAAAATGCAGGAAAGTAGAACATCTGTGTGAACAACAGTGTAGGAATGTAGAACATCTGTGTGAACAACAGTGTAGGAAAGTAGAACATCTGTGTGAACAACAGTGTAGGAAAGTAGAACATCTGTGTGAACAACAGTGTAGGAATGTAGAACATCTGTGTGAACAACAGTGTAGGAAAGTAGAACATCTGTGTGAACAACAGTGTAGGAAAGTAGAACATCTGTGTGAACAACAGTGTAGGAATGTAGAACATCTGTGTGAACAACAGTGTAGGAATGTAAAACATCTGTGTGAACAACAGTGTAGGAATGTAGAACATCTGTGTGAACAACAGTGTAGGAATGTAGAACATCTGTGTGAACAACAGTGTAGGAATGTAGAACATCTGTGTGAACAACAGTGTAGGAATGTAGAACATCTGTGTGAACAACAGTGTAGGAATGTAGAACATCTGTGTGAACAACAGTGTAGGAATGTAGAACATCTGTGTGAACAAGACTCAGTAACTCACACCACAATGAATGAATTCTTGCATGTGTGAGTTATATACCAGTACACAGTAAGTAGTGGGTATGTTGTGTGCATACAAAAGTAGTTATATACTAGTACGTACATAGTAAATAGTGGGTAGTATCCAGGGAACAAAGACACCCGCTAGTATCCAGGGAAGACAGGCACCTTCTAGCAGCCAGGGAAGAGAGGCACCCACTAGTATACAGAGAAGACAGTCACCCACTAGTATACAGAGAAGACAGTTACCCACTAGTATACAGAGAAGACAGTCACCCACTAGTATACAGAGAAGACAGGCACCCACTAGTATACAGAGAAGACAGTTACCCACTAGTATACAGAGAAGACAGTCACCCACTAGTATACAGAGAAGACAGGCACCCACTAGTATACAGAGAAGACAGTCACCCACTAGTATACAGAGAAGACAGGCACCCACTAGTATACAGAGAAGACAGTCACCCACTAGTATACAGAGAAGACAGTCACCCACTAGTATACAGAGAAGACAGTCACCCACTAGTATACAGAGAAGACAGTCACCCACTAGTATACAGAGAAGACAGGCACCCACTAGTATACAGAGAAGACATTTACCCACTAGTATACAGAGAAGACAGTCACCCACTAGTATACAGAGAAGACAGTCACCCACTAATATCCAGGGAAGACAGTCACCCACTAGTATACAGAGAAGACAATTACCCACTAGTATACAGAGAAAACAGTCACCAATTAGTATACAGGGAAGACAGGCACCCACTAATATCCAGGGAAAACAGGCCCTTGCTAGCAGCCAGGGAAGACAGACACCCGCTAGCAGCCAGGGAAGACAGGCACCCGCTAGCAGCCAGGGAAGACAGGCACTCATTAATAGCCAGGGAAAACAGGCACTCATTAATAGCTAGGGAAGACAGGCACCCACTAGCAGCCAGAGAAGAAAGGCACCCGCCAATAGCCAGGGAGGACAGGCACCCGCTAGCAGCCAGGGAAGACAGGCACCTGCTAGCAGCCAGGGAAGACAGGCACCTGCTAGCAGCCAGGGAATACAGGCACCCGCTAATAGCCAGGGAGGACAGGCACCCGCTAGCAGCCAGGGAAGACAGGGACCCACTAGCAGCCAGGGAAGACAGGCATCCACTAGCAGCCAGAGAAGACAGGCATCCGCTAATAGAAAGAGAGGCCAGGCACCCGCTAGCAGCCAGGGAAGACAGGCACCCACTAGCAGCCAGGAAGACAGGCACCCACTAGCAGCCAGGGAAGACAGGCACCCGCTAGCAGCCAGGGAAGACAGGCATCCGCTAATAGAAAGGGAGGACAGGCACCCGCTAGCAGCCAGGGAAGACAGGCACCCACTAGCAGCCAGGGAAGACAGGCATCCACTAGCAGCCAGAGAAGACAGGCATCCGCTAATAGAAAGGGAGGCCAGGCACCCGCTAGCAGCTAGGGAAGACAGGCACCCGCTAGCAGCCAGGGAAGACAGGCACCCGCTAGCAGCCAGGGAAGACAGGCACCCACTAGCAGCCAGAGAAGACAGGCACCCGCTAGCAGCCAGGGAGGCCAGGCACCCACTAGCAGCCAGGGAGGCCAGGCACCCACTAGCAGCCAGGGAAGACAGGCACCCACTAGCAGCCAGGGAGGCCAGGCATCCGCTAATAGAAAGGGAGGACAGGCACCCGCTAATAGAAAGGGAGGCCAGACACCCGCTAGCAGCCAGGGAAGACAGGCACCCACTAGCAGCCAGAGAAGACAGGCATCCGCTAATAGAAAGGGAGGACAGGCACCCGCTAATAGCCAGGGAAGACAGGCACCCACTAGCAGCCAGGGAAGACAGGCACCTGTTAGCAGCCAGGGAAGACAGGCACCCACTAGCAGCCAGGGAAGACAGGCACCCACTAGCAGCCAGGGAAGACAGGCACCCGCTAATAGCCAGGGAAGCCACTGCACTGGATAATCGATCAGCAGGTGCCAGGGTCGATAACCTGCTCCCGTGATGGGAAGCCAAGACCAGAGGGGAGGGCAGGAGGGGAAATTAAAGTGGAGACACGAGGAAGAGAGAGTGGAGAGTAGAGGTGGATGGTGAGGAAAAGTGAGAGAGGACGAAGGAAGAAGAGGTGGGTAGAGGAGAGACTAGTAGTGGTGATAGTTGATTGTAGTGGTGATAGTTGATTGTAGTGGTGATAGCTGATTGTAGTGGTGATAGCTGATTGTAGTGGTGATAGTTGATTGTAGTGGTGATAGTTGATTGTAGTGGTGATAGTTGATTGTAGTTGTGATAGTTGATTGTAGTGGTGATAGTTGATTGTAGTGGTGATAGTTGATTGTAGTGGTGATAGTTGATTGTAGTGGTGATAGTTGATTGTAGTGGTGATAGTTGATTGTAGTGGTGATAGTTGATTGTACTGGTGGTAGTAGATTGTAGTGGTGATAGTTGATGGTAGTGGTGATAGTTGATGGTAGTGGTGATAGTTGATAGTAGTGGTGATAGTTGATAATAGTGGTGATAGTTGATGGTAGTGGTGATAGTTTATTGTAGTGGTGATAGTTGATGGTAGTGGTGATAGTTGATGATAGTGGTGATAGTTGATTGTAGTGGTGATAGTTGATGATAGTGGTGATAGTTGATTGTAGTGGTGATAGTTGATGGTAGTGGTGATAGTTGATTGTAGTGGTGATAGTTGATTGTAGTGGTGATAGTTGATGGTAGTGGTGATAGTTGATGGTAGTGGTGATAGTTGATTGTAGTGGTGATAGTTGATGGTAGTGGTGATAGTTGATGATAGTGGTGATAGTTGATTGTAGTGGTGATAGTTGATGGTAGTGGTGATAGTTGATTGTAGTGGTGATAGTTGATTGTAGTGGTGATAGTTGATTGTAGTGGTGGTAGTTGATTGTAGTGGTGATAGTTGATTGTAGTGGTGATAGTTGATTGTAGTGGAGATAGTTGATTGTAGTGGTGAGTAGTTGATTGTAGTGGTGATAGTTGATGTAGTGGTGATAGTTGATTGTAGTGGTGATAGTTGATTGGTAGTGGTGATATTGATGTAGGGGTCAGTTGTTTAGTGGTGATAGTCTGATGGTAGTGGTGATATTATTGAGGGAGATAGTTGATTTGTTATATTATGTGCATCACGTCACAGTTATACCAGTCTGAGTGTTAACTAACAGGTGCATCACAACTCAGAAGACAGTTTCTCTTTTTTTTGTAATCACTACATTAGTCAGAGGTTACTAATCTGGTGGCTAATCCAGTGTTTTATAATTTAAGATTACTTGACTTAGACACATGAAGTCTAATCCACAGACTTATCCTAATTATGTATTACTGTGTTAACACATGAAGTACCTAACTGTTGCACATGTGTCTTAGTCACCTACATTAATGTATTACTGTGTTAACACATGAAGGTACCTAACTGTTGCACATGTGTCTTAGTCACCTACATTAATGTATTACTGTGTTAGCACATGAAGGTACCTAACTGTTGCACATGTGTCTTAGTCACCTACATTAATGTATTATTGTTAACACATGAAGGTACCTAACTGTTGCACATGTGTCTTAGTCACCTACATAAATTATACATTACACATGAACTAACTTGATGTGTCAATTAGACAAATGTAAACATCTGGTGGTTATCATGAGATACTTTCATCCAGTGGTTATATTAATGCTACGCAGTTCTTCCAGTGGTTATATTAATACTACGCTGCTCTTCCAGTGGTTATATTAATACTACGCTGTTCTTCCAGTGGATATTTCACCTCCAGTGGTTATATTAATCTACGCTGTTCTTCCAGTGGTTATATTAATACGCTGTCTTCAGTGTTATTAACTACGCTGTTCTTCCAGTGGTTATATTAATACTACGCTGTTCTTCCAGTGGTTATATTAATACTACGCTGTTCTTCCAGTGGTTATATTAATACTACGCTGCTCTTCCAGTGGTTATATTAATACTACGCTGTTCTTCCAGTGGTTATATTAATACTACGCTGTTCTTCCAGTGGTTATATTAATACTACGCTGCTCTTCCAGTGGTTATATTAATACTACGCTGTTCTTCCAGTGGTTATATTAATACTACGCTGTTCTTCCAGTGGTTATATTAATACTACGCTGCTCTTCCAGTGGTTATATTAATACTACGCTGTCTTCCAGTGGTTATATTAATACTACGCTGCTCTTCCAGTGGTTATATTAATACTACGCTGCTCTTCCAGTGGTTATATTAATACTACGCTGCTCTTCCAGTGGTTATATTAATACTACGCTGCTCTTCCAGTGGTTATATTAATACTACGCTGCTCTTCCAGTGGTTATATTAATACTACGCTGCTCTTCCAGTGGTTATATTAATACTACGCTGCTCTTCCAGTGGTTATATTAATACTACGCTGCTCTTCCAGTGGTTATATTAATACTACGCTGCTCTTCCAGTGGTTATATTAATACTACGCTGCTCTTCCAGTGGTTATATTAATACTACGCTGCTCTTCCAGTGGTTATATTAATACTACGCTGCTCTTCCAGTGGTTATATTAATACTACGCTGCTCTTCCAGTGGTTATATTAATACTACGCTGCTCTTCCAGTGGTTATATTAATACTACGCTGCTCTTCCAGTGGTTATATTAATACTACGCTGCTCTTCCAGTGGTTATATTAATACTACGCTGCTCTTCCAGTGGTTATATTAATACTACGCTGCTCTTCCAGTGGTTATATTAATACTACGCTGCTCTTCCAGTGGTTATATTAATACTACGCTGCTCTTCCAGTGGTTATATTAATACTACGCTGCTCTTCCAGTGGTTATATTGATACTACGCTGCTCTTCCAGTGGTTATATTAATACTACGCTGCTCTTCCAGTGGTTATATTAATACTACGCTGCTCTTCCAGTGGTTATATTAATACTACGCTGCTCTTCACCAACTCCGAGGCTGAGGGACTGATTACCTCGTCTTTTGTATATAGTTCTACAGTCTTCCCATTCTGTCCTTGATAAAGTTACTGGATGGAGAAACGTCTACAATAAAGATACCCAGATATTGCTCATCTGTCTAATTCTTCATCCTGACAACATTGTATACCATTTATACAAACAAAACTCAGGAGCCTGAGACTTTAAATAAGAATATTATGAGTTAGTTGTTTGAAAGCGGGTAATGTAAGGTAATTAGGTTTGATCTAATTAAACGGAGATAAAAAGTATATAACTGTCGGTTAGGTTATGCCAAGTCTGTTTTTCACTACAACTCAAGATCTTGCAAAACACGACGTTGAGGCTACAAAGTGAACCTTGCTCATGCTCTATATTATTTGCCTTCTCATAAAATTTTGATAGTAAAATAACACTTAAGAGCAATATATATATATATATTATATATATATATATATATATATATATATATATATATATATATATATATATATATATATATATATATATATATATATATATATATATATATATATATATATATTCAATAATAACCCCAAAAACTGAAAAGATTAATTAATCTTTTAAGTTTATGTGTCCATGTGGGTTATCATTAACAAAATTGTTCATTACCTGGGTTTGGTCAATCACCCTCGTGTCAACATGTAGTATGGTTAGCCTTATCAACCCCACATCAATACCTATTTGCTGCAACAAACTACGATAAAATATGAGCTTTGATGGGACTTATCTGGGTATGTGTATCGTACCCATATGACATACCATGTCATGACGCTGGTATCGATGGCTTGATTGAAGATATGACGTTGGACATCTTAACTTCTTTCGTCACTTTGGCCAAGTTTCACGTCACCTGACTTGACCATTACTTGTCCACAAGTTCAGTTTGTGAAGTACATCCGTGGATAATGTCCACAGTACGGAGAATCACTAGCGATACCTCGCTAAGCAGAGATAACATACAATATCCTTGCTTCATTCAGTTATCCTTAATGTTCGTTCATATTGGAATAAGCGACACGGATAATAAAATGTTTCTGCCACAATACTTGCTCACTTGCTAATATGTCTGTAATTATTCATGGCAGAGAGAGTTTCTACCATTTATGTATTATCTCTTTCACATTTCTTTCCAGAGATTGTCGAGTACGACTCAAGTTTCACGAAGTACACAAGTATCCTGCCACGAATGTTGTTTCAACGTGGAGTGGCCTCGCCGATGATACTCGTTCACTCACATCGTAACTAGTCGATTCATTCGTTGTGATCTCAGTCTGGCTCGAGGAGGCCCCAGCACCTCTATTTACAGTTGAATTTGTGCTAACATAATGTCTACGGGCGTAGGTGCCAGCTATGATGACTTAACCGAATCAAAGAGTGCAGATTCCTTGACTCGACGGTGCGGGTTATTAGGTATAATTAACTAGCTATATTATCAGTTTAGAGGCATATTATTTCGAATTTTTAATGGTAGTAGGAAATAAAAGTTTCCTCAGACAAACACGTGATTATATTATGTTGCAGATTCTCCCTCAAGAGGGAAGAGCTCGGCTGAACACCTGCAAATATCATGTATCCATTTCATCTGCTCTTCATCTACAATTAATGTACAATTGCTATGGATCCCATCACACATTGGATTACTTTTTCATGATAAAGTTGATATGTTAGCCAAGAAGAGTACCCAGAAGGAGAATGTAGAATATAAATTTGGTATATCTGAGTCTAGTATTAGGTATATTAGGAGAGAAGTAAATAATGAAAATGATTGTTATAGGAATGCAGTTAGAAGTCTGAGTAGATCTATAACCCACTATGATAACATGAACGTAGATAAGTATGTTTATGGAGAAACTTGCAATGTGAACAGACTCACTGATGTTGTAGTGGCCAGGCTTAGGCTTGGTTACACGTACTTAGGCAGTTTGGAAGACACACAGATGATGATCAAACTAAATGCAAATTATGTAGTAAGGCATATGGTCACTGTCTTGAACCCTATGTGCTTAATTGTCCACTTATTGAAGAATATATAGACAGTATAATAACCTATGTGACATGTCAAAATATCTTATTAATGAAAATAAGATACCAGATATACTAAGCAAATTTCCTCAATTTGCTTGTAACAGATAAGTGAACTGTAGATATGTAGATATAAATCCGAATGTACACCTATTAACCCTTTTGGGGCCTAGTTCCTAGGCCTTTTGTGTATCCATATGCTCTTGCGCTACCGTCCACAGGATGGATATGGGGTGCACAATAAACTAGCCACTTCGGTGGCAAAATCTAAATATTCATCTACATCCAATTTAGTGGGAGTCTAAACCTGCAAATTAATGGATACATGCTAAGATATATGGATGTTCTGATATGGCTTCAATGATGGTTCGTTGCAAGACATAATTATTATTATTATTATTATTATTATTATAATCAAAAGGAAGAGCTAAACCCACCAGTGTCATACAGCGCTGCTGCAAGATATATCTTGCTTCATATTTGCAAATGGAAAGAAGGAGAGATCGTGACTCCCCACAGTCCACACCTGAACCACCAGTGTGGGAATGTAGAGAGGTCTCAGCCCCCGTGAGATGGGTCACCGCCCCCTGTTGGAGAAAATTTCTCCACATTCCCTCTCCCCATGCTTCGTTGACACTGCTCCCTCACGTAAATGACTTCTTTTGTTTATAATTGTGTAGACTTAGACTTGTATAGTGAAATATTTTCTATAAATTACATTATCTTTAACATATGTTGTGAGCAATGGTGTTGGGGGAGGTATGTTGTGAGGTTATCTAATATCTTTATTATGCATCCCATACTCGATATAAGGGCGGTAGTCAAAATATCAGAGGCACATAATGGGTCCAGGGACTGTGCACGAAAGTTGTGATAGCTAAACAAGTTATAGTGTTAATAAACAATTTACATGTTTATACCTGGTTAATTAAGCAGGCATGAATTAGGTCACAAAACATTAACTTATATTTTAGCAAGGTATGCCTGAATTTATACAAGTTTCAGTGGTTATACGTTATTTACAATATGCAAAGTCAGGGTATTTTTCCAGATTGGATGGTAATATGTCATTGTGGATAAAATACTTTGACATTTCTTGAACTTTTGTGAGTGAGTTGTCTCTGAATTCATTCATTTGATCGCATTTCAGCGCATAACGACGCAAGGTGTAACAAAATCCAGCTGCCAAAGATTACATTTAGAGGGAGGTGTGTTGTGAGGGAGTGTGTTGAGGGAGTGTGTTGTGAGGGAGTGTGTTGAGGGAGTGTGTTGTGAGGGAGTGTGTTGAGGGAGTGTGTTGAGGGAGTGTGTTGTGAGGGAGTGTGATGTGAGGGAGTGTGTTGTGAGAGAGTGTGTTGAGGGAGTGTGTTGTGAGGGAGTGTGATGTGAGGGATTGAATTTTGAGTAATGGTATTGTGAGGCAGGTGCGTTGTGAGGGAGGTGTGTTGTGAGAGAGGTGCGTTGTGAGGGAGGTGTACTGTGAGGAGTGGTGTTGTGAGGGAGGTGTATTAAGGAATGTGAGGGAGGTGTGTTGTGAGGTAGAATGTGAGTGTTGTGAGGGAGAGTGTTGTGAGGGAGTGTTGTGAGGGAGAGTGTTGTGAGGGAGTGTTGTGAGGGAGAGTGTTGTGAGGGAGTGTTGTGAGGGAGAGTGTTGTGAGGGAGTGTTGTGAGGGAGAGTGTTGTGAGGGAGTGTTGTGAGGGAGAGTGTTGTGAGGGAGAGTGTTGTGAGGGAGAGTGTTGTGAGGGAGAGTGTTGTGAGGGAGAGTGTTGTGAGGGAGAGTGTTGTGAGGGAGAGTGTTGTGAGGGAGTGTTGTGAGGGAGAGTGTTGTGAGGGAGTGTTGTGAGGGAGAGTGTTGTGAGGGAGAGTGTTGTGAGGGAGTGTTGTGAGGGAGAGTGTTGTGAGGAAGTGTTGTGAGGGAGAGTTGTGAGTGTGTGAGGGAGAGTGTTGTGAGGGAGTGTTGTGAGGGAGTGTTGTGAGGTAGAGTGTTGTGAGGGAGGGTATTGTGAGGGAGGGTGTTTTGAGGGAGTGTTGTGAGAGAGTGTTGTGAGAGAGTGTTGTGAGGGAGGGTGGGCTGGCAGTAGGGTAGCTGGTGGATTTGGACTATACTTCCTCAAGACATGTATAATATTTGTCCAGTATTGGTTTCTCTGTCCTGCAATGACACTTTCAGAAGCTTCTTCCATCTTTCTAGTATATTTAAAAATTCTCTCTTGCCTTGCAATGATAAATGAGGTGAGGAAACTAATACAGTATCTATATCTATGGAAGTGGTCAATTACTATAATAAAAAAGATGGCAGCACTTGCAGGGAGGAAGGTTCCAGGATAGGAGCGAGGTGAGTGGTTGTTGGGTGTTTATGGGCGTGGTTATTGATCGTGTGTGCGCGCTGAGTGGTTACTTGCTGCAGCATGGCCACAGTCACACAGCTGGGTCGGTGAGGAGTGGCTGGAGGGCTTCCATACACCAGTAGTGGCGCACGTCGTAGCTGCCATGAAGCCTGAGAAGTCCACACCTCCTGCCAGGGACAGAGACATATTGCGTGCACGTAACACCAGGACGCTGAAACCTGCAATACATTTTGCCTCCTCGTCCACATCTTCCAGTGACGTGACAAAGAGTGAGCCTCCACCAGCGCCCGAGGCAGAGTTTTCAGGTGCAAGCACATCCTCGTCAGGGGATGAGGGACGTGGGGCAGAGATGAAGATGTATCTGGAGAAGCTACGTGAGCTCGTACCTTACGCGCCTCGCTCTGGCCGCCTCTCTAGAGTGCAGCTCATACACTCAGCCATCGACTACATCACAGACCTGCAGGAGTCCCTGGAGGCGAGGGCACGCAGCAAGCTGAGGGACAAGGACGAGCATAGGCAGCCACTTGCTGCACTGCCCCACACACATGACAACACCAGCACCATTAGCATACCTCTTATGGAAAACAATGCCAACAGGTTACCCACTGTCCTGGAGGCCAACACCAGCCACCCAGCGGCCCTGGCTCTGACCTCCCCAGCACCAGCTAGTGCCACTACCAGGAGCAGCACCACCACTCCAGCACCAGCCAGCACCACCACTACAGCACGAGCTGGTGCCACTACCAGGAGCAACACCACCACCAGAAAACCACTGTCTCCCACAGCCCCTGGACCGCCCCTCAACCCTAGTTAATGTTACAGCCGCCCACACAACAGTGTTACAACACTGAGTGCCCGTAAACATTTCATGTATTGTCTGATATTACCCTCAGTGTGGAAAACTGATGTAACCCATAGGTGACCGAGACACTTTCTATGGAACATGTGACCTACACGATATAGCACTTAACATGGACTTTTGTAAATATTGTACAAATTGTGTTAGCTTTTTATATCATGTTAACTTATTTCGGTTGTTCGTAATGGCTGAAGCCAGTTAGCTCGATACACAGCTGAAAACCAAAGATACGAAAATTACTAAAGCAGCAACTGTGCCACAAGAAATGTGGCTTCTACTTTTACTGCATTTTAGGACGAAACTTTAGTCAGGATCATGACAGCCTTCCCACAGTCTACTGTTTATTCAGGATCATGACAGCCTTCCCACAGTCTACTGTTTAGTCAGGAACATGGCAGCCTTCCCACAGTCTACTGTTTAGTCAGGAGCATGGCAGCCTTCCCACATTCTACTGAAGAGCAACAGGACCAGTAACAACAATACTCCCTCCCTCTCTACTACTTTGTTGGAGAACCAACAACATTACACCCTCCCTCTCTACTGCTGTGTTGGAGAACCAACAACAGTACTCCCTCCCTCTCTACTGCTGTGTTGAAGGATCAGCATCAACACATCCTCCATTGCTGTGATGGAGGATCAGCAACAACACATCCTCCACTGCTGTGCTGGAGGATCAGCAGTAACACATCCTCCACTGCTGTGCTGAAGGATCAACAACAACACATCCTCCATTGCTGTGCTGGAGGATCAGAAACAACACACCCTCCACTGCTGTGCTGGAGGATCAGCAACAACACATCCTCCACTGCTGTGCTGGAGGATCAGCAACAACACATCCTAAACTGCTGTCCTGAAGGATCAGCAACAACACATCCTCCACTGATGTGCTGGAGGATCAGCAACAACGCATCCTCCACAGCTGTGCTGGAGGATCAGCAGCAACACATCCTCCACTGCTGTGCTGAAGGATCAGCAACGACACATCCTCCACTGCTGTGCTGGAGGATCAGCAGCAACACATCCTCCACTGCTCTGCTGAAGGATCAGCAGCAACACATCCTCCACTGCTGTGCTGAAGAATCAGAAGTAACACATCCTCCACTGCTGTGATGGAGGATCAGCAACACATCCTCCATTGCTGTGCTGGAGGATCAGCAACAACACATCCTCCACTGATGTGCTCGAGGATCAGCAACAACACATCCTCCACTGCTGTGCTGGAGGATCAGCAGCAACACATCCTCCACTGCTGTGATGGAGGATCAGCAACAACACATCCTCCACTGCTGTGCTGGAAAATCAGCAGCAACACATCCTCCACTGCTGTGCTGGAGGATCAGCAGCAACACATCCTCCACTGCTGTGCTGGAGGATCAGCAGCAACACATCCTCCACTGCTGTGCTGAAGAATCAGCAGTAAAACATCCTCCACTGCTGTGATGGAGGATCAGCAACAACACATCCTCCACTGCTGTGCTGGAGGATCAGCAACAACACATCCTCCACTGATGTGCTGGAGGATCAGCAGCAACACATCCTCCACTGCTGTGCCGAGGATCAGCAGCAACACATCCTCCTCTGCTGTGCTGAAGGATCAGCAGCAACACATCCTCCACTGCTGTGCTGAAGGATCAGCAGCAACACATCCTCCACTGCTGTGCTGGAGGATCAGCAGCAACACATCCTCCACTGCTGTGCTCGAGGATCAGCAACAACACATCCTCCACTGCTGTGCTCGAGGATCAGCAACAACACATCCTCCACTGTTGTGCTGGAGGATCAGCAACAACACATCCTCCACTGCTGTGCTGGAGGATCAGCAACAACACATCCTCCACTGTTGTGCTGGAGGATCAGCAACAACACATCCTCCACTGCTGTGCTGGAGGATCAACAGCAACACATCCTAAACTGCTGTGCTGAAGGATCAGCAACACATCCTCCACTGCTGTGCTGGAGGATCAGCAACAACACATCCTCCACTGCTGTGCTGGAGGATCAGCAACAACACATCCTCCACTGTTGTGCTGGAGGATCAGCAACAACACATCCTCCAATGCTGTGCTGCAGGATCAGCAACAACACATCCTCCAATGCTGTGCTGAAGGGTCAGCAACAACACATCCTCCACTGCTGTGCTGAAGGATCAGCAGCAACACATCCTCCACTGCTGTGCTGGAGGATCAGCAACAACACATCCTCCACTGCTGTGCTGGAAGATCAGCAACAACACATCCTCCACTGTTGTGCTGAAGGATCAGCAGTAACACATCCACCACTGCTGTGCTGGAGGATCAGCAGCAACACATCCTCCACTGCTGTGCTGGAGGATCAGCAACAACACATCCTCCAGTGCTGTGCTAAAGGATCAGCAGTAACACATCCTCCAATGCTGTGCTGGAGGATCAGCAACAACACATCCTCCACTGCTGTGCTGGAGGATCAGCAACAACACATCCTCCAATGCTGTGCTGGAGGATCAGCAGCAACACATCCTCCACTGCTGTGCTGGAGGATCAGCAACAACACATCCTCCACTGCTGTGCTGGAGGATCAGCAACAACACATCCTCCAATGCTGTGCTGGAGGATCAGCAGCAACACATCTTCCACTGCTGTGCTGGAGGATCAGCAGCAACACATCCTCCACTGCTGTGCTGGAGGATCAGCAACAACACATCCTCCAATGCTGTGCTGCAGGATCAGCAACAACACATCCTCCAATGCTGTGCTGAAGGATCAGCAACAACACATCCTCCAATGCTGTGCTGCAGGATCAGCAACAACACATCCTCCACTGCTGTGCTGGAGGATCAGCAGCAACACATCTTCCAGTGCTGTGCTGGAGGATCAGCAGCAACACATCCTCCACTGCTGTGCTGGAGGATCAGCAGCAACACATCTTCCAGTGCTGTGCTGGAGGATCAGCAGCAACACATCTTCCACTACTGTGATGAAGAATCAGAACAACACTATACTGGATCAGGAAGAATATTAACAGTAGCACAGACCAGTAGCAGTAACAACATTCTTTGCTCTTATCAGTGGTATCTAACAGACTTGAATATTATTTACCAAATTAAATGTTGCATAAGCAGACCAGCAAAACTAAAACCGTTTATAAAGTGCCAATAATGATGAATGTTTTATAACTCATTACTACAAAAAAGGAATTTTTACCAATATTTGTCTTTTATTTAACAAAACTGTAGTTATAAAAGTTATTTTTGTAATCAATACCACTGAAATGTGGGGTATCCTCATGTATAAGAGTTTACATTGTTAGAACGAGAACAATGTTTACGTAATATTCATCACTTAGATGTGTTTTTGTCATACACCATTACACAGGATAAAGTACCTGACCAGCCAGGTTGTGGTTCGTACGTTGGTTTACGTGCGGCCAGCAGTAACAGCCTGGTTGATCAGGCCCTGGTCACAGACCGGGCAGCGGGGGCGTTGACCCCCGAAACCCCCTCCAGGTATCCCTCGGAATGTGACACATATTGAGTGTGAGTGTGTGTTAGTTACCATTTTGTCCTAGGCACATGTCAATTAGACACTAGGCCTGTTGTATATATGTGTGTGTGTATGTGTATGTAAGGAAACACTTCGAAATGTTTCTGCCCCACCGGGAATTGAACCCGGCCCCTCCGTGCGTCAAGCAAGAGCTTTACCCACTAGGCCACCGGGGGCGTGTGTGTGTGTGTGTGTTAGTCAGTGATGAAGAACGTGACAAAACTGTACTGACTACACGATCATCACTGCCAATCAGACAACATTGTACTGACTACACGATCATCACTGCCAATCAGACAACACTGTACTGACTACACGATCATCACTGCCAATCAGACAACACTGTACTGACTACACGATCATCACTGCCAATCAGACAAAACTGTACTGACTACACGATCATCACTGCCAATCAGACAACATTGTACTGACTACACGATCATCACTGCCAATCAGACAACACTGTACTGACTACACGATCATCACTGCCAATCAGACAACACTGTACTGACTACACGATCATCACTGCCAATCAGACAACACTGTACTGACTACACGATCATCACTGCCAATCAGACAACACTGTACTGACTACACGATCATCACTGCCAATCAGACAACACTGTACTGACTACACGATCATCACTGCCAATCAGACAACACTGTACTGACTACACGATCATCACTGCCAATCAGACAACACTGTACTGACTACACGATCATCACTGCCAATCAGACAACACTGTACTGACTACACGATCATCACTGCCAATCAGACAACACTGTACTGACTACACGATCATCACTGCCAATCAGACAACACTGTACTGACTACACGATCATCACTGACAGTCAGGCAACACTGTACTGACTACACGATCATCACTGCCAATCAGACAACACTGTACTAACTACACGATCATCACTGCCAGTCAAACAACACTGTACTGACTACACGATCATCACTGCCAATCAGACAACACTGTACTGACTACACGATCATCACTGCCAATCAGACAACACTGTACTGACTACACGATCATCACTGCCAATCAGGCAACACTGTACTGACTACACGATCATCACTGCCAGTCAGACAACACTGTACTGACTACACGATCATCACTGCCAATCAGACAACACTGTACTGACTACACGATCATCACTACCAGCCAATCTGATAGATGTGATATCTAAGACATTTTAATGATAGTTTTGAATATTGTTGTGTCCTAGGCATGATAATGATGTCCTAGGCATGATAATGATACCCAGTTCATTACAATGTGTCCTAGGCATGATAATATTGTATCCTAGACATGATAATGTTGTGTCCTATGCATGATAATGATGTGCTAGGCATGATAATGATACCCTATTCATTATAATGTGTCCTAGCCATGATAATACTGTGTCCTAGGCATGATAATATTATGTCTTAGGTATGATAATACTGTGTCCTAGGCATGATAATACTGTGTCCTAGGCATGATAATATTGTGTTCTAGACATGACAATACTGTGTCCTAGGCATTATAATATTGTGTCCTAGGCATGATAATATTGTGTCCTAGGCATGATAATATTGTGTCCTATGCATGATAATGATGTCCTATGCATGATAATATTGTCTTAGGCATGACAATACTGTGTCCTAGGCATGATAATATTGTGTCCTAGGCATGATAATATTGTGTCCTAGACATGACAATACTGTGTCCTAGGCATTATAATATTGTCCTAGGCATGATAATATTGTGTCCTAGGCATGATAATATTGTGTCCTAAGCATGATAATATTGTCCTCGGCATGATAATATTGTCTTAGGCATGACAATACTGTGTCCTAGGCATGATAATATTGTTTCCTAGGCATAATATTGTGTCCTAGGCATGATAATATTGTGTCCTAGGCATGATAATATTGTGTCCTAGGCATGACAATACTGTGTCCTAGGCATGATAATATTGTGTCCTAGGCATGATAATATTGTGTCCTAGGCATGATAATATTGTGTCCTAGGCATGATAATATTGTGTCCTAGGCATGATAATATTGTGTCCTAGGCATGACAATACTGTGTCCTAGGCATGATAATATTGTGTCCTAGGCATGATAATATTGTGTCCTAGGCATGATAATATTGTGTCCTAGGCATGACAATACTGTGTCCTAGGCATGATAATATTATGTCTTAGGCATGATAATACTGTGTCCTAGGCATGATAATACTGTGTCCTAGGCATGATAATATTGTGTCCTAGACATGACAATACTGTGTCCTAGGCATTATAATATTGTGTCCTAGGCATGATAATATTGTGTCCTAGGCATGATAATATTGTGTCCTATGCATGATAATGATGTCCTATGCATGATAATATTGTCTTAGGCATGACAATACTGTGTCCTAGGCATGATAATATTGTGTCCTAGGCATGATAATATTGTGTCCTAGACATGACAATACTGTGTCCTAGGCATTATAATATTGTCCTAGGCATGATAATATTGTGTCCTATGCATGATAATATTGTGTCCTAAGCATGATAATATTGTCCTCGGCATGATAATATTGTCTTAGGCATGACAATACTGTGTCCTAGGCATGATAATATTGTGTCCTAGGCATGATAATATTGTGTCCTAGGCATGATAATGGTGTGTCTTAGGCATGACAATACTGTGTCCTAGGCATGATAATATTGTGTCCTAGGCATGATAATATTGTGTCCTAGGCATGATAATATTGTGTCCTAGGCATGATAATATTGTGTCCTAGGCATGACAATACTGTGTCCTAGGCATGATAATATTGTGTCCTAGGCATGATAATATTGTGTCCTAGGCATGATAATATTGTGTCCTAGGCATGATAATATTGTGTCCTAGGCATGATAATATTGTGTCCTAGGCATGACAATACTGTGTCCTAGGCATGATAATATTGTGTCCTAGGCATGATAATATTGTGTCCTAGGCATGATAATATTGTGTCCTAGGCATGATAACATTGGTTCCACAGGGGCCAGTCCTAGCACCGGTGCTGTTTCTGGTATATGTGAATGACAGGACAGAAGGGATTGATTCAGAAGTGTCCGTCTTTGCAGACGATATGAAGGTAATGAGAATTCAATCGGATGAGGATCAGGCAGGACTACAAAGGGATCTGGATAGGCTGCAAACCTGGTCCAGCAACTGGCTCCTGGAGTACAACTCCACCAAGTGTAAAGTCATGAAGTTTGGGGAAAGGCAAAGAAGACCGCAGACAGAGTACTGGCTAGGGGGGCCAAAGACTGCAAATCTCACTGAAGAAAAAGGATTTTAGGGTGAGTATAATACCGAGCACATCTGAAGCGCACATCAACCGAATAACTGTTGCAGCATATGGGAGCCTGGCAAACTTAAGAATAGCGTTCCGAGACCTCAGTAAGGAATCGTGTACACCGTGTACGTCAGGCCCATACTGGAGTATGCAGCACTAGTATGGAACCCACACCTGGTCAAGCACGTCAAGAAATTAGAGAAAGTGCAAAGGTTTGCAACAAGACTAGTCCCGGAACTAAGGGGTATGTCCTACGAGGAGAGGTTAAGGAAAATTAACCTGACGACACTGGAGGACAGGAGGGATAGGGAGGACATGATAACGATATATAAAATACTGAGAGGAATTAACAAGGTAGATAGGGACAAGATGTTTTATAGATGGGACATAGCAACAAGGGGTCACAACTGGAAGTTGAAAACTAAAATGAGTCACATGGATGTTAGGAAGCACTTCTTCAGTCACAGAGTTGTCAGGGAGTGGAAGAGTCTGGAGAGTGATGCAGTGGAGGCAGGATCCATACACATCTTTAAGAAGAGGTATAATAAAGCTCATGGAGCAGGGAGAGTGGACAGAGGGTTTATGTGAGTGGTACCCCAGAAATAGCAGAGGGTTTATGTGAGTGGTACCCAAGCAATAGCAGAGGGTTTATGTGAGTGGTACCCCAGAAATAGCAGAGGGTTTATGTGAGTGGTACCCCAACAATAGCAGAGGGTTTATTTGAGTGGTACCCCAGCAATAGTAGAGGGTTTATGTGAGTGGTACCCTAGCAATAGTAGAGGGTTTATGTGAGTGATACCCCAGCAATAGCAGAGGGTTTATGTGAGTGGTACCCCAACAATAGTAGAGGGTTTATGTGAGTGGTAACCCAACAATAGTAGAGGGTTTATGTGAGTGGTACCCCTACAATGGTAGAGGGTTTATGTGAGTGGTAACCCAACAATAGTAGAGGGTTTATGTGAGTGGTACCCCAGCAATAGCAGAGGGTTTATGTGAGTGGTACCCCAACAATAGTAGAGGGTTTATGTGAGTGGTACTCCAACAATAGTAGAGGGTTTATGTGAATGGTACCCCAACAATAGTAGAGGGTTTATGTGAGTGGTAACCCAACAATAGTAGAGGGTTTATGTGAGTGGTACCCCAGCAATAGCAGAGGATTTATGTGAATGGTACCCCAACAATAGTAGAGGGTTTATGTGAGTGGTAACCCAACAATGGTAGAGGGTTTATGTGAGTGGTACCCCAGCAATAGTAGAGGGTTTATGTGAGTGGTACTCCAACAATAGTAGAGGGTTTATGTGAGTGGTAACCAACAATAGTAGAGGGTTTATGTGAGTGGTAACCCAAAAATAGTAGAGGGTTTATGTGAGTGGTACTCCAACAATAGTAGAGGGTTTATGTGAGTGGTACTCCAACAATATTAGAGGGTTTATGTGAATGGTACCCCAACAATAGTAGAGGGTTTATGTGAGTGGTAACCCAACAATAGTAGAGGGTTTATGTGAGTGGTACCCCAGCAATAGCAGAGGATTTATGTGAATGGTACCCCAACAATAGTAGAAGGTTTATGTGAGTGGTAACCCAACAATGGTAGAGGTTTATGTGAGTTTAGGGTACCCAACAATAGTAGAGGGTTTATGTGAGTGGTACTCCAACAATAGTAGAGGGTTTATGTGAGTGGTACCCCAACAATAGTAGAGGGTTTATGTGAGTGGTAACCCAAAAATAGTAGAGGGTTTATGTGAGTGGTACTCCAACAATAGTAGAGGGTTTATGTGAGTGGTACTCCAACAATAGTAGAGGGTTTATGTGAGTGGTACCCCAGCAATAGCAGAGGGTTTATGTGAGTGGTACTCCAACAATAGTAGAGGGTTTATGTGAGTGGTAACCCAACAATAGAAGGAAATTATTAATATGGAACATTTTGTGTGGTAGAAATACCGTAGTGAATATATTAAAGAGGAAGAGAGAGACACAAGAGTACAGTGGTGCATTTGTTAACATAAGTTATGATGGATGGTACACGGTCTAAGCACAGCTATAATCCTGCAAACAAGGAAACTACTGGATAGATGGTTAAAATTACGTAAAATTGAACAACTTCAGGTAAGGAAAGAAGGATTAATAAAGAAATTTAATAAGACAAACGCAACTTTAAAACAAGTGAAATAGAAGACTTAACGGTCTTACAACAATTGTAAATGATATAAAGTGAGCAAGCTGAGATAAGAAGAAAGGTGATAGGTAGACTTTTTTCCTTTTTTTCAGGATGGACCTTGAAACACGTCCTGTTTTTCTTTGCCACATCACCTTGACCTTATACCACACCATTCTCCATCCTTGCCACGCTACCATGACCTTATACCACACCATTCCCCATCTTTCCCACGCCACCACCACCATAGCCATGGTTGTGTCTCTGTACAGTGTAATAAAATGTTTTGCCCACTGTCATCTTAGTGTCGCCTCGCCCATCCCACCCTGTGTTTTCCTGAGTTCAAACTTACGTAAACTGCTGAAGCACATACCTGATGTCACACACTGTCATAAACTGCTGAACGTGAACCACATACCTGATGTCACACACTGTTATAAACTGCTGAACGTGAAGCACATACCTGATGTCACACACTGTCATAAACTGCTGAACGTGAAGCACATACCTGATGTCACACAGTTATTAACTGCTGAACGTGAAGCACATACCTGATGTCACACTGTCATAAACTGCTGAACATGAAGCACATACCTGATGTCACACACTGTCATAAACTGCTGAACGTGAAGCACATACCTGATGTCACACACTGTCATAAACTGCTGAACGTGAAGCACATACCTGATGTCACACAGTTATTAACTGCTGAACGTGAATCACATACCTGATGTTACACAGTTATTAACTGCTGAACGTGAAGCACATACCTGATGTCACACACTGTTATTAACTGCTGAACGTGAAGCACATACCTGATGTCACACACTGTCATAAACTGCTGAACGTGAAGCACATACCTGATGTCACACAGTTATTAACTGCTGAACGTGAAGCACATACCTGATGTTACACAGTTATTAACTGCTGAACGTGAAGCACATACCTGATGTCACACACTGTTATTAACTGCTGAACGTGAAGCACATACCTGATGTCACACACTGTCATTAACTGCTGAACGTGAACCACATACCTGATGTCACACACTGTCATAAACTGCTGAACGTGAACCACATACCTGATGTCACACACTGTCATAAACTGCTGAACGTGAAGCACATACCTGATGTCACACACTGTCATAAACTGCTGAACGTGAAGCACATACCTGACGTCACACACTGTCATAAACTGCTGAACGTGACGCACATACCTGATGTCACACACTGTCATTAACTGCTGAACGTGAACCACATACCTGATGTCACACACTGTCATTAAATGCTGAACGTGAACCACATACCTGATGTCACACACTGTCATTAACTGCTGAACGTGAAGCACATACCTGATGTCACACACTGTCATAAACTGCTGAACGTGAAGCACATACCTGATGTCACACACTGTCATTAACTGCTGAACGTGAAGCACATACCTGATGTCACACACTGTCATTAACTGCTGAACGTGAACCACATACCTGATGTCACACACTGTCATTAACTGCTGAACGTGAACCACATACCTGATGTCACACACTGTCATTAACTGCTGAACGTGAACCACATACCTGATGTCACACAGTTATTAACTGCTGAACGTGAAGCACATACCTGATGTCACACACTGTCATTAACTGCTGAACGTGAACCACATACCTGATGTCACACACTGTCATTAAATGCTGAACGTGAACCACATACCTGATGTCACACACTGTCATTAACTGCTGAACGTGAAGCACATACCTGATGTCACACACTGTCATAAACTGCTGAACGTGAAGCACATACCTGATGTCACACACTGTCATTAACTGCTGAACGTGAAGCACATACCTGATGTCACACACTGTCATTAACTGCTGAACGTGAACCACATACCTGATGTCACACACTGTCATTAACTGCTGAACGTGAACCACATACCTGATGTCACACACTGTCATTAACTGCTGAACGTGAACCACATACCTGATGTCACACAGTTATTAACTGCTGAACGTGAAGCACATACCTGATGTCACACACTGTCATGATGCAGAGTCGAGCCCCCACTATTCTTCTATCCCAACTTCCTACTTATCCCTCGCGGGTCCTTACCTCAGATTAACTACAACTATTATCAGGAATTCTCAAAAAAATAATAGAGATGGAAAATTAGAAAAAAATGGTTGGTAAGTACAAAACTAAATTAGAAGATAGTTATTCCTGTATAATTAAGTATAAAATAGAATCAGAACAGCAGGCGTAGCTAACACAAGATATTTCTGTAAAATATCAACAAAAGCTTAAAGAAGACGAAAGGTCAGGTAAGAATGAAGTCACACTACCGTGAGTGGAACAGTACATAAATAACAGCACATAGGAGAAAGAAACGTATGACGACATTTCGTTCAGACTTGGACCATTAACTAGATATAAGTTTCTCTGTCATCTGTGCTGGTTATTTGTGCAAGGTCTGCGAAAATATAAATCTTACAGTGAAGATAGTGTGACAAAACTTACTATAGAAAAGCCAGAGGTTGCAAATAACTCTTTTGAGGAGATAAAACAGTTATTGTTTTTGGTTGTGTTGAAAAACAAATACAATCACGAATAGAAAGAAGAAAAGAGGAAGAACAACACATACATGAGATAACAAAATACATTGTAGATTTCAGCTTTCAGGAGCACATTGTGGCATATTGGAAAATATGAGGAAGACAAACATAAGCCATTTAAAATAATATTTACACATTAAGCATAAAGACCATAGAAAAAAAAATGAAGGCATCAAAATTTAATCTTTCAAATGAGAATATTGTAAAATTCAAGGACTTCATAAACCACTACTAAGAGGTTGAACTCAGGAAGTTTCTTTTAGAGTAACAGGGAAATACAAGCCATCAAATGGTTTGTCAAAGAAATGACCACAATATAGATGGATAGTGAAATGTTAAGTTGTTTATAAACTATATTAGGCCAAAAATAAAATATGCAGCTATTGTGTGGTGTCCACACCTTTAAAAACATAGATAATATAGAAAAGGTTTAAAGAAGAGCTAGAAAATGGCTTCCCGAATTGAGTAGTATAAACTATAACGAAGGTTGAAAACATTAAAGATAGAAGGCTAATAGTAGGAAATGAGGAGACATGATAACCACCTTCAAAGTCTTGAAAGGATTTGAAACAGTAGATAAAGATTTCCTTGTATCTGCAACACAAAAAAGTGGAATGGAAATGATAGTAGGGAGCCTAGCAACTATCCCTCATTGTGTGGGGGAGCCTAGCAACTATCCCTCACTGTGTGAGGGAGCCTAGCAACTGTCTTTCAGTGTGTGTGAGGGAAGCCTAGCAACTGTCGCTTAGTGTGTGAGGGAAGCCTAGCAACTGTCGCTTAGTGTGTGAGGGAAGCCTAGCAACTGTCGCTTAGTGTGTGGGGGAGCCTAGCAACTGTCCTTCATTATGAGAGAGCCTACCAACTGTCCTTCATTGTGAGAGCGCCTACCAACTGTCCTTCATTGTGAGAGAGCCTACCAACTGTCCTTCATTGTGAGAGAGCCTACCAACTGTCCTTCATTGTGAGAGAGCCTAGCAACTGTCCTTCATTGTGAGAGAGCCTAGCAACTGTCCTTCAGTGTCTGTGAGGAAGCCTAGCAACTGTCCCTTAGTGTATGGGAGCCTAGTAACTGTTCCTCAGTGAGCGAGGGAGTCTATCAACTGCCTCAGTGTGCAAGGGAGCCTGGTGTGTGAGGAAGGTTAGTAACGAACTTTAGTATGAGGGGACCCTACCAATATACTGAAGACCCCACCAACGTACTGAGGGACCCTTCCAATATACTGAAGACCCCACCAACGTACTGAGGGACCCTACCAATATGCTGAAGACCCTACCAATGTACTGAGGGACCATACCAATATACTGAAGACCCCACCAACGTACTGAGGGACCCTACCAATATACTGAAGACCCTACCAACATACTAGGAATCCTAGCAACGCACTGAGCGGCCCTACCAATGTATTTAGGGAACTTACCAATGTACTGAGAGAGCTTACCAATGTACTGAGGGAGCCTCGATTATTACATACGCTCAATCCAATGAGTCATGTATTGCCTGTGGAATGAGAGGTAATCAGGTTTGTTCCAAGGAAGGGAAGGGAAGCTCCAGTTTCTAGGATCAAGAGTCCCTCACTAACGTCAAGCAAACCCCTCCCTGTTGAATGTATTAAGCCTGTAGCAGTTGTGTGAGGGAGCCTAGAGCACTGTCAGTGAGGGATTCATGCAATGGTCTGAAGGAGTCTAGTAATAGTATGTGGGAGCTTCTCAAAAGTCTTTGGGAACTAGCAGTGGTCTTTGGGAGCCTGGCAATGGTCTGTGGGAGACTAACAATGGTCTTTGCGAGGCTAGCAATGGTCTGAGGGAGCCTAGTGCTGCTCTAAAGTATGATTGCGCCTAACAAGTCCCGAAGTGAATGAGAGCCCAGTAACGGTCCATTACGAAGTGAGCCTATTAATGCCTCAGTGTGAGTGTATTATTCATATTGGATGCATGGTTTGTATTACTTAGATGCATAGTTTTTATTATTCGTATTGGATGTGCAGTTTGTATTCATATTGGATGTATAGTTTGTTACTAAACAACTTTCATGTTATTTAGCAAATTTATAATAAAATTGTTATTTATATGGTCAAAGTTTCCTATACATCCTCTGAATTATTACGTCAGTATAATTCACCATTATCAATGATAAGTGTGATACCCATATACATGACCATCCCATGTACAATGAAACCAGTTAGCGTTAGGCTGTAAACTAGTAGTCTGAGAACAAAAAGAAAAGAACTTCAATTGACGTGAGACTGAGGGAAACTGATACCAATCAGCCCATCTATTATCATTCTATCATGCATGAGGAACCACATGTCTATGGTACATCCAACAAAATCAGCAGACTCTTGGATGTCACTACTGTCCTGCTCCTGCTGGGCTGCAAGTAAATCTGGGAGGTGGCATCACCGGTAGCTCATGTATACTTAACTCAGAGTAAATTTTATCTGATGGACTAGTCACACGCTGCGTCAATGTGCTGGAATACGATAAAATTCATTAATTCAGAGAGAACTCGCTCACAAATGTTCAAAGAACGAGAGTTTTATCCACAGTAAGAATAAGAATAATGATAATCTATTTCTACATGTACAATGAAATCAGGCCTAGCTGATATCAATGACATATACGATATAGAAAACCCATTGTTATGCAGAGCATTTCGGGCAAATAAGGTCAATTTTGTCCCCAGGATGCGACCCACACCAGTCGACTAACACCCAGGTATCTATATTACTGATAGGTGAAGAGGGACAGCAGATGTTTTAAGGAAACACTTCCTCATGTTTCCACCCGTACCGGGGATCAAACCACGTTAAAGCACCTAAATTACTGGGAACGGTTGAAGTCCTTTTATTTGTATTCCCTGGAACGCAGGAGAGAAATATACATGATAATATACACTTTGAAAATCCTTGAGGGATTAGTACCAAATTTGCACAAGAAAATCACTGCCTACGAAAGCAAAAAAACTCGGCAGGAGATGCAACATCCCCCCCACTAGCACGATAAGAGACAACACAACAAGTGTCAGGGGCCCAAGACTGTTCAACTGCCTCCCAGCATACATAAGGGTGATTACCAATAGACCCCTGGCTGTCTTCAAGAAGGCACTGGACAGGCACATAAAGTCAATATCTGATCAGCCGGGCTTCGGTTCGTACGTCGGGTTTCGTACGGTCAGCAGTAACAGCCTGGTTGATCAGGCCCTGATCTACCACGAGGCCTGGTCACAGACCGGGCCGCGGGGGCGTTGACCCCCGAAACCCTCTTCAGGTATACGGACCTCAAATGTGTGAGCTGAGTGCGCTATCAATCGAGCTATGGGACACATTAACAGCCATTCTGGAAAAATACCCTGACTTTACCTGCTGTAAATAACTCATAACCATCTTGTCTGTTTTGTATAAGAACCTAGCTTTGACACATACATACTGCAAGTGAACAATTGTTACAGACTAGCTGGCGGCTTATCTCAAACTGTTTGAATACTTATTCAAGACACTTGGGGGTCTACTGATAATTGATTCCCCTATAAAAAGGCAGTGTCTACCTACTGAGGCTCGCATGATCCTACGTCTGGCTCTTATACAATGCTGTATAAATTACTCTTGCTCTTCATGGTACTCTGCCTTAACAAAAAAAAATTGAGAGACTACAAATCACCCAGAACAAAATGGTGAGATTCATCCTGAACCAGGGTCCAAGAGAGCATGTAGACCAGGATGAATAACAACAAATGGATTTGCTGAATGTTGAAGACAGAGTAAAACAACTGAAGTTAAATCATGTTTATAAAATTGCTCACAAGCAGTGTCCAGAATATCTTGCTGCCAAGTCTGTGAACCACAGCAAGTATACCTGAAGTGGGTTTCGGCGATCAATGAGTAAAAATGAGATTCCCCGTCCAGCAACCATACTGGGCAGTCGTTGGTGCTCTGCCTCTTGGTGGTGCCGAGACGAAACTTTATTTTCACCAACATGGCGGCAGCTGGCAGACGTCACGTCAACACTGTCTGTATTGACATAGTAAAGGGCGTGTTACACACGTCTACAGCCGCTACAGTCCTACCTAAAGTGTTGAAGGATATATACAAGATCGACATAGGTGACCTATATGATGTAGCCCTAAATGGTTTAACCAGGGTATTCGTGAAACTGTCGTCATCACAGCAGTATGAAAGGTTGGTGGACAAGTACCAAGAACAAGTATATGCAGTTAACTCAAGTATGGAGGTGCGGTTGAGGGACGTCTCCCAGTCCTATACGTGGATAAGGGTGAGAAACGTACCATTCAAGGCGGATCCAGTGGATCTAACAGCAGTCTTCGAGGAATATGGGATTGTACATGCCGCAAACGTGGGAAAGTGGCATGAGGGACCCTTCGAAGGAGTCATGGAGGGGTCTTATTCTTTGAAGATGTCCATCAGGCGGCCCATACCATCATACGTAGTAATGCCTGAGTTCAGGACCTAGGTGTACGTAACATACGTGGGTCAACGGCGAACGAGCCGTACATGTGGGGCATTTGAACATGTAGCAGCGAATTGTCCAAAGAGAGGGCAGCAACGATTTGAGGAGGGGCTGAATCGACCAAGCAAGACGGAAGACAGACAGGAAACAACTACGATGGGGCAGGAGCCAACTACCCGGTCATGGAGTGAGATAGTGGAGGGCAGCGCAGGGACATGTCAAACACTCCCAACAATAGCTACAGAGAAGCAAAGAGAAACAGCAGAAGAGGAGGAAGGTACAGGGGAAGCCAGCCCTAATATATCTTTGGAAGGGGTATTGGAGAGCCTCATAGCCGAGACCTTGCCAGAGTTAAGTACGGCTACAGGAGAAGTCTTGGTGGAAGACAATGAACTAGGAATTGAAATGGACGAGGATGGAACAAGGGAACAAGGTTTAGTATGTGAGAAGGTGTGTGTGGAAGTGCATAAGCAAGAAAGTAGCCAAGGTATGGAAGTGTCGGGGGAATCCCGAAAGAGATCAGTAGCATCATCAGATGGTGAGGATGTATTAACACCTGCGCAGAGATCATGTAAAAAGCCCTTGGTGGATGCGCCAAAGAGGGGAAAGGGAGGGATGAAATTTAAGGAAGGTGCCAAGGGTAGGAAATGTGCAAATAGAGCAGGAGGCACAGGGAAAACTGAAGTGACGCATGCATCAAGGTGGAAAGGTAAACCTTCATTGTTGTTTTCCAGTGTATAACTATTAATGTAAATGGTATGAGGGCAGAGGTTAAAAGGAAGTGGGTAGAGGTGACATTGAGACGTTATGATGTGCAAGTGGGTTTTTTGCAGGAACATAATTATAGGATAGGAAGAGACTTACGTTTGAAAGGATATGATGTATATGCTGGATCTTCAGGGAGATTAAAGGGTGGAGTTGCGGTAGTGATAAAGGTGTCAAGCCCTTTTCATTTGATTGCATGGGAGGAGTGTGGGGGGAGTCGTATAGTAAAGGTGGATGGGGAATGGGGTGGTGTCAGAGTATACTTTGTAGGGGTTTATATGCCGGCGGAGTTTTCCAGGAAGGTCAAGGACGAATTTGTGAATGAATATTTGGTATATGTCTTAGGAGGGTTGCCAGGTGTAACGATAGTGGGAGGGGATTGGAACTGCATTATCAGAAATAGAGATGTGGAACCCAGGGGAGCGGGTTGTGTGTTAGGGGCCTTAAGAGATGTATTAAATAGTGTGGGATTGAAGGACGTGGTAGGAGGAGGGGAGAGAGTGGAGCACACATACCTTCGCAAGGGTTATGCAGCCAGATTGGATAGGATATATGGGTCAGATCAGGTAGTGGCTGAAGGTGTGCAAACGATAGATGTGGGGTTTTCAGATCATACGGGTGTTCTAGTAGAAGTTAGTTGGGAAGGAGCGGTTAGATGGTATAGGGGTTACTGGAAATTAAATGTGAAATTGTTGAGTGTTGGAGGACAAACAGGCAAGTTTTGTACAATGGTGGAAGGGGTTGTGGGAGCAAGGTAAGAAGCAGATCGAGTCGGGAGAGAGTATCATAGTGTGGTGGGTAAAAGTGGCAAAAGTGGGTATAAAAGGTTTTTTTACAAGTCTGGGGAGAGAGGAGGCAGGTTGATCATTTGGGTTACAAAAGTACATAGAGGGGCTTTTGGCCAGATGTTATGAGAGGAACGGACCTAATGCAGTGCAGGAGATAAGGGGATTGAAAGAAAGGCTGAAAGAGATACAGAATGAAAGATTTGATGTTTGTCGTTTGAGGGCGGAGATGGATGATGTCTTATGGGGCGACAGGCCTTCGAAGTATGTTTTGAATAAATGTAGGAAAAGGAGGGACGGTATGACAGTAAATAGCATAGAAGTGGAGGAGTCGTTTGAGAGTTATGTGCAGGGACGAAGATTAAGGACGACTGAGGCGATGTGTGTTTACGTGGATGAATGGTTCAAGAGGTATTGGAGAAGTGATGGGGTAGGCATAACAGAGAGAAGAACGATTATGGAGGGAATAAGTGCAAAGGTGGGAGAGAGGGAACGAGTAAGTATGGAAGGTCCAATTAGTGAGGAAGAGATATGGGAGGCGGTGGATGGGTTAAGTAAGGGAAAGGCTCCAGGGATAGACGGCATAGTTAATGACTTCTACAGGATATATTGGAATGTATTAAGGGAATGTTTGGTATGGCTCTTTAACACACTGAAGGAGGAGGGATGCTTAGGAACTGATCAATGCATGGGCGTAGTGGTGCTGGTTAAGAAAGGGGAAACAGGAGTAACAATGAACAATTACAGGCCTTTAGCAATGATGAATGCGGATTATAACATTTTCGCGAAAGTATTGGGAAATAGGTTGAAAAAAGTGCTAGGAGGAGTGATTGAGGAAGGGCAGTGTGGGATACCAGGGAGAAGCATGATAAGTGGTCACGAAAGAATTAAAAAGTATATAAAGAATAGCATAGAGGGAGGAGTATTAGCATTAGATTGGAGAAGGGCATACGACAGTGTGGAGAGGGAGGTACTCTATGAAATTATGAGACACCAGGGGTTTGGGGAGGAAGTAGTAGGATGGGTTGAAACGGTGTATAAGGGGACATGTATACGAGTGCAACTGAATGGTCGTGTGGGGAGAATGGTAAAAATGGAAAAGGGATTAAGGCAGGGATGCCCTCTGTCACAATGTCTATTTGCATGCATGCAAGATCCATTCTACAGACTAGTAAAGGAGGGTTTGGGGGGGAGGGGGTGGAGGAAGCGAGTGAGGTGCAGGGGATAGTGGGATACGTGGACGATACTACAGCGCTCGTAGGAAGCGTAGATGGACTGGTCAACATTGGACGTATAATAGAGGTTTTTTGTAGAGCAACGGGAATGAGGGTAAATGGGACCAAATCACGATTATTGGAGGTAGGTAAATGGGTGGGTGGGGAGGTTGGGCGAGAGGCATGGGTGGATAATAGTGGAAAACATTAAGATATGTGGAATAATATATATGAGTAATGAAGTGGAAGCGTGTGGTGTAAATTCAGGTAGGATAGTGAAAATCGCAATGGATAGAATGAGGGGATGGAGGCCAGGGGATCTTACATTACAGCAGAGGGTGATAGCAGTAAATACATTGATATACAGTAAGATTTGGGCTGCAGAAAACAATATGAAGTTCAATGATGAGAAATTTCAATTACTCAGATACGGAAAACGTGAGGAAATTAAAATCTCATCAGAGTACAAAACTAATTCCAACCACACAATAGAGTAAAAAACTAATGTCAAAGACCTGGGAGTGATCATGTCAGAGGATCTCACCTTCAAGGACCATAACACCGTAGCAATCACATCTGCTAGAAAAATGACAGGATGGATAATGAGAACCTTCAAAACCAGGGATGCCAAGCCCATGTTGACACTTTACAGATTGCTTGTTCTATCTAGGCTGGAATATTGCTGCACACTAACTGCACCTTTCAAGGCGGGTGAAATTGCTGACCTTGAAAATGTGCAGAGAACCTTCACGGCACGCATAACTGCGATAAACCACCTCAATTACTGGGAATGCTTGAAGTTCCTAAACCTGTACTCTCTAGAACGCAGGCGGGAGAGATACATTATTATATACACGTGGAAAATTCTCGAGGGCTTAGTACCAAACTTGCACACAAAAATCACTCCCTACGAAACCAAAAGACTCGGCAGGCGATGTAACATCCCCCCAATGAAAAGCAGGGGTACCACTAGCACGTTGAGGGACAACACAATATGTGTCAGGGGCCCAAGATTGTTCAACTGCCTCCCAGCATACATCAGGGGGATTACCAACAAACCCCTGGCTGTCTTCAAGCAGGCACTGGACAGGCACCTAAAGTCGGTACCTAACCAGCCAGGCTGTGGTTCGTACGTTGGACTGCGTGCGGTCAGCAGTAACAGCCTGGTTGATCAGGCTCTGGTCCAACATGAGGCCTGGTCACAGACCGGGCCGCAGGGGCGTTGACCCCTGGAATTCTCTCCAGGTAAACTCCAGGTAAACTCCAAGTAAACTCCAGGTAGCGGTGATATAACCATTAAAGCAAGAAGATATACACACGCTGGAGATTAAAGTGTTGAGATACATCTGGGCGTTTGGAAAACCATGGATTAGAAAAGAGATAGTTAGAAATATGGTGGAGATGGGGGGTTTGGGGCTAATAGCGATAGAGCGTAGAGCAATATGTATGTATGTTAAAAGATGTGTTATAAGGTGGGGTGGGGTAGAGGCATGTCGGGGGGGGGGTAAAGTGTCAGAAGAATTAGGTAGGTGGTGGGGAGGCAAGATGTTGGGGCAGTGTTGGGATCTCTTGAGAAATATAATGGTGATAAAAAATGCTCATAAGTTAGCTGCAAGTGATATGGAGAAACTTGGGTGGGGTAAAAGTGTAGAAGGTGTAGGGGAATACCCTATGTATGATTGGAGCAATATATGGAAGGGATTCAAGGGTTTGTTGTTGAGATCCAGATATCGAGAACTTATGTATAGATTCTTACATGGAGCGGTGGCATCGAAAGCAGCTTTATTTAGGATGGGTATAGTTAAGGACGGGAGTTGTGACAGGTGTGGAATGCAGGAGACAGGGTATCATGCAATATATTTTTGTGAGGATTTAGGGCTGGTACGGGAATGGATGGGTAGGGTATTAAGAAAATTGGGAGGGGGTGGCATAACAATATTATGGGCAATAAGTTTGGATATAAATGGTATGAGTCAACAGGTGCGAAGGGGATTAATGCACTTAATGGTCGACTATGTGTGCGTGTCATGGAGGTTGAAAACCACAGGGGTAAAGGAGCGTATAAGGGCGCTTGCAGGAAGTATGATTGCAACAAGAAATAGGAATAGATGTGTGTATGGGGGGAGATGGGAGAGGGCTTTCTCGGTGCAATACAAAGAAATGAGTTTAGGGGATTTATTGGAAGCATAGGAAATAATGAATGTAAAAGGAATGTAAAAGGGCTTGACACCAGGGGGTGGGGGGGAATTAAGGTAGAAATTAGGGAGGGGAGGGTTTGCCGGGTCTACCTGGAGAGAATTCCAGGGGTCAACGCCCCCGCGGCCCGGTCCGTGACCAGGCCTCCTGTTGGACCAGAGCCTGATCAACCAGGCTGTTACTGATGGCCGCACGCAGTCCAACGTACGAACCACAGCCCGGCTGGTCAGGTACCGACTTTAGGTGCCTGTCCAGTGCCTGCTTGAAGACAGCCAGGGGTTTGTTGGTAATCCCCCTGATGTATGCTGGGAGGCAGTTGAACAATCTTGGGCCCCTGACACTTATTGTGTTGTCCCTCAACGTGCTAGTGGCACCCTGCTCTTCATTGGGGTGATGTTACATCGCCTGCCGAGTCTTTTGGTTTCGTAGGAGTGATTTTTGTGTGCAAGTTTGGTACTAAGCCCTCGAGAATTTTCCATGTGTATATAATAATGTATCTCTCCCGCCTGCGTTCTAGAGAGTACAGGTTTAGGAACTTCAAGCGTTCCCAGTAGTTGAGGTGGTTTATCGCACTTATGCGTGCGGTGAAGGTTCTCTGCACATTTTCAAGGTCAGCAATTTCACCCGCCTTGAAAGGTGCCGTTAGTGTGCAGCAATATTCCAGCCTAGATAGAACAAGCGATCTGTAAAGTGTCAACATGGGCTTGGCATCCCTGGTTTTGAAGGTTCTCATTATCCATCCTGTCATTTTTCGAGCAGATGCAATTGCTACTTTGTTATGGTCCTTGAAGGTGAGATCCTCTGACATGATCACTCCCAGGTCTTTGACATTAGGTTTTCGCTCTATTGTGTGGTTGGAATTAGTTTTGTACTCCGATGAGATTTTTATGTCTTCACGTTTTCCGTATCTGAGTAATTGAAATTTCTCATCATTGAACTTCATATTGTTTTCTGCAGCCCATTTAAAGATTTGGTTTATGTCTGCTTGGAGTCTAGCCGTGTCTTCAACGGTGGACACTGTCATACAGATTCGGGTGTCATCTGAAAAGGAAGACACAGCACTGTGGCTTATATCCCTGTCAATATCTGATATGAGGATGAGGAATAGGATGGGAGCAAGTACTGTGCCTTGTGGAACAGAGCTTTTCACAGTAGCTGCCTCAGACTTTACTCTGTTGACTACTACTCTTTGTGTTCTACATGTTAGGAAATTATAGATCCATCTACCAACTTTTCCTGTTATTCCTTTATCACGCATTTTGTGTGCTATTACACCATGGTCACACTTGTCAAAGGCTTTTGCAAAATCTGTGTATATAACATCTGCATTCTGTTTATCTTCTAGAGCATCCAGGACCTTGTCGTAGTGGTCCAGTAGTTGGGACAGACAGGAGCGGCCTGCTCTAAACCCATGCTGTCCTGGGTTGTGCAATTGATGGGTATCAAGATGGGTGGCGATCTTGCTTCTTAGAACCCTTTCAAAGATTTTATGCTATGGGACGTTAGTGCAATTGGTCTGTAGTTCTTTGCTATTGCTTTACTGCCCCCTTTGTGGAGCGGGGCTATGTCTGTTGTTTTTAGTAGCTGCGGGACGATCCCAGTGTCCATGCTCCCTCTCCATAAGATGTTAAAAGCATGTGATAGGGGCTTCTTGCAGTTCTTGATGAACACGGAGTTCCATGAGTCTGGGCCTGGAGCAGAGTGCATGGGCATGTCATTTATTGCCTTTTCGAAGTCATTTGGCGTCGTGGTGATGTCAGAAAGACAAGCGTCTGTCAAATTTTGTGGCACTTTCATAAAAAATTCATTTAGGTTTTCGATTTTCAGTCTGGTTAGTGGCTCGCTAAAAACTGAGTCATACTGGGACTTAAGTAACTCACTCATTTCCTTGCTGTCATCTGTGTAGGACCCATCCCGTTTAAGTAGGGGCCCAATACTGGTTGTTGTTCTCGACTTTGATTTTGCATAGGAAAAGAAATACTTTGGGTTTCTTTCAATTTAATTTATGGCTTTTTGTTCTTCCCGTGTCTCTTGGTTCCTGTAAGATTCCTTTAGTTTTAATTCAATGTTTGCTATTTCTCTGACTAGTGTCTCCCTACGTATTTCAGATATATTGGCCTCCTGTAGCCGCTCTGTTATTCTTTGCCTTCGCCTGTATAAGGAGAGCCTCTCTCTTTCTAGTTTGCATCTTCTCCTCCTTTTCCTTAAGGGAATTTGTCTTGAGCAAACCTCGAGTACCACAGAGTTAATTTGTTCTAGACATAGGTTGGGATCCGTGATGCTTAGGCAATTTTCCCAGTTTATATAATTTAGGACTTGGTTTACTTGGTCCCACCTTATGTTTTTGTTATTGAAGTTGAATTTGGAGAAAGCTCCCTCGCGGCTGATCACATTTTGTTGATCTGGGGCTCCCCGCATGCATGTCTGGACCTCTATTATGTTGTGATCTGAGTATATTGTTTTTGATATGATGACATTTCGTATCAGATCATCATTGTTGGTGAAGATGAGGTCCAGCGTATTCTCTAATCTTGTGGGCTCCACTATTTGCTGGTTTAAGGTGAATTTGTTGCAGAGATTTAAAAGTTCATGCATGTGTGAATTTTCATCTGAGCTGCCTCCTGGTGTTATCTCTGCTACCACATTGTTTGCAATGTTCCTCCATTTTAGGTGCCTGAGGTTGAAATCCCCCAGTAGCAAGATGTTGGGGGCAGGAGCTGGAAGATTTTCCAGACAGTGGTCAATTTTCAGAAGCTGTTCCTGGAATTGTTGGGACGTTGCATCCGGGGGCTTGTAGACAACCACGATGACCAGGTTTTGATTCTCGACCTTTATTGCTAGTACTTCAACTACATCATTTGAGGCATTTAGTAGTTCTGAACATATAAGTGACTCTGTGATATACAGGCCAAAACCCCCTGGTGGTACAAGTGGAATGGTTGGGTAGTAGGGAAAGAAATAGGATTTAACAGGAGGGGGGTAGTGTAGGTATGTAAGTGTGTACGGGATTATGGTAGTGGGGAAATATGGGGGGAAGGGGAAAGGATGGACGTATGACAAAAGGCAATTTTAATGCAAAGGGGAGACGGATGATGACCAGCGGAGGTAAGGGATAGTGTATGTGATGATGGTAAATTACTAAAATAGACGGACAAAATAGACAAATTGAATTCATTAAAGTAAGGGGAAAAATGAAGGTTTACTTCGTATAAAGCAGGTTAGGTGTGGTGGAGATATTATATAACGTATGTGCTATGTCTAGACGTTGTTTAGTGAAAATAGTGTGGAAGGGAAGCTGTAGTTAACGCATTGTCGAGTTTGCAAAAATCAGTTAAAAATATGTTAATGTGAACGATGGTGTTTCAAGATATTAGTCGATGAACAACTATTTCAATGTACAGTAGTACAGAATAGCAACTACGAAGTTTGCAGTCAAGGTACACGTGGAAGTGTATATGTAGGTTTGGAAGATGAATGGTGTTACTTTAGTAGAAGATGTCAAGTCACAACATACTAGTATATGAATTACTTTATAAAGAACAATGGATTAACATATATGACAAGTATACTCATAAATTGTGGTTGAGATATATACAGTTTTATGTATAAACATTACAAAGCATACAATATGTATTGGAGAAAGTGCACAGCAATACCTTGTAGGTTTGTACATAAGGGTATGGCTTTGGAAGGACGATTGGTGATATACTATAATGGTAATGCAGAAGTACATAAATGTATGTTATAAAAGAATATGTTCAAGTTGTTGAAGTATTGAAAATGAAAGGAAGAATTTTGTTGTATAAACTGTAGTCTTATTAGTTTGGGGCAAAATCACATTTAAAAATTGTTGTAGGTGATTATTGCATAGCATAATGCAGAGGGTACAGAGTAAAATCGGAGCGGAGGTGTCGAGTAATAACACCTAGGGATAACATGTTTATCCCTTGGGTGTATATACGTATTTAGTTGTGAAAATAATAATAATGTATGTCAAAGGGTCAATAGCATAGGAGAGGAAAAGAAGGGGATAATGTACAGTAAGAAAATATAAAGAATCATATGTTGTAGATCTCAGTCCTACGGTCCAATTTGTAGGTAATATTGATAATGTAGGATGGTATTGTTGTTTCCATAAATGTATTGAAATCATGGCTTACACACACTATCATTTTTTATGCTCTGTATATATATATATATATGTGTGTGTGTGTGTGTATGTGTGTTTTAAATAAAATATAAAAAAAATGAGTAAATTTGCTGATGATACAAAAATAGGGCGTATGATTCATTCTGAGGAGGATACCAGTGAACTCCAGGAGGATTTGGACAAATTAATGTCTTGGTCTGAAAAGTGGCAGATGAAGTTCAATGTGGACAAGTGTAAAGTGCTAGTCCTTGGTAATGAAAATATCCCTCGAATTTATAAACTAGGTGAAGTAGAGCTTGATCATACAGAATGTGAAAAAGACTTGGGAGTCATTAAGCAGAAATCTAAAGCCAAGACAACAGTGCCTAAGTGCGCGCAATAAGGCTAACAGATTACTAGGATTTATTTCAAGAAGTATAAGATTAGATTAGATTTTGCCACTGAAGTGGCTAGTTTATTGTGCACCCCATATCCATCCTGTGGACGGTAGCGCAAGAGCATATGGATACACAAAAGGCCTAGGCACTAGGCCCCAAAAATGTTAACAATTGTACATTTGGATTTATATCTACATTTCACTTATCTGTTACAAGCAAATTTAGGAAATTTGCTTAGTATAACTGGTATCTTATTTTCATGAATAAGATATCTTGACATGTCACATAGGTTATTATACTGTCTATCTCTATATTCCTCAATAAGTGGACAATTAAGCACATAGTGTTCAAGACAGTGACCATATGCCTGATTACATAATTTGCATTTAGTTTGATCATCATCTGTGTGTCTCCCAAACTGCCAGAAGTACTTGTAGCCTAAGCCTGGCCACTACAACATCAGTCAGTCTGTTCACATTGCAAGAAGTATAAGCAACAGAAGTCCAAAAGTTATTTTACAGCTCTGTACATCACTAGTGAGACCTCATTTGGAATATGCAGCTCAGTTTTGGTCTCCTTACTACAGGATGGATATAGATTCATTGGAGAACATACAGAGAAGAATGACTAAAATGATTTACAGTATAATAAATCTCCCGTTGAATCTCCACTCTCTGGAGAGACGTAGAATGAGGGGAGATATCATCGAGGTGTACAAGTGGATGATGGGCATAAACAAAGGAGATATTAATAAAATACTGAGGATATCGAACCAAGTAAGAACCAGAAATAACGGATTTAAATTGGATAAATTTAGATTTAGAAAGGACATAGGCAAGTACTGGTTTTCGAACAGAGTTGTTCAACCTTTGGACGAAGACCTACTTCGACTAGTGGATGGTACCACTATGACCCAACCTCCTCCTGCTTCGCCTCACCTGACTACAGTATATAAGCCAATTCTACTGCCCTATGCTGTACTTTCAACAAGATTGATGGACTGAACACATCGACTCCAGGCCGAGGGACTGATTACCTCAAACTCTTCCTCTTCTTACAACTTTCTGCTTTGTATTGGACTGATGAAGCCACTGTGTGGCGAAACGTTTCTTCAATAAAGATTCCCAAATGTTGCTTAAGTGTCTTAATCTCCAACTTGTCGGTTTTCAAAACCATTTGTCACACACAATACACAAATAACCCGCACAAAGGAGAGAGAAAAGCTTATGAATGAAGAAGCCACTGTGTGGTGAAACGTTTCCAGAATAAAGATACCCAAATGTCGCAAAAGTGGCTCACTTATCAGGAAAGGAGAAGAGGTAAGGAGAGAAGAAAGGATCATGTCAAGTCATGAGTGTTCTGAAGTTGGGAGTATTTGACAATGAAATGAGAAAGGAAGGAATCTACAGAGACAAAGCCAGGACTAAGATTCATGCTAGGAAAGCTGCTTATAAGGGATGCTTCAACAAACGACAGCTGTGATGGCTAGAAGTAGGATAGACAATTTTGGCGTTGGAGAGGCACCTAAAGTCAGTACCTGATCAGCCGGGCTGTGGTTCGTACGTCGGTTGCGTCCGGCCAGCGGTAACAGCCTGGTTGATCAGGCCCTGATCTACCGCGAGGCTTAGTCACTGACCGGGCCGCAGGGGCGTTGGCCCCAAAACCCTCTCCAGGTATGGGGCCAAGGAGCAAATATGTCCTCAACATAGCGGAATCAGAGGGAAGGGCGTACACCAGTAGTAGGAAGGAGGGCAGTTTCAGAGTATTCCATATAGAAGTTAGCAAGAACAGGGACACCGAAGGTTTGAGAATAAAATTTACCTTGAAAGGAAAATGAGTTAAGAGTCCACAGAAAGGCGAATCAGTAGGTATAGGAAGATGAGGTAATCCTTCATTGGCTTTCACTCTGAGAAAATTAAGAACATCTTCAAGAGGGACATTAGTAAAGAGGCACACAGCGTCAAGACAGGTTGGGAGAGTGCGAACATGTTCAATGAGTCTTGAGAGTAACAGAGGTGAGCAGGAGAACAAGTACCAAGAAAGATGTTGCATATGTGTCTAATTCTTCATCTTGTCGGTACTGTATACCATTTATGTACACGTGTCTAATTCTTCATCTTGTCGGTACTGTATACCATTTATGTACACGTGTCTAATTCTTTATCTTGTCGGTACTGTATACCATTTATGTACACGTGTCTAATTCTTTATCTTGTCGTCATTGTATATCATTCATATACACCTGATCCCTTATCAAGGCTGAAGGACTGATCACCTCATAAATACTTCTACTGTTTCTATTGTTATAGTCACCTATATTCAACGAGGATAGACTGAGGGCACTGTATCTGCACTCTCTAGAAAGGCGTAGAATTAGAAAGGATATGATTAAGGTGTATTACCTGGAGTTTACCTGGAAAGGGTTTCGGGGGTCAACGCCCCCCCGCGGCTCGGTCTGAGACCAGGCCTTGTGGTGGATCAGGGTCTGATCAACCAGGAATGTATATAAAGGGGACGTAAATAATGTGCTAAAAATATCTAATCAAGACAGGCCTCGTAGCAATGGGTTCAAGTTGGAAAAAAATAATTTAGAAAAGATATAGGAAAGCACTGGTGATTCATTACCTTTGTAACTTGTCATGATTGTGACCAGATCTACCTGGAGTTCATTACCTTTGTAACTAGTTCAACTATCATAACTTTGGGGTCCAGTCCCTGGACCCATTATGTACCTCTGTAATCTTTTGACTACCACCCACAGGATGGGTATGGGGTGCATAATAAAGATATTAAACTAAAACTATGGTAACAGAGTTGCGGATGAGTGGAGCAAACTCCCGAGTAACGTCATTGAAGCTAAAACATTGTGTAGTTTTAAAAATATGTTAGACAGATACATAAGTGGGTGTAACTTGGACTTGCCTAGCATGGGCCAGTAGGCCTGCAGCACTGCCCCTTCTTGTTTATGTTCTTATTGCACACCGTCAAAATTATAGTTAAACATATGTGACATTAATTAATGTTTAGAATACTTTACGTAAAATTATATGTAGATTTCTCGAATAAGGCTTATCTTAATATGTTTATTGATGCGAAATGTGTATTTTTATTGTTAAATATAAGTTAACAATACATCCTAACATTTTCGATCCTTCCTCGATCCTGATGAGTAAAAACCTTAAGTTTTACAAGTTCATCCTGTATAATGGACTAGTTTCAAGTAAGTTATATGATTTTTAAGATTTGTTTAGCTTACATTTAGAAACTTAGATGAAACTAAAATTTTGTGAATTTTGAAGTAGAACCAATTATTAAGTCTTGGCTTCTTGTTTTCAATCATATGATTGTCAGGTGCCTTGTCTTGATGTCCCTCTTAATTTTAAGGAGTAAAAAGAATTTATTTTATATGACTTTAACTGGAAGAAAGTGATGTAATATTACAAAAACAAATGCACCTACTCTTTATCCTTTTTAATACAATTTACATTTTTGCTTTACTACTATATATTAATAATTCATAATTTATCTTGCTGTCTACTAATATAATGTAAATAATAGTTTTAATAATAAAATATAATTTAATATTATCGGATATATTTATATTTATATTTTTTGTATTTTACATTTTCAGTGTTTAGTGTATATAATAAGCAAATAAAGGACTAGAGTTGAGTCCTGAAGAGTGAGACGGGAGGAGACGGTGAAGGTGGTGAAGAGCGCCTGACAGTAGCAGTCATGGCGAGTCAGAGTCAGGGTGTACAACAGCTTCTTGCAGCTGAGAAGAAGGCGGCTGAGAAGGTCTCTGAGGCCAGGAAACGTAAGCAAATACGTCTTTTATATTAGTGTTGCTTAGTAATAAATGTGTAACATGAGATTTTACCTTTAAACTAAGGAGATGCATAAATCTTCACTACCACAAATGTACGCTTGTCTTGTAACAATTCTATGCTGAATGGAAGTATATTCTGTGCAGTAGTTTATTATGTGTAACATAAGAGAGCCAACCTGATGAGTTTTCCAGATTACAATAGGCTTTCATACTCTTGCACTTCACTACATTTCTACAACCTTCCCCCGGCCAAGGTTTTATTACGAATACACACACAACCCGCACATATAAAAGGGAGGAGCTTACGACGACGTTTCGGTCCGACTTGGACCATTTACAAAGTCACACTAACGAAACGTCGTCGTAAGCTCCTCCCTTTTATATGTGCGGGTTGTATGTGTATTGTTCCAGTCACGGTATTGTGCCTTTTTTGTTATTTTTATTACGAAAATTGTCATTTTTGTTTTGTATTGCTATTTATTCATACTGTTATTTTAATAGTTTTTTTTAAACTCATTGTTTTTTAATAATCCTTTCCTTAAACAACCTAGGTTATCCTTAGCTTTCAAATAATCTTAATTCAATTTAAGAAAAGTAAAATAAAATGAATAAGGGAAACCAAGAGAAGAGAATGTGAAATTGTTTGAATCTCTTAGGTATGTAAGAATAAGATAAGGGAGAAGATAGGCTTACTTAAATGTAACTGGTATACAAGATACAAACTAAATTCCAGAAATCAATAATTGTACTGGTCAGAATGACAAACTATGCAGTAGTCACTAGATATATGGTCCTCGCATAAGTTAAAGCCAAACCTGTCACCAGGACCTGATGAACTGTTTTCAAGTGTTCTGAAGGACTGTAAGGAAGAATGTTCCAAATCATTAGGTAGTCTCAACAGATCACTCATACAGGTATTGTACCGGATTGTACCGGATAAATGGCAAATGAGATACCCATTTGCAAAGCAGGAGATAGATCCATAACTTCAAATTATAAGCCAGTCAACCTACTTTCAATTGTGGGAAAGTTGATGGAATAAATTGCTCATTCAGATTGAAGCCACCTTGGAGTAGAAAAACTTGGAACTCATCAAAGGTATAAAGGTTGAAAGATATTTGATCAATGAATATTGACTGTTTTACAAAGGGCCATTCTTGTCTTTCAAATTTTCTAACCTTTTTCATTAAGGTATTAATTCAGTAGACTTAGATAAAGAATATTCAATCATCCACATAAATATAATTGACAAAATTTGGGGGGAATCTTAAAACGAATAGCATAAAGAAATTATCTGGAAATTGATAAATGCACATGTTGTATTGGCTAAATATAAAATACATAGCTTTCAAGTGTGTGGCTGAAAAATATGCTGAAATACTGTTTGCAACATACATTAGGCTTAAATTGCAATAGGCATCTGTTTGGCATCCACAAATTAAAAGGGTAGATCATATGGTCCTAAGATCATCTACAAAATGTAATCAGGACCTAAAAAAATGAGTTGATAAGAATCAAAACTAAAAAGTGCTCATGCTGGCTGATAGATGGAAAAATATACATGGTTATGAAGGAATAGATAATGGCATTTAAGACATTACTTTTAATTAGGGATAAGATGATGCCACATTATGAATTAAGTGGAGCCAGAGGAATACTGGGAGATTTTTCTTGAAAAATATCAAATATCTAGTGGTAGAAGTAAATTTAAAAGGTAAGTTGTACATATTAATGAAAACTGAACACCACAAAAGCTCTGCTCTTGTAGCTACAAAGAGGTGATTACTTTAAATGATTTTAGGTTTAAATACTAAATAGAGGAACATTTGGAAAATTCTTGTTTCTCAACAAAATTTAAATGTATATTTTAAATTACAGTACATTTTTCTTAGGGATAAGATTTTTAATTTCGAGAAATACAGGTAATTTTATAATAATAATATTTTTATTTCAATTTAATTAAATTTATTTGTACATTTTTATACACAGGTAAAGCTCGACGGTTGAAACAGGCCAAAGATGAGGCCCAAGCAGAAATAGATAAATTCAAACAGGAAAGAGAACGACAATTCAAAGAATATGAAGCAAAGGTATATGTATTTTCTATTAATTACAGACTGTAATAAGTTGAAATGTGATATTTGAAGCAAGTTGAAGACATGTGCATTGTAAGATTTAGTGCATATATGCTCATTTGTTTTGCATAAAGATCTAAAGATTGTGAAAATGTGGAAGAAAATGAGATTAAATGTTATCAACATTGCATATGTAAAACACAAGTATTTTGAATACTATATCTTTTCATTAATTCTTAGCATTAAGTTGCTTGGCAAATATTGAACATGTACTCTGTTTTCTGCCTGAACTTTTCAATGTTTATCTTGTCTGTACAATACCGTATAAATATACTTTTGTTCAGTTATGGGTTCAGCAATTTTGGTCTTAATTTTTTTTAGAAAGTTTTGAATTTAAAGATGTTCACATCTACCATTTAAAGATGTTCCTTATCTACCATTGTTTTGAGTGTTGGTTATGGTAGTTCTCTTATTTACTGTCATAAGTTTGAGGCATCATTGGGGAGTTTGCATTTTTTTTTTATTTTCGTTCTTAGGAAGGTGGTGTGGTCCATTCTGTCAGTGATTATGCTTGCTTTTCTTGAGGGGCTAATGTGTTTATTCCTATTTTGTCTATTGAGGAAATTTAATTTTGGTGTGTTTTGGTTTGTAGAAGGGAAGAGAACAACTTAGGGAAACTTGAAACCCAAGGATCATCTGGATGACCGAAGTTGTAGAATATTTATCTTAAGATATTATTAAATAGTTATTCTTTAGTTTTTTCTTGGTTCAGAATTTTTGGATAAACTGTATACATATTAAAATATATACTGTAGGTTAGAAAGATGTGTTTGTGAGAAATAAAGCATATATGATTCATGAAGATTGGCAGGATGTTGGGCTATTGTAGTCTTTTAACTCTTAATATAAAATAAAAACAATAGTTTTCTGAATACAGAACTGTTGTATTGTCATATTATTTGTATATAAAGTTTGTCTCAAAGCTATTTGTTGTGGCTTTCAGGCAAAATTACTTGATTGCTGATCTTGCATGTTGCCCAGCAGTAGAAGCACCTTAAAAGTAGGACAGGACAGTTATTAGATGGAGAGTTAGAAGTATCTGGAAGATGGAGGGAATATTTTGAGGAACTGTTAAATGTTGATGAAGATAGGGAAGCTGTGATTTCATGCTATGGGCAGGGAGGTATCTGGGAGGAAGTGCAAAATAAACCCAGTGAGGAGCATGGGTGCAGTGGGGAAAATAAGGGAACAATGTATCAACATCAGGGTCCCAGACTATTCAACATCTTACCAGAAGATATCAGAAATATGGCTGGAACAAGTGTAGAAGCCTTCAAGAGGAAACTGGACAAGTATCTTCACCATGTGAGAGATTAACCAGGCTGTGATGGATATGTGGGGCAGCGGGCTTCCAGCAGCCCCAGGCGATCCTGGCCCATGATCAGGCTCCGAGAGTAGCGAGACTCGAAACTTCAAAGGTATAAGGTATATCAAAGGAAGTATAGCATCTTGTAAGTGTGAGGAAGAGACAGTTGAGAATGGGGGAGGTGCATAAGGCAGTAGGTAGAATGAAAAGAGGTAAAGCAGCTGGTATTGATGGGATAGACAAATGTTAAAAGCAGGTGGGGATTTAGTTTTGGAATGGTTGGTGCTTTTATTTAATAAATGTTGGAAAAGGGGAAGGTACCTAGGGATTAGCAGAGAGCATGCATAGTTCCTTTTTATGAAGTCAAAGGGGACAAAAGTATGGTAGTTATTATTGAAAGAATTTAGAGTAAGACAGAGCAGGATCGCAGATGAACAAGGAAACTTTAGGAAGGGTAGGAGGTGTGTAGACCAAGTGTTTACAGTGAAGCATATAGGTGAACAGTAGATAAAGGTAAAGAGGTTTTCGTTGCATATGGATTTGGAAAAGGTGTATGATAGGGTGAATAGAGGAGCAATATGGCAGATGTTGCAAATGTATGGAATATGTGGTAGGTTACTGAAAGCAGTGTTTTTACCAGGATAGTGAGGCTCAGGTTAGAGTATGTAGGTGAGAAGGAGATTATTTCCCAGTAAAAGTAGGCCTTAGACAGAGATGCATGATGTCACAATGGTTGTTCAATATATTCATAGATGGGGTTGTAAGAGAAGTGAATGCTCGGGTGTTGTCAAGACATGTGCGATTAAGAGATAAGAATCTAACACAAAGTAGTTGTCACAGTTGCTTTTTGCTGATGACATTGCTTTTGGGAAAATCTGAAGAGAAGTTGCAGAGGTTGGTGAATGAATTTGGAAGAGTTTGTAAAAGAAGGTAATTAAAAGTGAACATAGGGAAGAGCAAGGTGATGAGGATATCAAAAAATTTAGGTAATGAAAGATTGGATATCAGATTGGAGGGAGGGAGTATGGAGGAAGTGAATGTATTCAGATATTTGGGAGTAGACTTGTATGAGAGTTGTGGTACCAACACACTATGAGTTTGAAGCATGGGTGGTGAATGTTGCAGCAAGAAGGCTGGAGGCAGTGGAGATGTCTTGTCTGAGGGCAATGTGTGATGTGAATATAATGCAGAGAATCCATAGCTTGGAGATTAATAGGAGGTGCAGGGTTTCTAGAAGTGTTATCCAGAGGGCAGATGAAGGGTTGAGGTGGTTTGGACATTTAGAGAGGATGGAACAAACTAGAATGACTTGGAGGGCATAAAATCTGTAGTGGAAGGAAGGCAGGGTAGGGGTCGTCCTGGGAAAGATTGGAGGGAGGAGGTAAAGGAGGTTTTGTGTGCGAGAGACTTGAACTTCCAGCAAGCATGCATCAGTTTGTTAGATAGAAGCGAGTGGAAACTAATGGTTTTTATGACTTGACATGCTGTTGGAGTGTGAGCAAAGTAACATTTATGAAGGGATTCAGGGAAAGTTAGCCTGACTTGAGTCCTGGAGGTGGGAAGTACATTGCCTGAGCTCAGAAGGAAGGGTGTTATGTTCCTGTTTTTTAGCTGTGGTGTAGGCATGCCTCTGGCAAGACAGTGGTGGAGTATATAATGATGAAAGTGTTTCTTCTTTTTTGGGGGGTCACTGCCTCTGTGCAGAACTCCCAATATGTTAATAAAAAAAATATGCATGAGTTTTGTTGCATTTATCAAGAAAGTTTTAGGGCAGAATTAATATTAGAATTGATTGTCCTGTATGTAGCATCCACAGACGTAAGAGTGAATTTTGTGTATGAAGTCTAAACTTTTGAAGAGTAGAAGAGTGCTGCCTGGCACTAGACTGGGTGTATTCATACAGCTGCTTCGAGGTGATTTTCTGTTGTGGATTCCCAGGCACAAATAACAGGTGAAGTAAGGATAGATTAGAGAGTAGTATAATGTAAGTACAGTGGTCCCCCCGCCTAACGAGCACCCCGGAAATCGTACAATTATGTAAGTATAACATTGTAAGTGCTTGTGGAAGTGTATTTTTGAGGGTCTGAAATAGACTAACCTACGTGACATTATTTCTTAAGGAAGTAAATTCGTTCGGTAATGGCACTTGAGCAGGCTTCTGGAATGAATTTTGCTCGTTAGGCGGGGGACCACTGTAGTGCTGTTTGAGGTACCACATAGTAACATCTTGGAAAGGATGCTAACTAATTTGGAGATCTATTTTGTAAGGGTGACCACAGCATAAGCTGGTCTAGCAGTCAGACAATACTCCTTTTTTACCAGAAATTTTGGGGATTTTTTTTTTTATTATTAACACATCGGCCGATGGAGAGTTAGAGGTATCGGGAAGATGGAGAGAATATTTTGAGGATTTGTTAAATGTTGATGAAGACAGGGAAGCTGTGATTTCGTGTGTAGGGCAAGGAGGAATAACATCTTGTAGGAGTGTGGAAGAGCCAGTTGTGGGTGTAGGGGAAGTTCGTGAGGCAGTGGGTAGAATGAAAGGGGGTAAGGCAGCTGGGATTGATGGGATAAAGATAGAAATGTTAAAAGCAGGTGGGGATATAATTTTGGAGTGGTTGGTGCTATTATTTAATAAATGTATGGAAGAGGGTAAGGTACCTAGGGATTGGCAGAGAGCGTGTATTGTTCCTTTGTATAAAGGCAAAGGGGACAAAAGAGAGTGCAAAAATTATAGGGGAATAAGTCTGTTGAGTGTACCTGGTAAAGTGTATGGTAGAGTTATTATTGAAAGAATTAAGAGTAAAACAGAAAGCAGGATAGCAGATGAACAAGGGGGCTTTAGGAAAGGTAGGGGTGTGTAGACCAAGTGTTTACAGTGAAACATATAGGTGAACAGTATTTGGATAAGGGTAAAGATGTTTTGTGGCATTTATGGATTTGGAAAAGGCGTATGATAGGGTAGATAGGGGGCAATGTGGCAGATGTTGCAGGTGTATGGAATAGGAGGAAGGTTACTGAAAGCAGTGAAGAGTTTTTATGAGGATAGTGAGGCTCAGGTTAGAGTGTGTAGGAGGGAAGGGGACTATTTCCCAGTAAAGTGGGCCTTAGACAAGGATGTGTGATGTCACCGTGGTTGTTCAATATATTTATAGATGGGGTTGTAAGAGAAGTGAATGCGAGGGTCTTGGCAAGAGGTGTTGGGCTAAAAGATAAAGAAGCAAATACAAAGTGGGAGTTGTCACAGTTGCTTTTTGCTGATGACACTGTGCTTTTGGGAGATTCTGAAGAGAAGCTGCAGAGGTTGGTGGATGAATTTGGTAGGGTGTGTAAAAGAAGAAAATTGAAAGTGAATATAGGATAGAGTAAGGTGATGAGAATAACAAAAAGAATAGGTGACGAAAGATTGGATATCAGATTGGAGGAGAGAGTATGGAGGTGGTGAATGTATTCAGATATTTGGGAGTGGACATGTCGGCGGATGGGTCTATGAAGGATGAGGTGAATCATAGAATTGATGAGGGAAAAGGGTGAGTGGAGCACTTCGAGTCTGTGGAGACAAAGAACCTTGTCCATGGAAGTAAAGAGGGAATGTATGAGAGTATAGTTATACCAACGCTCTTATATGGGTGTGAAGCATGGGTGATGAATGTTGCAACGAGGAGAAGGCTGGAGGCAGTGGAGATGTCATGTCTGAGGTCAATGTGTGGTGTGAATATAATGCAGAGAATTCGGAGTTTGGAAATTAGGAGGAGGTGCAGGATTACCAAACGATTGTCCAGAGAGCTGAGGAGGGGTTGTTGAGGTGGTTTGGACATGTAGAGAGAATGGAACGAGACAGAGTGACTTCGAGTGTATAAATCTGTAGTGGAGGGAAGGCGGGGTAGGGTCGGCCTAGGAAAGGTTGGAGGGAGGGGTAAAGGAAGTTTTGTGTGCGAGGGCTTGGATTTCCAGCAAGCATGTGTGAGCGTATTTGATAGGAGTGAATGGAGGCATATGGTTTTAATACTTGACGTGCTGTTGGAGTGTGAGCAAAGTAACATTTATGAAGGGATTCAGGAAACCGGCAGGCGGACTTGAGTTCTGGAGATGGGAAGTACAGTGCCGGCACTCTGAAGGAGGGGTGTAAATGTTGCAGTTTTATAACTGTAGTGTAAAGCACCCTTCTGGCAAGACAGTGATGGAGTGAATGATGATGAAAGTTTTTCTTTTCGGGCCACCCTGCCTTGGTGGGAATCGGCCGATGTGTTAATAAAAAAAAAAATAATCGGCCGATTCCCACCAAGGCAGGGTGACCGAAAAGAAAAACTTTCATCATCATTCACTCCATCACTGTCTTGCCAGAGGGTGCTTTACACTACAGTTATAAAACTGCAACATTAACACCCCTCCTTCAGAGTGCAGACACTGTACTTCCCATCTCCAGGACTCAAGTCCGGCCTGCCGGTTTCCCTGAATCCCTTCATAAATGTTACTTTACTCACACTCCAACAGCACGTCAAGTATTAAAAACCATTTGTCTCCATTCACTCCTATCAAATACGCTCACACATGCTTGCTGGAAGTCCAAGCCCCTCGCACACAACTTCCTTTACCCCCTCCCTCCAACCTTTCCTAGGCCGACCCCTACCCCGCCTTCCCTCCACTATAGATTTATACACTCTCGAAGTTATTCTGTCTCGTTCCATTCTCTCTACATGTCCGAACCACCTCAACAACCCCTCCTCAGCTCTCTGGATAATAGTTTTGGTAATCCCGCACCTCCTCCTAATTTCCAAACTCCGAATTCTCTGCATTATATTCACACCACACGTTGACCTCAGACATGACATCTCCACTGCCTCCAGCCTTCTCCTCGTTGCAACATTCATCACCCATGCTTCACACCCATATAAGAGTGTTGGTATAACTATACTCTCATACATTCCCTTCTTTACTTCCATGGACAAAGTTCTTTGTCTCCACAGACTCCGAAGTGCTCCACTCACCCTTTTTCCCTCATCAATTCTATGATTCACCTTATCCTTCATAGACCCATCTGCTGACATGTCCACTCCCAAATATCTGAATACATTCACCTCCTCCATACTCTCTCCCTCCAATCTGATATCCAATCTTTCATCACCTAATCTTTTTATCCTCATCACCTTACTCTTTCCTATATTCACTTTCAATTTTCTCCTTTTACACACCATACCAAATTCATCCACCAACCTCTGCAACTTCTCTTCAGAATCTCCCAAAAGCACAGTGTCATCAGCAAAAAGCAACTGTGACAACTCCCACTTTGTATTTAATTCTTTATCTTTTAACCCCGCACCTCTTGCCAAGACCCTCGTTGTTCTCTGAACAACCACGGTGACATCACACATCCTTGTCTAAGGCCCACTTTTACTGGGAAATAGTCCCCTTCCCTCCTACATACTCTAACTTGAGCCTCACTATCCTCATAAAAACTCTTCACTGCTTTCAGTAACCTACCTCCTATTCCATACACCTGCAACATCTGCCACATTGCCCCCCTATCCACCCTATCATACGCCTTTTCCAAATCCATAAATGCCACAAAAACCTCTTTACCCTTATCCAAATACTGTTCACCTATATGTTTCACTGTAAACACTTGGTCTACACACCCCCTACCTTTCCTAAAGCCCCCTTGTTCATCTGCTATCCTGCTTTCTGTCTTACTCTTAATTCTTTCAATAATAACTCTACCATACACTTTACCAGGTACACTCAACAGACTTATTCCCCTATAATTTTTGCACTCTCTTTTGTCCCCTTTGCCTTTATACAAAGGAACAATACACGCTCTTTGCCAATCCCTAGGTACCTTACCCTCTTCCATACATTTATTAAATAATAGCACTAACCACTCCAAAACTATATCCCCACCTGCTTTTAACATTTCTATCTTTATCCCATCAATCCCAGCTGCCTTACCCCTTTCATTCTACCCACTGCCTCACGAACTTCCCCCACACTCACAACTGGCTCTTCCACACTCCTACAAGATGTTATTCCTCCTTGCCCTATACACGAAATCACAGCTTCCCTGTCTTCATCAACATTTAACAACTCCTCAAAATATTCCCTCCATCTTCCAGATACCTCTAACTCTCCATTTAATAACTCTCCTCTCCTATTTTTAACTGTCAAATCCATTTGTTCCCTAGGCTTCCTCAACTTATTAATCTCACTCCAAAACTTTTTCTTATTTTCAACAAAATTTGTTGATAACATCTCACCTACTCTCTCATTTGCTCTCTTTTTACATTGCTTCACCACTCTCTTAACCTCTCTTTTTCTCTCCATATACTCTTCCCTCCTTGCATCACTTCTACTTTGTAAAAACCTCTCATATGCTAACTTTTTCTCCCTTACTACTCTCTTTACATCATCATTCCACCAATCGCTCTTCTTCCCTCCCGCACCCACTCGCCTGTAACCACAAACTTCTGCTGAACACACTAACACTACATTTTTAAATCTACCCCATACATCTTCGACCCCATTGCCTACACTCTCACTAGCCCATCTATCCTCCAATAGTTGTTTATATCTTACCCTAACTGCCTCCTCTTTTAGTTTATAAACCTTCACCTCTCTCTTAATTACTGCTTCTATTTTCCTTGTATCCCATCTACCTTTTACTCCCACTGTAGCTATAACTAAAAAGTGATCTGATATATCTGTGGCCCCTCTATAAACATGTACATCCTGAAGTCTACTCAACAGTCTTTTATCTACCAATACATAGTCCAACAAACTACTGTCATTACGCCCTACATCATATCTTGTATACTTATTTATCCTCCTTTTCTTAAAATATGTATTACCTATAACTAAACCCCTTTCTATACAAAGTTTAATCAAAGGGCTCCCATTATCATTTACACCTGGCACCCCAAACTTACCTACCACACCCTCTCTACATGTTTCTCCTACTTTAGCATTTAGGTCCCCTACCACAATTACTCTCTCACTTGGTTCAAAAGTTCCTATACATTTGCTTAACATCTCCCAAAATCTCTCTCTCTCCTCTACACTCCTCTCTTCTCCAGGTGCATACACGCTTATTATGACCCACTTTTCGCATCCGACCCTTAATTTAATCCACATAATCCTTGAATTTACACATTTATATTCCCTCTTCTCCTTCCATAACTGATCCTTCAACATTATTGCTACCCCTTCCTTAGCTCTAACTCTCTCAGATACTCCTGACTTAATCCCATTTATTTCTCCCCACTGAAACTCGCCTACCCCCTTCAGCTTTGTTTCGCTTAGGGCCAGGACATCCAACTTCTTTTCATTCATAACATCAGCAATCATCTCTTTCTTATCATCCGCACTACATCCACGCACATTCAAACAACCCAGTTTTATAAAGTTTTTCTTCTCTTTTTTAGTAAATGTGTACAGGAGAAGTGGTTACTAGCCCATTGCTCCCGGCATTTTAGTCGCCTCATACGACACGCATGGCTTACGGAGGAAAGATTCTTTTCCACTTCCCCATGGACAATAGAGAAAATAAAAAGAACAAGAGCTATTAAGAAAAAGAAGAAAAACCTAGATGTATGTATATATATATGCATGTGCATGCCTGTGTAGTGTGACCTAAAGTGTAAGTAGAAGTAGCTAGATATACCTGTTATCCAGCATGTTTATGAGACAGAAAAAGACACCAGCAATCCTACCATCATGTAAAACAGTTTCAGGTTTCTGTTTCACAGTCACCTGGCAGGACGGTAGTATACACGTATACACGCATGTATACACGTGTGAAAATATTCATGAGAAGTTTTTTTCTTTTTCAGCACCTGGGCTCTCAAGATGACATAGCTCTAAAGATAAAGAATGACACACACGAGAAGATTTCTGCTATGAATAAGCAAGTGGCAGCTAACAAGGATAAGGTAAGACAGTGTGCGGTATAGAATAGTAAACACATCAAACTATTTTACTATGTACCGGTATCCCTCGCTTTATGAAGATTTTACTCTCCCATATGTAAAATTAAAGATGGCTCAACAGAGTTGTACCAGAAATATCTCCAGGAAGCACCCTGGCTCAACAAGTACATACCAGGGAACTAATAAGGCTTTGTGAAAAGTACTCATTGAACCAACAGATAACTGATCCCAGTAGAAAAAAATACCCTGGATTTGATATTCAGACAATTATAAAAACAATGTACTGTACGTACTCGGACCACAACATAATAAAGTATAAACTTAGGGTTAGTAAGTTTATTCAGGTACATGTACACATAAAGTTACATAAATTATCATACATAGCAGCATATGTACCAGTTAGGGAACTGTGGCACAAATGTAAGAGAAGAGAGGTTCAGTAAATTCAACTTAAAAAACCTTAGAATTGACTGGGACAAAATAAACTTAGAACACTCAGATATGTTCTGGGTGACAGACATGAGCACTCAAAATCCTCACCAGTGCCTGGAGAAGCTGAATACAGAAGCATACAAGGTCTGTATTAAATATGTACCATTGAGGATACCCAAAAGCTCAGATATAGAGAGCATAGGAGGTGGTATATAAGAAAGCGGGTTACCGAATTGCTTAAAAACACAAATTGCATTAAAGGAAAGATAGTCTTAGCCAAGAGATCACTAATTCAGAGCAAAAATTTAAGATGTCATACCAAACGGAAGAAGCACAAAGGAAACAAAAGGTCATCCAGAATATTGCATGCAACCCAAAATATTTTTATTCATAAGCAAAATCCAAGCTAAGAACTACCTGTAGAATTGGACCATTAATGAGACTCATATACTGATGATGTACAGGAAATGAGCGAAATTCTAAAGGAAGGGTACGAGGTGTTCAACAATCCACTAAATGACAGCTAGGTAGAGAATGCAGAAACACTTTTTCACTCCAGCAGAAGGCTGTGCAGACCAACTAACTGACATTACTAAACCATATCGCGGGTTCAAACCCCATCTGTGGTATGGTTTGTTTGCAATAGTGTCATTACGATTTCGTGAGTTGTGACATTAGTACTAATTCAATAATTTCAAAAAAGAAATTGAAATCATGCCCACTCAGCACCTGGACTAGTCATGGAATGCAAAGAACCACTAGCAAGAGCCCTCAGTATTCTTTGGAGACAGTGTCTAGATATAGGTGAAATACCAGTGACCTAAATAGTGCAGACATAGCTCCTTTGCATAAGGAAGGCAGTAGAACACAGACCAGTAGCTATATCTTCCCACATGGTAAAAATCTTTGAAAGAGTGATGACGGCAGATTAAAAATTTCATGGGTTAACACAATCTGCATAACCCAAACCAGCATGTTTTTAGAGCAAGACAGTCAATCCTGTCACAACTGCTGAACCACTATGGCAGAATTATGGAGGTGTTGGATGACAAAAACACAGATGTGATGTACACAGATTTTGCAAGCATTTGACAGATGTGACCATGGGTTGATTCAGTGCTGGATTTAACTATAGGCTTGGCAGGCTGAAGTCTAGGAAGCCTCCGGCCAAGGTGTATAATATTTTTGATACTGTCTTTGGCCTTTCTTACACGTGCTTTTATAATGCACTGTAGTCTCTAAACAAGCCTTCAGTAATGTTATTGCACTCCATTTCAGAATAATACTGTCTTTAAGCCTCAAGAATTAAAAATTAATTAAGGGCCACAATGTCTTGTGAGGTTGTCCACACTGAGCATTCTGTGCATTGAAAGTGACAAACGAATTTTGATGAATGTTTGTATGATTTTGCTATGAGGAAGGCTAGATAAAAGCTTTTTTAGTCTTAGTGTATTGCTAACTTAATACAGTGGACCCCCGAGTATCGTAAGGCTCGTATATCGTAAAACTCGTGTTACGTAAACTTTTTTTTATTTCGTGTATCGTAAATGGACTCGTGTATTGTAACGTATTAGACCTGTCTGCCTGCTCTGCGCCTGCCCTGCGCCTGCGCAGGACGCCAGTGAAGCATTGTTTACCATTGAGAGAACGTTACCCAGCGTGCTCTTTCAAACATTCACAATACATTTGGTGTCTTTTTTGGTGGTTTAGTGATCGTCACTGTGAAATAAGTCACCATGGGTCCAAAGAAGCTTCACAAGTCGATAAAGGCTATAGCACCAGCCAGTGATAGTGTAGCAATGGAAATAAGTCAGTCTGACATTTTTGGGTTATCCTAGGTTTTCTACACATGCTGCTATGTATGATAATCTATGTATAACTGGATTTGTGTATACCTGAATAAACTTACTTAAGTAAGTTAAGCAATTAATCGATAGAAAATGACTACTCAAAACTTAACTTCTACAATGTTTGAGATTATAGGGACACTGACAAGAACGCAGTACTGTGCCACCATCTCCTCCAAGTGTAAGTAAGTATTTCTTATTTATAAATTAAAGTGTAAATTATGCACATTGTTTGTGTGATAGTGGTGGTTGCTTTCTGCTGAAACCGACTACCACCACGGCTTATGGTCAGTGGCCCTATAACCAACAATAACACAAGACACTCCACCAGTTCTTAGATTCGTACTGACATGTTTTATTCATTCTAGAGTTTATATCATGTTTCTATGTTAATATTATTTATTATGTCATATTAGATGAATTGTGCTAGATAAATAAGCCGCAGAGTTCATATTAGTGTCATATTGAAGGGCTATCTTGTCCTGCCTCCAAACAAACTCTCCTGACTCTCATACGCCAACAAGAGTATTCAGTAAAGGTAAAACTGATTCAAATGTCCATTTATCCATTAAAATTAGTGCTTTATATTTATTTCTCATTGTTTTCTGTATGTAAAACTATAGTATTTATTCTTTAAAAAAATGAAATTTTTGGTGAAAATTTTTGGGTAGAAACGGATTAATTGTATTTACATTATTTCTTATGGGAAATAAGTTTTCGAATTACGTAATTTTCGTGTTAAGTAATAGCTCCTGGAATGGATTAATTACGATAGTCGAGGGACCACTGTATATGATAGTGTAAACATGTTATGAGGCATTGGTATGCATTTATAAGTGAAAAAGGGTGATTCGCTTTATGGTGATTTTCGTTTTACGGTGGTAGCATGGAACCTGACCCACTGTGTAAGTGGAGCACTTCTGTACTGTATTAATTTTGGTAAGTGTTAAGGATTAGATATGAATGGAAATATGTACTGTATGGAAATCCATGGGCTAAACTAATCTTTACATGGACTAATTTAATTTAAAATTGATATGAAAATACTTTCCAATCCAAAAGTAATTCTAAATATTACATACACTGTAATTGATGTTTAATGGGCTTCACTTAAAAATTAGTTGTATTTTCTTATGGGATTAAGTATGTTTGAAGACATGCTTTGTCTTCTCAGAAGTTAATTTGCAATAGCCTAAGCACACATGGGAAAGAGCCATGCAAATTGCTAAATTTTATACTTTTTGGTATTTCACAACAAATTTTAACTATATAAATTGTTTTGCAGGTGATTGAGCGTATTTTGCAGCTTGTAAGAGACATCAGGCCAGAGCTACATATTAATGCAAAAAAAGAAATGTAAGATGTTTTTTTTCTTTTAACAACTGCCATGATAGCTAAAAAAAAAATGTATGGATTAGTATGTTTTAGGTGTCTAGTAAGGACGTATCTATACTGTGCAGTGTGTTCATAAACACATGAGACAATATTGCAAAACTAATGTTCAGTCAGATCTTATATTTTGTGAGTAAAAGAAAATTATTTGAAGTTAATGTTTGTTTTAAAAGTGCACACTATATATGTACAGTATCTTATAGTTTTAACTTATTTTGCATTCTTAAACATTTTAAGGAATTTATGTACTAGCACTGTATTGTAGTTATTTTAAGTTTATATGTACATTAAATATTGTGGATTTTTTGTGGTTATCACTTTCCTGCTTCAAAAAATGAATGTTATGTACTACTTTGATCTTTTTTCACCAGGTAATTCTGAATCAAAGGAAATGCCAGAAATATGCCGATATCTAGATTCAAGTTCTCCTCTGAATTAACACATCCCCCACCCATCCTTCAAAGTACAGGTGCTGTACTTAAACACCTCCAGGAATAAATTCTGGCTTGCTGATTCCCCTCAATCCATTCATAAATGTTACCTCACTCACACTTCAATAGCTTCTTTTGCAGGTTTATCACTTACCCATGAAGACAATCCAACAAAACATCAAATACCAAAAATCACTGATCTCAACTCTAGTTGAGACCACATCTGCATTACTGGCTGCACTGAGGGTCCCCCTTGGGTACAAAGGGGATACAAGATTGCTTTCATTCTTCCTAGGAGCTACCCCTCCACATACCCCCCCCCCTTTCCTTTTTTTTCGACAAAAGAAATCTTACCATGGAGTCCATGCCCATGAAATTCCTCCTTCAAGACCTCTTTCTCCTGCGGCGCCCCCTCTCACTGCCCTGCCTCGTTGTTAGAACATTCCTCAGACACCTCACACCCCGATACCTTCTGTAGGTAACATTTCATTGCCCACCTCTGGTACTGTGGTGCTGCCAGACACACACTTGATACATCTGACCTCTGCACATCTTTGACCAGTGCGACAATTTTCAGATCGCTCGCCCATCTCAGGATTGACCACCAATGGTCCCTCACCTAAACGACAATTAATGGATGACACTTACCTCTCGCTCCTCCCAGAAAAAAACGACACACCCCTCGCTTCCCTTACATTGTGTTTAAAGGGACACAGTGGATTACGTTTTTCACTCTACAACCGACATCTCACTATCTTTCTATTTATAATATCAGCAAGGCACTCTTATGCCATGTTGGTTAAAAGTTTTAATTTTATGCTCTTTAATTAAGAGTGGTGCATGCATTATGGTATGGTATGAAATACTAGCCAGGCTCACAATCTTTCCCTTCTTTTTTATTATTTTTTTTATTAACACATCGGCCTATTCCCACCAAGGCAGGGTGGCCCGAAAAAGAAAAACTTTCATCATTCACTCCATCACTACAGTTATAAAACTGCAACATTAGCACCCCTCCTTCAGAGGGGTGTTAATTAATGATACTCCAGTCACAATTCATAAACCCCCTCTAATTCTTGCAGTGGTACTGTAGTTCTTCCACATACATGAATCATTGTTCTGCTAAGAATTAGGAAGTCTTGGAGCAACTTGAGCTCCAAGACCTCCCAATTCTTAAAGTGGATACTTGTGTACTACCTGCCCATGGGCAGAGAGAGAGACTGCAATGTTACTCGGTCAACTTTTGACTGCCATGAACTTCCGTCCTCTATATATTGTGGGACACAGTTTACAAGTATGGGAATTGATTCCTACACCACAACAATGTAAAAAATGCTGGTGCTTCAGCAACCCAGTGAAATATTGCATCCTGCAACCGAACTCTTAAAAGTTTATTCAGCCTTAATTTTATTGGAAGTGTGTGGTGACCAGATATTATGTGGCCTGTCCTGCCATTCTTTCTAAACTTGACCCCATTCATCATTTAGGTGCATGTCATTCCTTCCCTGTCGAGAGCCTATATGCAGAGGTGACTGTTCCATCCTTGAACGATCAGCATGATGCCCATTGTCTCTTGATATTTTTATATTTTGTCTTTCCACATACAGGATGGTAATGAATGTTAGTAGAGGTCCATTATTTGTTCACTGCCTGTTTACCCCATCTCTTTTTGCCCTTGGCTTCTGAAGTCTTATTGCCCCCTTTATATGTTCATCTAGCATCCAACTTTTATCGTTTCCCTTGGGAGATTCTGACAGTTTGAGTGTGTTCTTCCTTACTGCTGTGTGTGAAAGCTTAAATACCTTCAGTTCCTTCTCACTCCCTTTTTCACCACTTTAGGTCTCATTCTTATGCTTTTGCATTTTACACTGATGGTTGAAAATCCTCTGTTGGGTTTACAGCAGTTCTCGGACATTGTGTGAAGTAATTTATTGTTTGGCTAGCATTTTCACAGCTGAACTATATGCATTTCTCATATCGATTATACGTATTGCGTCCAGGCCTACCTCAACATTCATGGTAGTTTCAAACTCCTTTACTGCTTTGCAGGCTATCAAAAAATTTAAATCGCCTCGTCCCCTAGTTCTTTGTATACAACTTTGGCTGTGCCGCATTTGTAGCAAAAAACAAAAGTTTTCTGCTGGGTCCCTGGTCATGTTGACGTTCAGGAAAACAAGCAGGCAGACTTTGCTGCGTGGTCAGTGGTACATGACCTTCCAGTTTCATATAGGGGTATTCCATTCTCAGACTATTTTGCTGTAATCTCTAGCCACCTTTGCAACTGTTGGCAACAACATTGGTCTGAGTTGATTCATACAAAATTGCATTCTATCAAGCTGTGTTTAGGTGTCATGGTTGGGAGGCTATGCTTTCCTGTCTTTGCATCAGGCACATGTCTCACTCATGGGTATCTCATGGTGAGGCACCCATTTCCACTTTAAAATTGTCAGGATCCAATTAGTTTGCCATATTGTATTGGACTGCCCTGTTTACCACAAGCACGCAGAATTTACCTCTGATAATGTCACCGCTCTAACCCCCTTATTTTATCTTCCCTCCTTGCTGATGGCCCCACCTTTGACACAAGACTCCCTCTTTGACTTTTTGACAGCAACAGATTTATTATACAGCCTTTGATTATACTTCCTTTAGCACTCCTCGCCACTCTTACTAGCTCTCTTATACTCTCCACCCCTGCTAGTCTGAGATCAAGTATATATTACACCGTTAGCATGCCCTACCCTGCAGCACTGTATGACCCTTGTGGGTTTAGTGCTTAGTTTTGATTATAATATATTGGCTTTCCTGACTCATGGTACTCCTTATACAGTGGTACCTCGAGTTACGATATTTTTTCATTCGAGAATACTGTTCAAGTGCCATTACCAAACGAATTTATCCCCATAAGGAATAATGTAAAATAGACTAGTCCTTTTACACCCCCAAAAATATACCTACAAAAGCATTTAAAAAAATAAACTTACATAAGAGGGCGATTTTGGGGACCATCGTAACTCGAGGTACCACTGTATTTTTGTACATAGCTCAGTTTTACAGGTGATGAGCTGTTATCCTACCTTAGCTCATTTCAAGAAGGGGGGGGGGAGATTATGAAGGGCTATTTGGCCAAAATGGAGCTTGTGAAGGTAAAACAAAGTTGTCTGGGGAGGAGCTGGTGGTATGCCCTGGAAATCACACCTTATCTATCTGGTACATATGAGGATGACACTTCTAGAATTGATTGAGCTAGACTAGCAGAACTCTTTCAGCTAATAATGGGTGGTGGACAAACTAGAATGAATGCTATCAGTGGTTTAGTGATTATTATAATCAAGAGGTTTCTATTTGATTATAATAATAATATAATCAAGAGGGAAGTGCTAAACCCGTAGGATTATACAGCACCTGTGGGGGGATGTAAAGGTATTCAGGCTTAATTCAGGGAACTGGAGCAGATACAATTCCCTAGATCAAGAGCCCCTCACCAGCATCAAGGATGGTTTAGTGCTTAGTTTTGATTATAATACACTTGCTATTCCTGGAACTGCATTATTGCATTCATGGGTAGGTTTAGTGCTTCATTTTTTAATATAATTGCATTCATGAGTGAGCTTAACCCATAGGGGTCATAAAACCCCTGGGTGGAATGGAAGGCATTGACTCGTTTCAAAGAATTGGAGCACAGATCCAATTCTGTAGCTCAAGAGCTCCTCACCAGATGGAGACCATCTGGCAGGGCCTATCTTGCTAGAGTTGTCTGATATTCCATAAATAAAAATAAAAATTTCCATCAGCATTTGACTATCAAGGAGCTGGATTTCACAAGGAATTTCCTCATTAAGGAGGCCAAATGGAAAGAAGGGGGTGTTTTAAATTTGATCAGAGGCAATTCCTTTGTTAAAGTAAAAACATGTCAGAAAATTTCCTGAAGTTTTTCATGTGTATTCTAAAGTCATATTAAGCATTTCACATTTTATTGAAGATATTTACACTGTAAAATTCATATCAGTATTTACATGGATTTGTACAAAAATTCAACAAAGTTTTGTTACATTATTATGTAACTAAAGAAAATATTCTACATCATAACATGGACTGGAGGCTGGGATGACATTCATTTTAATCATGGAGGGTTTATCACTGTTGTGATTGTAATAATAATCACAGGGAAGTGCTAAACCTGTAGGGGTCTTATAGTGCCTGGGAAGCATTTGGGTTGTACCCAAGGAAAGTAGGAAAAGTCCAGTTCCTTGAATCAAGAGCCCTTCCCTGGCAGCAAAGCATCTTCGAGGAGCTGTGATATTATTAGTGTGTTCCATCAGTGGTCCCACTACAAAAAGAAGCTGCAAATATTCTGGCAAGAAAATAAACAAAACCTGATTGGTTGCTTGAGTTTCTATAGTAAGAACATATCAAAATGCTGTGGCAACAAACAATATAGCAAAGTATTAAAGGCTGTACAAAGAAATTAAGCAGTTCATGTTTTCAAAAAAATAAAAAATCCCATTTCTGTGTATCCTTAATTCAGCTTCATTTATGCAGAGGTTAAATTAAACTTACTGGAGATCATGCCACTGAACTGAGTTCTTAATTTTGATAAAAAATTATGGAAAATCTTGCTAATGATATATAACTGAAGCTATCTATGTAAAATCAAAAAGAGGGCATTTGGTGGTAGCCATATATCTAGCTAACATATATATATATTATTATTTTTATAAAACACTAATATTGGGACATTATACATACATTAAATGAAAAGGTTTAAAAAAAAATCACAAAAAAAAACTATGGCAACTTATGGGTATTTCATTTAAGTGTCAGAATAAAGTTTGTAAGTATAAGATAGTATACACCCTACTCCAACAATGACCTGCTGTATAACCCCTGTGGTTTAGCGCTTCTATTTGATTATAATAATAATAATCCAACAATGACCAGTACAACTTAATATTTAAAAAAAAAAATTTGTACAGTATAATGAAAAAAATTATTGTTGAAAATATAATAATGGTAAATTGTGTATATGTGTACTTATCAAACTAAACTCATTTTAAATTATATGCATAAGTTAACAGATTTCATAGAATAAATCTCATGGTAGAGGTAAACTCAGTTTCTCCCAGATATGTTAGGTGAGCTTTAGCCTCTTTTCTCACTTTTCAAGACCTGCTTAATTTTTTTTTTTTTTTTATAAAATCCAGTAAATGCAAAAAAAATGCTACAAATATTAAAACTTATTTTCTATATTTTGATTTTATTCCAAAAATTTATTCTCTGCTGAACAGCCTCTAAGCAACAGTTCATAGTTGTTCAAAAATTATACATGAACATAGTACAAAAGCTCATTAATTTTAACTTGGAGACATGAACTAGGTCACAAAAAATTTAGTTCTTTCATTCTCTTATTATTATCAAAAAGAAGTGCTAAACCCACAGGGAGTGATGCAGGATCAAAGTATAAGGGTGGAGAGGACAACAAATGTAGAGTTAGGAAGGGCTGTGAGGAATGCTAAAGGAAGTATTTTCAAGGTTTGTGTAATAAATCGGTTGCTGTCAAAAAATCAGAGATGAAGTTTTTGTCAAAGGTGGGTCCATCAGCAAGGAGGGAAGATAAAGTAAGTGTGTTAGAGCGGTGACGACACTGGAGGTAAATTCTGCATGTTCGTTGAAAGACAGGACAGTCCATTAGAATGCGACAAGCCGAAATTGGAACCTGACGAGTCTCACAGAGTAGGACAGTGAACTTCTCCATGAGATACCCATGAGTAAGACGGGTGTACCCAATGCGAAGACAGGAGAGTGTAGTCTCCCAACCTCGGCATCGATGGTAAGAAGGCCAGAAACTTAAACTTGGTTTGATAGAACGTAATTTGTTATGAGTCATATTGGACCAACATTGTTGCAAACAGTTGCGAAGATGGCTAGAGATTATATCAAAATAGTCTGAGAATGGAAGATTTCTATATGAAACTAGGAAGTCATGTACTGCAGACCATGCAACAGAGTTTGCCTGCTCATTTCCCTGAACATCAACATGACCAGGGATCCAACAGAAAACAATATCTTTGTTTTTGTTAGAAATGCAACATAACCAAAGTTGTATACAAAGAACTAGGGGATGAGATGAATCAAATTTTTGAATAACTTGCAAAGCACCGAGGGAGTCTGAGACTACTACAAATGTCGAGGTAGGCATAGATGCAATATGAATAATTGCAATGAGAATTGAATATAATTCAGCTATAAAAATGCTAGCCGAGTCTAATAAATGCCCTTGTACTACGCTGTCCGGGAACACTGCTGCAAACCCAACACCATCAGAGGATTTAGAACCATCAGCGTACACTGCAATGGCATGAGAATGAGACCGGAAATGGTTAAGAAAGAGAGAGCAAGAAGCAACTGTACGTAATTGGGCTTTTGCGCATGGTAGTGGGGAAGAACAGGCATGAACTGTCAGCCTCCCAGGGGAAAGGGGAAAAGTTAGATGCTATAAGAACACATAAAGGAGGCAACTAAAGAGAAGACGAAGAGACGGAGTAAACAGGCGACGAACATATAATGGACCTCTACTAACATCTGTTAGTAGAGGTCAGTTGTCGGTTGCAGGGGGAAAAACTTAAGTCTATTGTGTACTTTGAAATGTATAGTGTGTAAGGGAAGTGAGTGTCATGTTTTTTTCTGGGAAGAGTGAGGTAATCATAGCCGTGTCGTCTGTTAATGGTCGTGGTCATATAGGTGTGGGACTGGAGGTGGTCCATCCTGAGATATGTGGGCGATCTGAAAATCGTTGCACTGTAGTGGGAGAAGCTGGAAGCATGGTCAGCAATCCAGGATAGCAACCTCACATCTATCGAGCCACCTCAGTGGACAAAAGAGAGGGCGGTCGGATACCTGCCACAAAGCATACCTCCTTCAGCCACCACTTCCCGGAATCCGACAAGAAGCCTCCAGAGATACACCCGTCACCCGAAAAACACTTGAAACCTCCCCCCGGTAGAGCAGAGAGGGATTGGGACATCTCCAGATGATCCAGATTTCACGGCAAACTACACCATTACCAAGGACCTCAACGGAATGGGATGGACCACGGTACCCTTCCCCCTACCTCAGAACTAGGATGCCTGAGAGAAGGACCCCAAAGGCTGAAAATAGGAAAGGGAGAGGGGAGGGATGGGGAGAGGAGGAAAGGGAAAGGAGGGATAGGGAAGGGGAAAGTGAGTGGTAATTAGGTTCAGGCGGAGGAAGAAGACTGAAAGGTCCAATTCCTCAGACCAAAAGCCTCTTCACCACACCAAGGAGGCCCCCTTGAAGAGGCCTTCATTCTCTAAAAATATCATACATAAAAAATATCACAGGACATTATATTTAGAGAATACATGAAGGATATAAATGTTTATGTCCTGAGCTGAAAGTGCCAAAAGAGATTACAAATCTTCAACACTATAGAAATTTTCTTAAATCAAATGCATAAAATTCATGAAAAAGTCGTTTCTCAAGTTATTTTACATTCAAGTATGTAAAGGAAAACATACTTCTAGTAATGTTATAATGATTACTTTGTCTAATGATGTGAACTGATATACTTTACTGAGAGATTGCATGGATATTAGGCAGGATATTTTTTTTTTATCTGTTCATTTCTAAACCAGAAGGTTAGCAATAATGAAGAGGAACCATCAATTATTTTTTAAATATGAGTTTGTGTACAAGTATTATGCAGAGGGATGTTTCACCTTTGATGCACTCTCCAACTTTTTTACAGAAACTAACTTATTGCACAAAGTGTGATTTTACTTTTCCTCTTGCACTCTTCCCTGCCCCCATTAATCCCTGTCCTAGCACACTCCTGTCCTTCACTCCCCTACCACCTTTGCGCATTCCTCCCTGCAGATCTGTATGATCCCCTCGAGTTCAGTGCTTAATTTATTATTATTACTGGGAGGGATAGCATGACAAAGTGGGTGTACAAATCTGAGATGGAAGGTAGGAGGGGTAGGAGTCATCCCAGGAATGGCAGTCTCCCACCAAGGCAGGGAAACCCTAAAGAAAAAAAAAATACACATTCATCAACATTCATTTAATCACCATCTTTCCAGTGTACTGACATCACAACCAAATTACCCTTCAACTGCAACATTCCCACCCCTCCTTCAGGGTACAGGCACTGCCCTTCCCACCTCCAGGATTCAAGTCTGGCTAACTGGTTTCCCTAAATCCCTCCACAAAAGTTGCCTTCCTCATACTCCAACAGCACATCCATAAAAAAACACTCATCTCCATTCACTATCGAACACGTTCAAACAAGCCTGCTGGATGTTCAAGCTCCTAAAACTCAAAAACCTCTTTTACCCCTTTCCCTCTAACCATTCCTGAGATGACTCCTATTCCTGTCTTCTACCCCAGATTTATACAACTTCTTTGTCAACCTAACCCTCTTCATGCTAAACCACCTCAACAACCTTTCCTCAGCACACTGACTTATACCCTTGACGATCCGACATCACCCTTTAATTTCTATGTTCTGAATTCTCTAAATAGTATCTCTAATAGGATACTGAATGTGACATAGGAAAGAGTTAGGTAATGAAAATAACAGAAAATCTAGGCAATGAGAGACTGAATATCAAATTAGGGGAAGGGAGTAAGGAAGATGTAAATTTCTTTAGATATCTGAGAGTTTACTTGTCAGTAGATGGGTTTATGAAAGATTAGGTGAAAAAGGTGGTGGTGTGCTGAGACATCTGTATAGACAAAACCTTATTCAAGGAGGCAAAAAAGAGAAATGTACCAGAGTATAGTGCTACCAATACTATTCCTCTTCACAGCTAAGAAGAAGCTGGAGGCAGTGGAGACGTCATGTTTGAGGGCAGTATGTGGTGTGAATATTATGAAGAGTATTCAGAAGTACAGTGCCTGCGCTCAGAAGGGGTGGAGATATGAAGTTTTTTAACTGTAGTGTCAGCACACCTCTGGAGTGAGTGATGATGAAAGTGTTTCTTCTTTTTTTGGGTCACCCTGCCTCAGTGGGAATGGCTGATGTGTTAAGAAAAAATAAATAAATACAGAATGTGAAGATTATAAATAAATTCAGAATGTGGAGATTAGAAGATGTGGGGCTACCAAAAGTATTATTCAGAAGGCAGAGGGGCTGTTTAGGTGGTTTGAACAGGGAAGGGGTATGGGTTGTCTCAGGAAGAGTTGGAGGGAGGGGAAGAAAAAGGGTTTTCAGTGCTAGGGGCTTGGACATACAACAGACTAGTGTGTTAGATAGGAGTAAAGGCAGGTGGTTTTTATGATTTGATGTGCTGTTGGAATGTGAGCAAAGTAACATTTATGACGGGATTCAGGGAAACCGGGTAGCTGGATTCTTAAGTCCTGGAGGTGGGAAGTGCAGTGCCTGCACTATCAGAGGGGTGGAGATGTTACAGTTTAGAAGGTTATTTGAGCTGGAAAGACAGCGATTGTGCAAATGTTAGTGAATGCATTTTCTTTTTGGCGTCACCCTGCCTTAGCGGAAGACAGCCGTTGAGAGAGAATGTGCGAGTGCATGTGTGTATATGTATATATGCATATGTACGTGTGTACATGTATTTTTATTATTTTTTTATTAACACATCAGCCGTTTCCCACCAAGGCAGGGTGGCCCGAAAAAGAAAAACTTTTATCATCATTTACTCCATCACTGTCTTGCCAGAGGCATGCTTACACTACAGTTATAAAACTGCAACATTAACACCCCTCCTTCAGAGTGCTGGCACTGTACTTCCTATCTCCAGGAATCAAATCCGGTCGGCCGGTTTCCCTAAATCCCTTTATAAATGTTACCTTGCTTACACTCCAACAGCACATCGAGTCCTAAAAACCATTTGTCTCCATTCGCTCCTATCTAACACGCTCATGCACGCTTGCTGGAAGTCCAAGCCCCTTGCATACAAAACCACCTTTACCCCCTCCCCCCAACCTTTCCTAGGCCAACACCTACCCCGCCTTCCCTCTACTACAGATTTATACACTCTCAAAGTCATTCTATTTCATTCCATCCTCTCTACATGTCCAAACCATCTCAATAACCCCTCCTCAGCCCTCTGAATAATAGTTTTGGTAATCCTACACCTCCTCCTAATCTCGAAACTACTGATTCTCTGCATTATATTCACACCACACATTGCCCTCAGACATGACATCTCCACTGCCTCCAGCCTTCTCCTTGTTGCAACATTCACAACCCATGCCTCACACCCATACAAGAGCATTGGTATAACTATTCTCTCATACATTCCCCTCTTTGCTTTCACGGATAAAGTTCTTTGTCTCCACAGACTCCTCAGTGCACCACTCACCATTTTTACCTCGTCAATGCTATGATTCACCTCATCCTTCATAGACCCATCTGCTAACACGTCCACTCCCAAATATCTGAACACATTCACCTCCTCCATACTCTCTCCCTCCAATCTGATATCCAATCTTCCGTTACCTAATCTTTTTTATCCTCGTCACCTTATTCTTTTCTATATTCACTTTTAATTTCCTTCTTTTACATACTCTACCAAACTCAAGTGTAAAGGTAGAAAGTTGAAAGTGAACGAAGATAAGAGTAAGGTGATGAGGGTATCAAACGATTTAGATAAAGAAAAATTTGATATCACATTGGAGAGAGGGAGTATGGAAGAAGTGAATGTTTTCAGATATTTGGGAGTTGATTTGTCAGTGGATGGGTTTATGAAGGATGAGGTTAACCATAGAATTGATGAAGGAAAAGAGGTGAATGGTGCATCGAGATATCTGTGGAGACAAAAAACGTTATCTGTGGAGGCAAAGAAGAGAATGTATAAAAGTATATTGGTACCAACAATCTTATATGGGTGTGAAGCTTGGGTTGTAAATGCCGTAGTGAGGAGGTGGCTGGAGGCAGTGGAGATGTCCTGTCTAAGGACAATGTGTGGTGTAAATATTATGTAGAGAATTCGGAGTGTGGAAATTAGGAGGAGGTGTGGAGTTACTAAAAGTATTAGTCAGAGGGCTGAAGAGGGGTTGTTGAGGTGGTTTGGTCATTTAGAGAGAATGGATCAAAGTAGAATGACTTGGAGAGCATATAAATCCGTAGGGGAAGGAAGGCGGGGTAGGGATCGTCCTTGAAAAGGTTGGAGGGAAGGTGTAAAGGAGGTTTTGTGGGCGAGGGGCTTGAACATCCAGCAAGCTTGCATGAGCGTGATAGATATTAGTGAATGGAGACAAATGGTTTTTGGGACCTGACGAGCTGTTGGAGTGTGAGCAGGGTAATATTTAGTGAAGGGATTCAGGGAAACCGGTTAGCTAGACTTGAGTCCTGGAAACGGGAAGTATAATGCCTGCACTTTAAAGGAGTGGTTTGGGATATTAGCAGTTTGGAGGGATTATGTTTTATGTATTATATATATCTTTATGCAGTGGTACCCCGAGTTTCGGCCACCTCCCAACTCGAACAATTATGTAAGTGTATTATTGTAAGTGCTTTTGTAAGTGTATTTTTGGGGGTCTGAAACGGACTAATCTAATTTACATTATTCCTTATGGGAACAAATTCGTTCGGTAACGGCACTCGAACAGCCTTCTGGAACGAATTATGGCCGAAACTCGGGGTTCCACTGTATATGCTTCTAAACTGTCGTATCTGAACGCCTCTGCAAAGACAGTGATTATGTATGAGTGAGATGAAAGTGTTGAATGATGATGAAAGTATTTTCTTTTTGGGGATTTTCTTTCCTTTTCTGTCACCCTGCCTCGGTGGGAGACGGCCGACTTGTTGAAAAAAAAAAAATGTATAATATCAATTTATTTTGTATATATAATGCCCTATATATCAGTGCCTTTGATTAGCTTTCCTATATGACACTCACTTGGTAATGTAATACGCTTTACAATAATTTCCAACTGTTGCAACTGTTGATACACAAAGGCATCTTCACTTTTGCTTTATATTACTTTACTTTGAATATCATAAAATATATTTACATTCCCTATGATTTATAAGAGAAAATATAAATAAAAACAATATAACTCAATATAAAAATGGGGAAAATAGTAGATGGGTAAATTTTTTATTAAGACCACCACGTCAAGTCTTGTTAGAGAAATCTAACATGGAAGTAACCTGAACCATTTGTCCTTAATTGTAAAGCCTTGCCAGCAAGTGAAACCAATGCTAATATCATCATCATCATCAAGCTATAAACACCAAAGATGAAAAACTTAAAAGTAACTTCACACCCTTGATTAGTTATTTGTGTTAGATGAACACATATATGAACTCTAAAATTCACAATACCATACACTTGCAATATAAAAATGAAACTTTGCATTTTTTTTACATGGAATGAAAGAAGTATCAGTGATTATATCCCATTATGAGGTTTGCACAGATGAACCCACAGGAGGGATTTTTTTTTTTAAAGAGTTCCCTGTTCATTATGTGCAACATTATCCATGCTTCACACATTCAATCACCAATACCATTTTTCCAAAAACGTTTTGGAATAATGTGGTCTCAGCACAGTTCTGCTCACTATCACACAATAAAATCACAACCACTTTCACTGATAAATGTTGAGGTTTTAACCAGCCACAGTTAGAGGGAGTAAGAAGTTTTCTCATTTCCATCAAAAAACATTAAATACTCTGTTATAAAAGCTGTCCTGAAATTATTTTATCACTTTATCACCAGTAGCTGTTGAGTAATTATGTGTATTAACTATCAACAGTTGTGGTCAGTCATTGTCTCGAGCAGCATCGTCTTTGGGGCCTGACTCCTCAGGCTTGACAATCTGATAAGTGATGAGGTACTCTGGGTAAGCCTGTAAAGTAAGAATGCATAACATAAATGCCTTTAAGCTATTATTGTTCTTTTGAAGCATTTAAGGTGCCAATGGACTTTACTATAAGCATGACCATTACTACATCATGTTTCCCACTTCCATTCAAAGTTAAATACACAGTATTCAAATTAAGCCCTTTTTTTCACACTCCCATATACACACCAATAGGTGTTAAAATTACTAACAATTATTCCCACTAGTATGGTTATAAAGATTAAATTTATAATCTGTAGTACTGTTATTGCTGTATTTTATTAAAAATTTGATTCTAAACTTATACATGTCATAAAGTGCTCCCATATAATCTATATGGTATACAGCATTTAACCTGGGCAAACAGATTCATTCAAACAATTATATAAACTGTTTTAGATAAGCAAATTCAATCATAACAACTAAACTCAGAAATGTGACTGAAGCAAATACAGTGGTACCTCGACTTACGATGTTATCATCTTACGTTATATTCGATAACCGATTTTTATAACGTAAGAAATTTGAATGCGACATCCGATGATTGATTCGTCTTACGACATTCGTACCGGACCTGTCCGCTTGGCGCCCAGCTGAGTGCTATTGTTTACAAGCGAGAGCGACCACCCACCCACACCCACGCATTCATACCAGTATATTGTCATTATTCCACTGTTTTTAGTGCTTGCAACTGCTAAATAAGCTACCATGGGTCCAAGGAAAGCTCCTAGTGCTAAGCCTGTGGTAAAGAATGTGCAGGGAGTGAAGCATTTATGCAGGGAGTGTAGCATTTATGCAGGGAGTGTAGCAGGCATGCAGGGAGTGTAGCAGGCATGCAGGGAGTGTAGCAGGCATGCAGGGAGTGTAGCAAAGATGCAGAGAGTGTAGCAGGGATGCAGGGAGTGTAGCAGGCATGCAGGGAGTGTAGCAGGCATGCAGGGAGTGTAGCAAAGATGCAGGGAGTGTAGCAGGGATGCAGGGAGTGTAGCAAGGATGCAGGGAGTGTAGCAGGGAGTGTAGCAAGGATGCAGGGAGTGTAGCAAGGATGCAGGGAGTGTAGCAGGGATGCAGGGAGTGTAGCAAGGATGCAGGGAGTGTAGCAAGGATGCAGGGAGTGTAGCAGGGATGCAGGGAGTGTAGCAAGGATGCAGGGAGTGTAGCAAGGATGCAGGGAGTGTAGCAGGGATGCAGGGAGTGTAGCAAGGATGCAGGGAGTGTAGCAAGGATGCAGGGAGTGTAGCAAGGATGCAGGGAGTGTAGCAAGGATGCAGGGAGTGTAGTAGGCATGCAGGGAGTGTAGCATTCAAAGAAAAAGGCCAGTAACCCCAGAAAGAACTTGGTACCTGCAGTGTTAATGGAAGGATTCCCTTCCAAACACTAGCATACTACTCCACCTTCTCCCCTCCTCCCGTCCTCCACACATCAACAACTCTTCAATAAATGTAAGTGACATGTTATTGTACAATATTTGCATGTGTATTTAGTTATTCTTCATTATATTGTGTATTATTTAATGTCAAAAAGTTCTAAAAAATATTTTATTTAACTACTTTTGGAAGTCTTGGACGGATTAAATTTATTTCCATTATTTCTTATGGGGAAAATTGATTCGTTTAACGATTGTTTCGTCATAAGATATGCCCTCTCTGACGGATTAATATCGTAAGTCGAGGTACCACTGTACCTATCTTAAGTTCAATTTATTTGTTGTTGCAATACTGTATAGAAACAAAGAACCCAGTGATAAAAAAATTTAGTTCTGATATTTGATATGCCATTGGTTGAGCAGGGAGAGCTACTGCATCACTCAACACAATTCTTTATGTGCCAAAAGAACTATTCTTCACTCTTCTCAAGTTCTTGTTTTTGGTTTATGCTCACATGAATTACATGTCACTTGATAGCTTCCTTCTGCATTATGGGTGCTGGTGGTACAATTTCAAAGTGAGCACCTCATAGTCCCTTAACAGAAAGCATTATTTGTATGAAAAACATATCTGAGGGAAAAATCATGAGATGGTGTAAGTTTTTGCTTCCTCAGTTGTTTCGTTTCCAGATTATACCTAAATAGATAGGTTTTATTTTTTTTTTTATTAACACATCGGCCGATTCCCACCAAGGCAGGGTGGCCCGAAAAAGAAAAACTTTCATCATCATTTACTCCATCATTGTCTTGCCAGAGGGGTGCTTTACACTACAGTTATAAAACTGCAACATTAACACCCCTCCTTCAGAGTGCAGACACTGTATACAGTGGTCCCTCGGTTTTTGTGCATCTCCAAACTCGAACATTTATGTAAGTGTATTTTCGTAAGTGCTGTTGCAAGTGTATTTTTATGGGTCTGAAATAGACTAACCTACGTGACATTATTTCTTAAGGAAGTTAATTCGTTCGGTAATGGCACTTGAGCAGCATTCTGGAACGAATTTTCGGCGAAAACCGAGGGACCACTGTACATCCCATCTCCAGGACTCAAGTCCGGCCTGCCGGTTTCCCTGAATCCCTATCAAATACGCTCACGCATGCTTGCTGGAAATCTAAGCCCCTCGCACACAAAACCTCTTTTACCCCCTCCCTCCAACCAATAGATAGGTATTACATACAAATTATATGACACTTGTACACAACATTTAGCTAGCAGCCATTGAGTGGTAGTGAACTAAGGTTTAACCCTTTCCCCATCTCATATATACATTTAAGTCATCGATCCTAATGTCACTCACATAGATCTGTTTTAACTATAGCTCCCTCAAATATACTGTGAGTAATAAAGTTTAGCCTAGACATATGAGAATGAGTCTGTGTGGTGAGTGTGCATAGTATAAAAAAAAAATCCTGTTCCAAGTTCATTTCAATGAATATTTGTCACTTGTAGCAGGCAGTGGTCCAGGCTCCTCTGGAAAACGTCAACCCTTGTTCCAGCAATATTTCTGACATCTGCTGGTAAAAGGATGAAAAATCGTAGACCACAGAGTGTTCTTTAATTGTGTCTATTGTGCTTTGGTAAGCTTGATTTATGAACTTTTAACAAGCTCACAAATTATGAAATGTTCCATTGCAATACCAAAATAGAAAAAAACATATGTCCTGTTTTTACTGCTGATGACCACAGCCAGACTAAGGGGGTTCAAACTAATGATCCTCGACTGTAAAAGGTGAAGGCAGATTAAGGGATTCTACATGGATCAAATATTTTGAACTAAATATTAAGTGCTTATCAAAGTTGAGCTGCTTACCTGTTCTCCTCTGTAGACAACATACTCTGGGTAACAGAGTCCCCCAGCACTGGGTCGCCCCACAACTGAATGGTGGCCAGGTGGAGCATGAGCCATCTTCATTGCCGAGAACTGAAGAAATGACTTGCCCAGAGTCACACGACACAAAAGGAGTTGTCTGTAATAAATTTCAAATTTTATCAACAAATAATACACTCTTCATTTAAGATGTGTACTTCAGTTATGCCCAAGGGATCCAAGTTTTTTAGTTTTATAGCCCACAATCAGCTGTAAAATATTGTGAAAGTTCTCTAGATGGGCTTAGGGTGAGCTCTCTTAATACCCCTTTCCTCTTTACATGGTAGTTGAATCCCTTTAACTTGAACCATGTTAACCCTTTCAGAGTGGGTCCTGTTGTACTACGGCTTTGAAGCACAGGTCCGTCCATTAGTACACTATGAGCTCAGCTCACTCAGATAAATTATGAGCTGTAAATTTGGGCCTAGATATGAGAGAATGGGTCTATGTGGTAAGTGAGCACTATATAAAAAAAATCCTGCAGCAAGCAGTGCATAATGGGAAAAAACTGCGACCGTGTTTTTGGTTTAAAGCAGCAATTTTGCGGTGTATTTTTGTATGGTTTTTTGGTTGTATTCTCAGTTTCTTGGTCTCATTTGACAGAATGGAAGATATATTACAGAAATAGAGATGATTTTGATTGGTTTCAGGACTGAAAGTAGCTTGAAATTTAACATTTCAATTAGTAGCAGAAACATTTAATTTTTGCCAATACAGTCAACTCTCTGTTTTCATGCTTAATCCGTTCCTGAGGGATCAACTAAAACTGAAACACACGAAAACTGAAACCATTTTCCCCATAAGAAATAATGGAAATTCAATTAATCCGTTCCAGAAACCCAGAAGTTTAAAAAAAAAAAAAATTTGAGGCTTTAAAGATAGATTTACATGCACAATTGAATGAACTCAATGTGACACTTACCTTTATTGAAGACGGATGTTGCTGGATGGAAGAGAGGGAGGAGGGAAGAGGGAAGACAGGCTATTGTTTGGAAGGGGAATCCCCTTCCATAAGGAATTTAGGTACTAAGTCCTTATCCAGGGTCACTTCCCTGCATGCCTGCTACACTCCCTCCCTGCCTGCTACACTCCCTGCATACCTGCTACACTCCCTGCATACCTGCTACACTCCTGCATACCTGCTACATTCCGTGCATACCTGCTACACTCCCTGCATGCATGCTACACTCCCTGCATGCATGCTACACTCCCTGCATGCATGCTACACTCCCTGCATGCATGCTACACTCCCTGCATGCATGCTACACTCCTGCATGCATGCTACATCCCTGCATGCATGCTACACTCCTGCATGCATGCTACAATCCCTGCATGCATGCTACACTCCCTGCATGCATGCTACACTCCCTGCATGCATGCTACACTCCCTGCATGCATGCTACACTCCCTGCATGCATGCTACACTCCCTGCATGCATGCTACACTCCTGCATGCATGCTACACTCCCTGCATGCATGCTACACTCCCTGCACATCGCATGCTGCTACACTCCCTGCATGCATGCTACACTCCCTGCATGCATGCTACACTCCCTGCATGCATGCTACACTCCCTGCATGCATGCTACACTCCCTGCATGCATGCTACACTCCCTGCATGCATGCTACACTCCCTGCATGCATGCTACACTCCCTGCATGCATGCTACACTCCCTGCATGCATGCTACACTCCCTGCATGCATGCTACACTCCCTGCATGCATGCTACACTCCTGCATGCATGCTACACTCCCTGCATGCATGCTACACTCCCTGCATGCATGCTACACTCCCTGCATGCATGCTACACCCCTGCATGCATGCTACACTCTGCATGCTCACTCCATGCATGCTACACTCCTGCATGCATGCTACACTCCTGCATGCATGCTACACTCCTGCATGCATGCTACACTCCTGCATGCATGCTACACTCCCTGCATGCATGCTACACTCCCTGCATGCATGCTACACTCCCTGCATGCATGCTACACTCCCTGCATGCATGCTACACTCCCTGCATGCATGCTACACTCCCTGCATGCATGCTACACTCCCTGCATGCATGCTACACTCCCTGCATGCATGCTACCCTCCCTGCATGCATGCTACACTCCCTGCATGCAGTACACTCCCTGCATGCATGCTACACTCCCTGCATGCATGCTACACTCCCTGCATGCATGCTACACTCCCTGCATGCATGCTACACTCCCTGCATGCATGCTACACTCCCTGCATGCATGCTACACTCCCTGCATGCATGCTACACTCCTGCACATGCTACACTCCTGCATGCATGCTACACTCCCTGCATGCATGCTACACTCCCTGCATGCATGCTACACTCCTGCATGCATGCTACACTCTTAAATTCAATCGTGTTTCTCACTTTCTTTACCAAAGGACTGGCACTAGGAGCTTTCTTAGGGCCCATGGTAGCTTATTTAGTAGTCACACACAATAATCAAGGGCCAAAAACAATGAATTGTTAATAAATATTTTGTGTGAACTCCTGGGATGATGTTCACTCAAGCATAAACAATGCTACACTGCGTGACAATGTGCGTGGGTGGCGATCTAGCAGGCTTTGTATGTGCGGGGCACTGGTGGACAGGTTCCATACCAAGCACGAAAACGGAGGTCAAATTTCCCCGAAAAACGGCACGAAAACTGAAACACACGAAAACAGAGATACACAAAAACGGAGGGTTGACTGTACAGTGGACCCTCGGTTTTCGTCGATAATTCTTTTCAGAATGCTGTTCGAGTGCCGTTACCGAACAAATTTGTTCCCATAAGGACGAATGTAAATTAGATTAGTCGTTTCAGATCCCCAAAAATACACTTACAAAAGCACTTACAAAAATACACTTACATAATTGTTCGAGTTGGGAGCTGTACGAAAACTGAGGGTCCACTGTATTCTAAAGTACATACACAAATTACGTCACTCGTCCAATACGCATCCAACTGGTCAGTCTAATACGTGTCCAAAAATGCACTGACATTATTTATACAATTATTACAATAATAAGAACGTAAGAAAGAAGGAACACTGCAGCAGGCCTACTGGCCCATTCGAGGCAGGTTCAAGTCTCCTACTGGCTTAAGCCAATGTCCTAACCTAGTCAGGTCAGGTCACATTCACTTAAGGAAGGAGCACAGTAGTCTGAATAACAGTAACTCTTCTATTTTTTGTGTGAATAAAAATTTGAAATGGAAAGCAAGCTTAATATAGGAGAGGCCTGGGGACATAACTAATGAACAGAGAAAATGTTTTTTTGTGCCAGGAATGTCTACATTGTTTATGCTGCATGACCTGTAGCGGTCATACAGCGCCTGGGAATATGAAAAGCATTCAGACTTGACTCAAGGAATTGAAGCACAGGTCTAATTCTTTAGATCAAGAGCCTCTCATTAGCATCAAGGACCCATGGATCAACATATTAAAAAAAAAAATACTGAATGACCCCTTGCCCTCACCACTCCCCTCCCCCCAGTATCACTTGAGCTCACCCATAATGGCACGACCTGACCTGGTGACACCTGGCCTGTCCTGGAATCATCTGACCTGCCACAGCAGCACCTGATCAGATGCAGCAGCACCTGACCTGTCCTAGAAGCATCTGACCTGCCACAGGAACACCTGACCTGTCCTGGAAACATCTGACCTGCCACAGCAGCACCTGATCAGAACCAGCAACACCTGACCTGTCCTAGAAGCATCTGACCTGCCACAGCAACACCTGATCTGACCCAGCAGTACCTGACCTGTCTTGGCAGGGCCTGATCTGTCAATGCAGAATCTGACCTATCCTAGCAGCAACTGACCTGTCCTAGCAGCACCCAACTAGTCCTGATGGCACATGATCTGTCCTGGCAGTCCCTCATCTCCTACATATGCTTTATATAACACTTTTTTTTATGTACAGTATTCATGTACAATACTTGATACAGCTACCAATGGATGAAACGTCATATTAATAAAAGGTTTCTTTGCTAAAAGTGTTTTTTACCACCATCTGTCAGCTCACAACAATTCATTTACACTAGATGTAAATACTAGTATGATGATACTAACAAACTGTGAAGAAGGACAATTAAGTACAGTTCTGGACTAATGAAGTTACTCATGGTGAAACATTTCCTTTAATAAATATCTTGAAATGTATATACAGTGGACCCCCGGAGTTCGTAATTAATCCGTTCCAGAGGGAGTTACTAACACCGAATATTACTAACTCCGAATCTATTTTCCCCATAAGAAATAATGGAAATTCAATTAATCCGTTCCAGACACCCAAAAGCATTAAAATAAAATATTTTTTTACATCAAATATACACTTAATTACACAGAAAACAATGAGACATAAAGAATAAAAGAAGAAAACCATGACACTTACCTTTATTGAAGAGTTGTTGATGTGTGGAAGACGGGAGGAGGGGAGAGGATGGAAGTTTTTTTATTGTTTGAAAGGGGAATCCCCTTCCATAAAGCCCTCAGGTACCAAGTCCTTTGCCGGGGTTACTTCCCTTCTTTGTTTTTTAATGCCACTAGGACCAGCTTGAGAGTCACTGGACCCCTGTCTCACAAAATAACTGTCAAGAGAGCTCTGAATCTGGCATTTCTTTAAAACTTGCCTGAAATGGGACACCACATTGTCATTGTACATGTTGCCAAAACGGCCTGCAACAGCTTTGTCAGGGTGAAAATCATCCATAAATCTTTGAACATCAGTCCACTTGGCACAAATCTCCTTAATCTTTGAAGAAGGCACTGTCTTCCACCTCTCTTCCTCCTCCTCTGAAGCAATTTCTCAAGCTGTGGTCTGTTGTTGTTGCAGAAGAAGCTCTTGCAGATCTGCAGTGGTTAGCTCTTCATTGTGGTCCTCCACCAACTCTTCCACATCCTCGCCACTCACCTCCACCCCCAGGGACTTGCCCAATGCCACAATACCTTCCACAACAGGCAGAGGGTCGGCAGGGTCAGGGTCAGCCTCAAACCCTTCAAAATCCCTCTGTTGGACACAATTTGGCCTTTGTTGGCTTTAAATTTTCTCACTTCAGGACTCATTGCAGGCATTTTCTTGATGAGATCACCATGCAATTGCCTTGCTTTTTCAGATACTATTATCGTCTGCGTAACACTATCTCCTGCTAATTCTTTCTCGGTGATCCACACCAACAACAAAGTCTCCACATCTTCCAGTATTTGCGATCTCTGTTTTGTGACCATACTTGCACCTTTCGCAACAACAGCTTTCTTGATTTCATTTCCCTTGGCCACGATGGAAGCGATGGTTGTATAGGCTTTGCCATACAGCCTGGCCAGCTCGGCTACACGTACTCCACTTTCATATTTTGCAATGATCTCTTTTTTTCAGTTCTATCGTGTTTCTGACCTTCTTTACCACAGGGCTGGCACTAGGAGCTTTCTTTGGGTCCATGGTGGATTATTTAGCAGTTGCAAGCCCTAAAAACAATGGAATAATGACGAAATGTATCATATGAACGCATGGGTGACTGTCACTCGCTGATAAACAATGGCACACTGATTGAATGGAGTATCGGGCCGCTCGGGCCGCGAGTACGCGTCCAGGACAAATTACGATCACCAAGCGTATTTACGATCTCCGAACCAATATTTTTACGAAAAAAGTTACTAACTCCGATGACTACGAACACCGGGGGTCCACTGTAAGTGTCTTTATCCATTTGCAAAGTGGTTGTGAATATATAAAGAAGTGAATATGAAGATTTTAAATTGATAAATTTAAACTAAAAAAAAAAACATGCTGGAGATGGATCTACTATAATTGCACTTTTTTCCTTCATAAAACAGAAAAAATATCTTACAATTACCTGTAACAGGAATAACAAGAACGATCTTTGTGTACTGGACATCCACTTCCACCACCAATGCCATACACATATTGATTGCTCTTAGATGAATGTTCAGCAAAGTAGATACCTGAAAATATTTTTAGATTAGTGAGTAGCTTCAGCCAGATTAGTGGCATGGTACTGTTTAGTATCTAAATTAATATAAACTATTACATTACTACAAGACTTATTATTAGTGAAATCATTCCAGCTAAGCTTCCTCTTTCACTTTACTAGCATATGCATTTTTCAAAAAAATTTGTAATCTTTAACCCTTAAACAGTCCACACGTATATTTACGTTAGCTCGCCCAGTGCCCCGAATCTTTTGAAAAAAAAAAAAAAAATATAGAAATAAAGAGCACATTTTTTAAGTGCTATAGGATAAAAAAAAAACAAGAATTTGGGTCAGTAGTTACCGAGATATGAGGTGGAGAAGTTGGCACTGGATGCTCACCTGACAGCAACAGGAGTCCTGCCGCTTGCAGAATCGTTGCCGATATACCTTTTTTTCACTTTTCTTTATTATTTTATATAATTTTTATGTTCTCATAATCACAATTTATAGTAGTTCTTGTGATTTCATAGCCAATCTGTGTTCTGACACTAATATTAGGTATTGAAATTGTACTCAAATAATAATAATAATAATAATAATGATAGTGCATAAAAATAATAATAATAATAATGATAGTGAATAATGATAATAATAATAATAATAGTGAATAACAATAATAATAATAATAATAAAAGTTACCTTCTTGAAGCATCGCTGCCTTATCTCATCTGATCTCCACTAATGATGACTGGTGACATTTCACAAAGGGTGAGCTGTAGTCTTATCTCTTCTTATCAGTCCAGTAATTACAGTGATGACATTTGACGAGTTTACACTGTTTCCCTTTATTTGTTACGCAAACCTGTCTGTCTGTATCTGTCTGTCTTTCTGTCTGCCTGTGTGTCGTCTCCTTTCTGTCTGCTTGTCTCAGAGAGTAGCTCATGAACCAACTGGTATTACGCAGATCACAAGCACAGTACAGTGGACCCCCGAGTAACGAACACCCCGGAAATCGTACAATTATGTAAGTATAATATTGTAAGTGCTTGTGGAAGTGTATTTTTGGGGGTCTGAAATAGACTAACCTACGTGACATTATTCCTTAAGGGAGTAAATTCGTTCGGTAATGGCACTTGAGCAGGCTTCTGGAATGAAGTTTTTACGTTACTCGGGGGTCCACTGTATAACACTTTGTCTTTATTTTTTTAGTTGTCCTAGATAATTTACACTATGTATAATTGTATTTACGTATGTGTTCCTGTGAGATAGAGACAGAGACAGAAAGATACAGACAGACAGACAGAGTTAGACAGCCAATCAGGTACCCAGCTGACCAGCCAGGTGGCCAACCAGCTGCTTGCCAGCCAGGTGGCCAGGCAGGCAGGCAGCCAGCTGGCCTACCAGCCTGTGTCTGTCTGTGTGTCTGTTTTTCTGTCTGTCTGTGTGTCTGTCTTTCTGTCTGCTTGTCTCAGAGAGTAGCTCATAAACCAACTGGTATTACGCAGATCACAAATGCATTATATCACTTTGTCTTGATTTTTTTAGTTATCCTAGGTAATTTACACTATGTATAATTGTATTTACGTATGTGTTCCTGTGAGATAGAGACAGAGACAGAAAGATACAGACAGACAGACAGAGATAGACAGCCAATCAGGTTGTGGGCTTTGCAGGTTTTTATAGATCATATATTGCCAATTTTTCCTCAATAGCAGCTCCTCTAACTGAGTTGCTAAAGAAAGATACTCCATTTGTTTGGACCTTCAGTCAGGAAAAAGCATTTCAAACCTTGAAAGAAAGATTAACTTCTGCTCCAATCTTAAAATTCCCAGATTTTACAAAGCCTTTCTATTTAACCACTGATGCCAGTTCTATAGGCATTGGTGCAGTTCTTGCACAGAAGATTGATAGTAAATACAACGCAGTTGCATTTGCTAGTCGAGTCCTTACAAAGGCTGAAAGGAATTATACAGTAACTGAGCAAGAAGCCTTAGCAATAGTGTGGTCTTTAAAACACTTCCGAGACATAATTTATCAGTACCCTGTCCATGTCTTGACAGATCATGCACCTCTAATACCATTGTTCCAGAATAAACAACCTACTGGAAGACTAGCTAGATGGTCCTTAACTATCCAAGAGTTCAACCCTACCTTTGAACATTTACCTGGCAAGTCAAATGTAGTTGCAGATGCTTTATCGCGTCATGTTAGCGTAGTAACTGCTGATCCTCCGTTTAGTGCTGACCCAGAGGAAGAATGCTGAAAGAACAGATCCCTTGTGGTCTGGTGTGACTCGATTCCTGCTACAGGAAGACCTTATTCTTACTGTGAAGCCACCAGCACCTATCAGTGACTTTGTTATGAACCAAGAATTACTGTATCGCGTAACCGAGCTGGGAACGCCTAGTAGACGGGCATACCAGTTAGTAATTCCTCAGTCACTAGTAAAAGTAGCTTTACAGCTAATTCACGATGCACCAGGTGTTGCACACCCTGGTATGGACCGTTCGATTAAACAAGCAAGATTGAAGTACTTTTGGCCTCGTATGGCAACTGATATTACCGAGTATGTTAAGAAGTGTAGTGTTTGTATGAAACACAAGGGTAATATCAACGGTCCCAATCCTATCCAGATGTATCCCACTACTAGTGAGCCATGGGAAAGAGTTGCAATAGATCTGCTAACTAATTTTCAATGTACAACGCAAGGCAATAAACATCTGTGTGTGATGGTCGATCATTTCACCAGATATTGTGAGTTAGTTCCTATTCCAGACAAGACTGCCGAGACAGTAGCTAAAGCGTTTAAGGAACGTATAATCTGTAGACACACCACTCCTAAATCCTTAGTATCCGATAATGGAGGTGAATTTTGTAATGAGATCCTAGAAAACTTGTGTAAACTTTACAAGATTACAAAATCAACCATTGTTCCGCACCATCCTGCCAGTAATGGGTTAGCAGAAAGAACTAATAAGAAAGTCCTTGACATTTTGAGAGCTACCATCAATCCCAATAGTGTAACCTGGGATGAAGTCATTCCTGATGTTCAATGTGCTATAAATTCTGCTTTCAATGCTTCTATAGGTGATACGCCGCATTACGCCTTGTATGGTGTTGACAAGCGTTTGCCTTATGAGTTGTTATATTCTAATCCAAAACCGTCGTATAACCCTGATGATTTCATAGCAACTCGTACCAGCCAAGCTCAGAGTGTTTTCAGAAGAATACGTGAAACACTTCATAAGTCAACAGCAGAATTTACTAGAGTAACTAATACTAAAGCCAAACCGACTAAAGTTCAAGTAGGGTCCAGAGTCATGCTGTTCAACTTTAATAAAACGTCAGCAATGCCAAAACTCGATCAAAAGTTCGTTGGTCCTTATAGAGTAGTCGAACATATTAATGGCAACAAGTATAAAGTTAGAGAAATTAGCACGGGTCAGTTTAAAGAATCGCATTTAGATCATATGAAGTTAGTATGCGATGATGATGACGAAGTCCCTGTCACCCCTAATAATCAGACAAGTGAGACAGAATCTGATAATTCTCCTGTTGCTGTACCCTCTACCTCTAATGATCAGTCAGATCAACCTGAATGTCGTTATTCCCTACGTACACGCCAAGTGTTGAGAAGTCCTCAAGTATCATTTGTAGATACCAGTGTAGATCCTCCTCAATCAGAAGTTGAGTTACCTATTGTAACAGAGTTTGATCCACCCAGAGATGATAATTATACAGCCTATATCAATCTCACCCTAGCAGAGTTGGGGTTAAATGTAAATAACTTGTATAGATAAATATGTAGTAAGCGTGATACCCTCATCACCTTACTCTTCTCTCTGTTCACTTTCAACTTTCTACCTTTACACACCCTCCCAAACTCGTCCACTAACCTTTGCAACTTTTCTTTAGAATCTCCCATAAGCACAATATCATCAGCAAAAAGTAACTGTGTCAACTCACATTTTGTATTTGATTACCCATAATTTAATCCCACCCCTCCCCAACACCCCAGCATTTACTTCTTTTACAACCCCATCTATAAGTATATTAAACAACCATGGTGACATTACACATCCCTGTCTGAGACCTACTTTTACCGGGAAGTAATCTCCCTCTCTCCTACATACCCTAACCTGAGCCTCACTATCCTCATAAAAACTCTTTACAGCATTCAGTAACCTACTACCTATTCCATACACTTCCAACATTTGCCACATTGCACCCATATTCACTCTATCTTAGACTTTTTCTAAATCCATAAATGCAATGAAAACTTCCCTACCTTTATCTAAATACTGTTCACATACATGCTTCAATGTAAACACTTGATCTACACATCCCCTACCCACTCTAAAGCCTTCTTGCTCATCTGCAATCCTACTCTCTGTTTTACCTCTAATTCTTTCAATAATAACCCTAACGTACACTTTACCTGGTATACTCAGTAAACTTTTTTTTTTTTCAACAAGTCGGCCGTCTCCCGCCAGGGTGACCCAAAAAGAAAGAAAATCCCCAAAAAGAAAATACTTTCATCATCATTCAACACTTTCACCTCACTCATACATAATCACTGTCTTTGCAGAAGCGCTCAGATATGACAGCTGAGAATAAGTCCCTCCCAACTGTCACTATCCCAGACCCTTCCTTTAACTCTTTCAGGGTCACGAGGCCCTCTCCCAAACTCGTTCACAGGGTCGCAAATTTTTCGGAAAAAAAAAATTATTTTTTTCTTATGAAATGATAGAGAATCCTTTTCCGATCATAATGACACCAAAAGTATGAAATTTGATGAAAAACTAACGGAATAATGCTTTCGCAAATTTAGCGGTATCGACAATGTTTACGCAACGGCGATTTCGCGCACTTTGAGCCCTATTTTCAGCCAATTCCAATGTTTCAGTCTACCAAAATTTTAGCTATTTTGCTACAATTCCATTTGTTCTATCAATTGAGTACAAGAAACCGCCAATTTACCGATTTGAACTACCCTATAAGGTGGTCTGAAATTGGCAATTTGGCCAATTTCACACAAATTTCAAAATAGGGTCCAGAATAAACGAGACAGACATTCCTGGCACTAAAATAACATTTTATCTGTTCATTAGTCACGTCTCCAGGCTCCACTTACATTACTTTTGCTTTCAATTTTGAATATTTATTCTCACAAAAAATAGAAGATTTTCTGTTATGTATACTATTGAATCATTGTAAAAATGGTATAAATAATATCAGCGCACTTGTGCAAGAATATTAGACTCACCAGTTGATGTGTATTGGATGTATGGCGTGATTTGTTTACGCTGTTTTATACCAAAAACACGGTTGGGTTTTTTTTTTTCCTCATTATGCACTGTGTGGTGCAGGATTTTTTTTATACTGCGCACACTGACCGCACAGACCCATTCTCTCACATCTAGGCCTACCAGCCTGTTTCCACTTGATTTGAGGGTGCTAGAATTTAGGCGTACTAGTACGTCGAAAACCCTGGTGCGTAAGCCGTACTAGTACAGCCAAAACCCTGAAAGCGGTAAAGTGCAGGCATTGTACTTCCCATTTCCAGGACTCAAGTCCAACTAAATCAATTAACTGGTTTCCCTGAATCCCTTCACAAAATGTTACCCTGCTCACACTCCAACAGCTCGTTTTGTCTCCATTCACTCCTATCTAACACGCTCACACATGCTTGCTGGAAGTCCAAGCCCCTCGCCCACAAAACCTCCTTTACCCCTCCCTCCAACCTTTCCGAGGACGACCCCTACCCCGCCTTCCTTCCCCTACAGATTTATACGCTCTCCAAGTCATTCTACTTTGATCCATTCTCTCTAAATGACCAAACCACCTCAACAACCCCTCTTCAGCCCTTTGACAAATACTTTTAGTAACTCCACACCTTCTCCTAATTTCCACACTCCGAATTTTCTGCATAATATTTACACCACACATTGCCCTTAGACAGGACATCTCCACTGCCTCCAGCCGCCTCCTCGCTGCAGCATTTGCAACCCATGCTTCACACCCATATAAGATTGTTGGTACCACTATACTTTCGTACATTCCCTTCTTTGCCTCCATGGATAACGTTTTTTGTCTCCACAGATACCTCAACGCACCACTCACCTTTTTTCCTTCATCAATTCTATGGTTAACCTCATCCTTCATAAACCCATCCGCTGACACATCAACTCCCAAATATCTGAAAACATTTACTTCTTCCATAATCCCTCTCTCCAATGTGATATCCAATTTTTCTTTATTTAAATCGTTTGATACCCTCATCACCTTACTCTTATCTATGTTCACTTTCAACTTTCTACCTTTATACATTTATTAAACAAAAATACCAACACTATATCCCCCATGCTTTTAACATTTCTGTCATGATCCCGCCAGTTCCAGCTGCTTTACCCCCTTTCATTTTACGTAATGCCTCACACACATCCCCCACACTCGCCTCCTGCTCTTCTTCACTCCTAAACGATGTTACACCTCCCTGGCCAGTGCATGAAATTACCGCCTCCCTTTTTTCATCAACATTTAAAAGTTCCTCAAAATATTCCCGCCATCTACCCAATACCTCCAGCTCCCCATCTACTAACTCCCTTACTCTGTTTTTAACTGACAAATCCATTCGTTCCCTAGGCTTTCTTAACTTGTTTATCTCACTCCAAAATTTTTTCTTGTTTTCAGCAAAATTTCTTGACAGTTATCAGTACGTATATAATATATGCCCCTTACCAAGATATCGTTCCATCATTGTTCTAACCACATCACCAGAGATACCCAATAACTTCCTGGTATCTTGCAATGTATTACTTCCATTGTACACAATAATATCCAATACAAGACCACTGTAGCAATCACAAAGTACAATCAACTTTATACCAAGGCGTTTCCTCTTGCTTGGTATATACTGCTTGAACGACAGTCTACCTTTGAACAAAATCAAAGACTCATCAATAACAAACTTCCTGAAGGGATAAAAATACATACTGAATTTGTTTCAAATACATAAACACATTCCTAATCTTATATAACCTGTCTTTTCTGTCAGGGCTAGTTTTATCTGAGAAGTGTAGCATACATAATAGTAGCACAAATCGATTCACTGGTATTATATCGCTAAAAGCTGGGATTGCATTCAGGCGGTCTGTCGACCAGTATGATTTGACACTGTGCTTATACACATGTAGCATAAGCATTATTGTGGCAAAGAAAAGATACATATCAGCCACAGTTGTCTCTTTCCACTGGTGTAGGCGTGATCTTGGTGAAAGAATTGTGTTTGCCATGGTGTACTCATAGTTTGTGTTGCTTTCCCTGACAATAATTTCCATCAGGGGTTCGTCAAAGAATAACTCGAAACATTCCAGTTCAGTAGCATTGTTCCCAAGTGTACAAGATGGCCATATTCCACTTTGACTTTCATCAAAGTGATGGGGATTGGGAACAAAATTGGCAGCTTCCTGCCAATCCCAGGTGCGGTCTACTGGTGGATACTAGATATTGACAGGTTTAACAAAAAAAGGCACAATACCATGACTGGAACAATACACACACAACCTGCACATAGAAGAGAGGAGCTTATGACGACGTTTCGGTTCGACTTGGACCATTCACAAAGTTGGACCGAAACGTCGTCTTAAGCTCCTCTCTTCTATGTGCGGGTTGTATGTGTATTGACAGGTGGTTGTGGAGGTTGGTGTGGTGGGTGGGTGGGTGAGGGTGGGCTTTGTTGTAGCTGAGCTGACTCAGTAGAGTAGGTACCAGCATGGGCCGCTGCTGGTGCCTCATGGTGCATGGCACCATGACGCATGCACTTTATTCATCCCCATTGTAACATCATCATCTTCATTTTCACTATCTGTTCCTGTTGTACGACCATGGGATGTACTCCTTACCCTTGGAATAGCATATGGCACATTACCAGAGCGCATGTTGCGTCGTACATATTGACACTTCACTGGAGAATATTCCACTTCACTCTCGCTACTGGAACTGTTTTCAAGAGCTTGGAGATCATATTCACTATCACTATCATCAGCACTGCTCACATCTGAGTCCTGGACATGGGAAAATACGAGTTTTCCTCTTTCATTCTGGTACAATTGGACGTGAACAAGACGGCCCAGTACCAGAGGTGGAAGGTTGAGGGTCGTCTGGGTTTTCATCACTATTACCGCTATTATGTTCATTATTTTCAGTCACAAACTCCTTGAAACCCTGAAATTCTTCTTCACTGACACTTCTATCTGTGTTTGAACTGTCACTTGGGAACAAAAAGTTCCAATTCGCCAAGGAGTGAGGTGTTTCTTACCACGAGGCATGGTGAACAAGGCGTACTGAAATGGCATTCCCACAATGCACCACTGGCTCAACGATTTTTTTTATACTGCGCACACTGACAGCACAGACCCATTCTCTCACATGTAGGCCTATCAGCTTTCTCCCGCTCGATTTGAAGGTGCTAGAATTTACGCATATAAGCGTGTGTAAGCATGTTAGATAGGAGTGAATGGAGACAAATGGTTTTTGGGACCTAACAAGCTGTTGGAGTGTGAGCAGGGTAATATTTAGTGAAGGGATTCAGGGAAACCGGTTATTATAGATTTAGCCGGACTTGAGTCCTGGAAATGGGAAGTACAATGCCTGCACTTTAAAGGAGGGGTCTGGGATAGTGACAGTTTGGAGGGACTATTCTAAACTGTAGTATCTGAGCGCCTCTGCAAAGACAGTGATTATGTATGAGTGAGGTTAAAGTGTTGAATGATGATGAAAGTATTTTCTTTTTGGGGATTTTCTTTCTTTTTGGGTCACCCTGCCTCGGTGGGAGACGGCTGACTTGTTGAGAAAAAAAAAAGTATGTGACCAACCCCTGCTGTTATGACATACATGTACATGACCAACCCTGAAAGGGTTAAAAGATGACCCCAGTAGCTGAAGCTCAATTTCCACAAACTTAACTAGGTAATTACATGTATAAACTTTGATAAGGCTTTGTGACATGAGTGTAGTAACTAACCTGCACCAAACATTCCACCAATATAAGCATGCCTTTCATCAAAGCCCTTTTGCACAATGGCAGAAATAAAAGGAGAGCCATGGAAAAGCATTCTTTCTGTGGACTGCCCATTACTTTCTTCTGCCACTTCCCGCCTCCGATGTGCATAGCGCTCCCATAAACGTTTATTTCTAACCTTTTGAATCTGAAGAAATAAAAAAGAAAATGGATAAGTACAAGAATAATCAGAGTTCATATGTTTCACACAAATAAAAACAAATGATTCAGCAAAAGGGTAATCAGTAAGCATATTGGTGTCTGGAGAAAGCTACACTTTGATACAACTGCCATCAAAGGCTTAAAATAAACATGCATGAACAAAGCCAACTCATGAAAGATGAAAGATTCCATGGAGGACTCATCATGATAGAAGTGTTGACAATGATGATATCAGGATATCAAGTAGTTAAGGATAAAAGAAGGAAAAGAAATGAGAAATGGCTAGAGCACCAATGTAGCCAGGCTTACATGACTTATAATCAAACAGGGTGACAAGATCTTTCTCAAGGAATATAAGTGAGAGACCGGACTTTCCTGACAACACTCAGTTTGCTGGGTGACTCATTTCCAGTACTGAGGGCTATCATACCTTGAAAGAATCTTTGCGTATTAATTACCACTGCTTCTCAACAACTTCTGGTTCTATCTCTCTCCTTGATGATGAATTTGGCCCTTTTTCCAGCCATAAGTTATGAATGTTTGTCTTGGTGGATGACACATGCTTTGCCGGTGTTTCGAATTCTTCAAATGTATTGGTGTAGGTAGGACAACTCTTAAATTGTTTTACATGATGGTAGGATTGCTGGTGTCTTTTTTCTGTCTCATAAACATGCAAGATTTCAGGTACATCTTGCTACTTCTACTTACACTTAGGTCACACTACACATTCATGTACAAGCATATATGTACACACCCCTCTGGGTTTTCTTCTATTTTCTTACTAGTTCTTGTTCTTATTTCCTCTTATCTCCATGGGGAAGTGGAACAGAATTCTTCCTCCGTAAGCCATGCGTGTCGTAAGAGGCGCCTAAAATGCCTGGAGCAAGGGGCTAGTAACCCCTTCTCCTGAATAAATTACTAAATGTAAAAGGAGAAACTTTTGTTTTTCCTTTTGGGCCACCCTGCCTCGGTGGGAAACGGCTGACGTGTTGAAAGAAAAGAAAAAAAGGACAACTCTTAGCATGTACATTCAACAGCATAAAAAACTGAGATGGAAAGAAATAATCCCTGTAATATAATATGAAAATAATAATTCAAATTATTTCTTTCCACAAACTGGCCGTATCCCACCGAGGCAGGTGGCCCAAAACGAAAAACGAAAGTTTCTCTTCTTAAATTTAGAAATACATATAGGAAAATGCTCCCAGCATTTTAGTTGTCTCTTACAACACACATGGCTTATGGAGGAAGAATTCTGTTCCATTTCCCCATGGAGATAAGAGGAAATAAACAAGAGCTAGTAAGAAAATAGAAGAAAACACAGAGGGGTGTGTATATATATGCTTGTACATGCATGGGGAAGTGGAACAGAATTCTTCCTCCGTAAGCCATGTATGTCGTAAGAGGCGACTAAAATGCTGGAAGCAAGGGGCTAGTAACCCCTTCTCCTGTATATATTACTAAATGTAAAAGGAGAAACTTTCGTTTTTCCTTTTGAGCCACCCCGCTTCGGTGGGAAACGGCCAACGTGTTGAAAGAAAGAAAGAAAGAAGACATGCATGTGTAGTGTGACCTAAGTGTAAGTAGAAGTAGCAAGATGTACCTGAAATCTCACATGTTTATGAGCAGAAAAAAGACACCAGCAATCCTACCATCATGTAAAACAATTACAGGCTTCCGTTTTACACTCACTTGGCAGGACGGTACTAACTCCCTGGGCAGCTGCTGTCTACCAACCTACTACCAAGGACAATTCAAATTACCTTAACAATATTATACTTGGCGAAGACTCCTCCTGCATGACCATTATCTCTATGTTCTCGTATAGTGGCTTGCATCTCCTCCTCCACTGCAATAAATTCTCTGTCCTCTCGACAAAGGTCAAGCAGTAAAGTACCCTGAGATGATCCATTCCCACCATTATTACTACTACATCCACTCCCTACTAGGCCATCTGTTGATAGAAAATTTATTAGTAAAACAAAATTAAAAACAATAATAATAATAATAATTCAAAATCACCAATAATAATTCAAAATTACAATAATTTAAAAGTGAACATCTTAGGAAATTTCATATTAAGATCAAGTCAAAATATTATAAATGAACCATAATGATGAAATTCATAAATCATGCCATAGAACTGTTACAATTAAAAATATAAAAAATTATACAAAGTAATCATTTTCACACACAAAACAAATTCTTACTATGTTGAATAAGCAACTTCTCAACGCCCTTGAGCAGCTTATGTCGGTGGCCATATGCATTGATCCCTATAGTTTTAAGCTCTTCATGACCCATTTCTGCTAAGATATCCAATGTTATGTCCTCTCTTTCAAATATATCCCGCAGGTGTTCCAGACCTAAACTGTGAGTGGGGTAAAAAATTAAGGCAAATTTGTAACTGTGTTCTGAACAGGGTCTACCACATAACAGAATATATACGTACTGTAAAAATAATACGTATATATAAATTTGGAAGGGCATATAAGAAAAAAAAATTAAAAGTGAACATAGAAAAAAGGAAGGTGATGAGGGAAACAAAAAGTTCTAGGCACAGATTAGATTTTTAGATTTAGCTACCGAAGTGGCTAGTTTATTGTGCACCTCATATCCATCCTGTGGATGGTAGAACAAGACCATATGGATACACCAAAGGCCTACAAACTAGGCCCCAAAAGGGTTAACAGGAGTACATCTGGATTTATATCTACAGTTCACTTATCTGTCACAAGCAAATTTAGGAGATTTGCTTAATATATCTGGTATTTTATTTTCATTAATAAGATATCTTGACATGTCACATTGGTTATTATACCATTTATCTCTATATTCCTCAATAAGTGGACAATTAAGCATCTAGGCAAAGATAGACTGAATATCACATTTGAGGGAGGGAGCATAGAGAAAGTGAATGGATTTTGATATCTGGGAGAGGACATAGAAGACGGGTTTACGAAAAGAAGAGCTGAATAACAGAATAGTTAAGGCAACAATAATTGGGTGGTGTGTTGAGGCATCTGTAGAAAGAAAGAAATTTATTTTGAAGGCAATAAAAAAGAAAATGTACAGGAGAGCCCCACTTATATAGCAGGTTAGGTTCCGGGCTACTTACGCTGTAAAGCAAAAATTGCTGTAAAGTGAAATACAGCCTTTTTTTTACTTTCAAATGCAAATAAAATCCTGATAACATGTTTACACTATCATATATTAAGTTAGCAATATAGCTAGGCCTAAAAAAGGCATATACAATACACACATTACTTACCTTAAAATATTTTCGTCCTTAGCTTATAGCGAGTAGTGGATATATATTTATTGCAGGAAGTCTGAATAAATGAAGAATGGGTATAATTGAAAAACCACTGCATTAGCAAAATACTGTAAAGTGGGGCCTACCTGTATCAACACTTTTATACAGGTGTGAGGCATGGGTGTTGAATGTAGCAGTGAGGAGGCAGCTCGAGGCAATGGAAATGTCATGTTTGAGAGCAATGTATAATGTAAATATCATGCAGAGTCAGGAGCATATAAATTAACAGGGTCTGTGGGATTACCAAGGGTATATATATAATTCAGAGGGATGAGAAGAGGTTACAGAGGTGGTTTGGGAATGTAGAGAGGATGGGGAGGGATAGGATGAAGAAGAGGGCATATAACTCTGGGGTGGAATGCAGGTGGGAAGGGGTCATTTCAGCAGTGGTTGGAGGGAGAGGGTAAAAGAGGCATTATGTTTGGTATATTGCTGGTGTGGTTAGTTTCTATTTTTGTACAACTGTATTAAGTATATAATGTGAACTTTCATATTACTCTTTTTAAAAGTTGTTCAATATTTTTCTCTATTGTTTTTGGATGTGCACATCTAACAAGACAACAGCTGAATGAATGATGGTATACTGATATTCTCATATGAAATGTGCAGCTTTGAGCTGAAAGAGAATGAATAGATTTAAACAGTGAAGAACAAAGACACAAGCACATCCATCAGAAGTTATTCCATTACTCAAACATCACAACATTGCCTCACTCTGCCATACAAGGCTTCAAGACCAGCATAACATTTAATATCCTACTAAATCAAGCAGAATAAACATGGACACTTCATTATGTAACATGAAAGATGAAAATTACCTATTGAGGAATGAGGCAATACTCATATTAACTGGTGTACCAGGCGTTGTTTCACAGCGAGAGTGATCACAGCAACCATCGCCAACACCTGGTGACGAGCACATTACTGGAGTGAAGGTTAAACTGGCACCAGACGGCATCATTACGGTTTCAACTGAAAAAAATACTCATTTGATGACCTTAATAATGCAAGGAACATTTTATAAAATTTAAATTCACAACAAACCCACAATTTGGAGAAAAACCCTAGATGATGTTCAGTCCATCCTGGGCTATTATCAACTTCTGAGCACCATAAGAGAGAAAAGGAAAGAATGGTAGAAAACAGATCAGGTGAAGATATGAAAAGAAAATCAAGGTTACAACATTTTAACATGAATAGAAATAGAAACAAACCATTTTCAAACAAGTAAATACAGTGGAACCCCAGTTTTTGTACACCTCACCTTCCATGTAAAACCACAGTTATTCTCCATAAAATGTATTTTTTGATAATATTTCCCATAAGAAATAATGTAAATCCAATTAATCCATTCCAGACACCCAAAAATATTAACAAAAAAACATTTTATGGAGAATAACTGTGGTTTTACACGCAAGCTGCGCCGTACGAAAACCGGGGTTCCACTGTAATGACTACTTACTAACTTAAGATTTTTTTTTTCCCAACAAGTTGGCTGTCTCCCACCGAGGCAGGGTGACCCAAAAAGAAAGAAAATCCCCAAAAAGAAAATACTTTCATCATCATTCAACACTTTCACCTCACTCATACATAATCACTGTCTTTGCAGAGGCGCTCAGATACGACAGCTGAGAATAAGTCCCTCCCAGCTGTCACTATCCCAGACCCCTCCTTTAAAGTGCAGCCATTGTACTTCCCATTTCCAGGACTCAAGTCCAACTTAATCAATTAACTGGTTTCCCTGAATCCCTTCACAAAATATTACACTGCTCACACTCCAACAGCTCATCAGGTCCCAAAAACCATTTGTCTCCATTCACTCCTATCTAACATGCTCACACAGGATTGCTGGAAGTCAAAGCCCCTCGCCCACAAAACCTCCTTTACCCCCTTCCTCCAACCTTTTCGAGAACGACCCCTACCCCGCCTTCCTTCCCCTACAGATTTATAAGCTCTCCAAGTCATTCTACTTTGATCCATTCTCTCTAAATGACCAAACCACCTAAACAACCCCTCTTCAGCCATCTGACTAATACTTTTAGTAACTTCACACCTCCTCCTAATTTCCACACTCCGAATTTTCTGCATAATATATACACCACACATTGCCCTTAGACAGGACATCTCCACTGCCTCCAGCCGCCTCCTCGCTGCAGCATTTGCAACCCATGCTTCACACCCATATAAGAGTGTTGGTACCGCTATACTTTCGTACATTCCCTTCTTTGCCTCCATGGATAACGTAGAATACAGTGGTACCTCTACTTACGAGCAAAATTCGTTCCAGTCAGCTATTCAAGTGCCGATACCGAAGGAATTTTTTCCCATAAGAAATAATGAAAATTAGGTTAGTCCATTTGAGACCCCCAAAAATACACTTACAAAAGCACCTACAAAAATATACTTACATAATTGTTAGAGTTTTGAGCTGCTCGTAAGTAGAGGTACCACTGTATATACACAGAGTCGGCCCTCCAGGTTCCTCATCCGTGGATTGAAAATATAAAAAAAAATCCAGAAAGTTCCAAAAAAAAAAAAAAATTAAATTTGCTGCACGTAAAGCACTACAGTAAATCCACGCAAATAGGGTGATTTGTAGGTAAACAATGCTCATTATTTGAGCATTGTTCGCCTCGTGTTTCATTTACCAAAGTGGGCCATAAGGTCGGTAAGAACAAATCGAGAATTCACATAATAAAGCAAAGAAGCCGAAATTCATGAAAGTGTTAGTGCTACCCCTACAATGGCAAAAAATGGTCTCTCTTGTTTGTGATAAAGTGCTTACAAAGACTGAGAAAGCATTAAGTGTGTGACTAGAGGACACATCACAGAAGCATATCCCTGATGATGGCAAAATTATGTGTGAAAAAGCACTTTGCCTTTATGAGCACTACTGTGAGGGGGTTGAGGAAAGCGAGAGGAAGGAGTTTAAGGCTAGTAAGGGATGGCTGGCTAGCTATGTAAAGTGCTACAGCCTCAAGAACTTAAAGATCATGGGAGAATCTGCATCGGCTGATGTTTAGGCAGCATCAGCGTTCCCAGAAGAGCTCAAGAAACTCATAGAAGAGAAAGTCTTCATTTGTGATGAAATGGGATTGTTCTGGAAGAAGATGCCCAATTGTACCTACATATATCCATAAGAGTGCAAAGCAGGCCCCAGGGTTCAAGGCCTGGAAAGATTGCCTCACTCTGGTGCTAAGTAGCAATGCAGCAAGTCACAAGATCAAGCCAGGCTTCGTCTACTGAGCAAACAATCCCTGGGCCCTTTAAACAAAAACAAAAATTATCTGCCTGTGTTCTGTTAACACAACAAGAAGGCTTGGGTGACGGCCATCTTGTTCATGGAATGGTTCCACCAGTGCTCCATTCCTGAAGTGAAGAAGTACAGTATGTACCTCAAAGAGAAGGGGCTGCCATTCAAGGTCCAGCCATTCCCAATCTCTGCTTCACTGACATGGAAGTGATGTTCCTGCCTCCTAACTGCTACAGCCACTTAATCAAGGCATCATCAAGTGAATTAAGGTGACTTACCCACCTCACCTTCGGGAGGAATTGTGCTGCCCTTGATGCTAACCCTGACTGTAGCATCATGGATTTATGGAAGAGCTTTACAATTGCAAAGGCTGTAGATGCTCTAAACCCCAAGACAGTCAATGCAAGTTGGAAGCCAATATGAAGTGAGGTAGTCAGTGATTTTAGGGGATTCCCCAAAACTGATGTAGAAGTCAGGAATATCTTAAATATTGCAAGGTAAATTGGTAGGGAAGGCTTCTCTGACATGATCGAGGACAACATTGGGAAACACATAGAAGAGTATAGAGAAACTCTTACCAACGAGGAACTCGATCTTCTGAAATCCTCTACAGAAGATGATCATGATGATGCAGAAGATTTAGAGGAAGCAGAGCCATCAATCTGGACACTTGAAAAATTTGCAGCAGTTTTTTCAACAGGCACAAGTGTTACAGGATATTATTGTTTGATGGAATGAAGCTCTGTAACACCCAAGAAATAACATGCCTACAACCACTGAAAGATTTGTCTGATGATGCAAAGAAAAAGAAGAAACAACTTCCTATAACAATGCTTCTAACTAAAGCATCTGCAATAGTGAAGCCTCGACTTTCAGAGCTTGAAGATCCTCAGCTCTCAACCTCCACAGATCCTCCAAAGCGTCACTGTCTGCAATCGGAACGTGACTCTTCCAACACAGATGATCTATCTGACGTCCTGTCAAAAGGTTCAAGTTAGCCTGATGTCTCACTGCTTACCTACAGTACCACACATCTCATCACCTCACCACATCAAGCACTGTAGGTACCATACAGCAATCATCATCTTCATCGTCATCAAGAGAGAAGAACCAGGGTTTTGGTGTCATCATTATTCCCTAAAAAATACAGTATAACAACTATTTACATCGGCCGACGTGTTGAAAGAAAGAAAGAACTATTTACATAGCATTTACATTGTATTAGGTATTATAAGTAATCTGGAGAAGATTTAAAGCATACAGGAGGATGTGCATAGGTTATATGCAAATACTACGCCATTTAATATAAGGGACGAGAAACCTCGGATTTTGGTATCTGTGGGGGATAATAAACCAATCCCACGTGGATACCGAGAGATGACTGTATATGGGTGTGAAGCATGGGTTGTAAATGTTGCAGCGAGGAGGAGGTTAGAGGCAGTGGAGATGTCATATCTAATGGCAATGTGTAATGCAAATATTATGCAGAGAATTTGTAGTTTGCAGATTAGGAGGAGGTGCAGAGTTACTTAAAGTATTATCCAGAGGGTTGAGAAGGAGTTGTTGAGGTGGTTTGGTCACAGAGAGGATGGGGGGCAAAATAGGATGACTTGGAGGGTATATAAATTTGTAGTGGAGGGAAGGCAGAGTAGGGGTCATCCTTGGAAAGGATGGAGGGAGGGGGTAAGAGAGGTTTTGTGTGCAAGGGGTTTGGACATCCATCAAGCGTGTGTAAGCATGCTAGATAAAAGTGGAGGCAAGTGGTTTTTATGACTTTACGTACTGCTGGAGTGTTAGCAAAGTAACATTTATGAAGGGATTCAGGGAAACTGGTTAGCCAGACTTGAGTCCTGGAGATGGGAAGTACAGTGCCTGCACTCTAAAGGAGGGGTGGCAATATTTGATGTCTGGATGGACATTTGAACTGTCGTATCTGTGCACCTCTGGCAAAAAGAGTGATAGTTTTAGTGATGGTGAAAGTTTCTTTTTCAAGTCACCCTGCCTCAGTGGGAGACAGTCAGTGTTAAAAAAAAAATAGTTCTGGGAATTACCATGCTCATAGATAAATCACAAAAAATTCAAAGACTTGCTACAAAACTACTCCCAGAGATATGAAATAAGAGTTCTTCAGATTCGAAAACATTAAAAATTCCCAGGTTGGCTAAAAGATTAAAAAATAGGAGATATGATAAACTCATTTAAGATCATAAAAGTATATACAGTGGTACCCCGAGTTTCAGCCACAATTCGTTCCAGAAGGCTGTTCGAGTGCCGTTACCAAACGAATTTGTTTCCATAAGGAATATTGTAAATTAGATTAGTCCGTTTCAGACCCCAAAAATACAATTACAAAAACACTTACAATAATACACTTATATAACTGTTCAAGTTGGGAGCTGTTCGAAACTCGGGGTACCACTGTACAGTGGAACTCCAGATTTCGTACGCAATGAATATCGTACATTTCGGATTTAGCCCACTTTTTCGGGCGAAATTTTGGTCCGGATTTCGTACCTCTGCCCGAAAATCGTACATATCAGACGTGTCCGCCCGCCCGGGACACCGCCACTCGTGTGTACATGTCTCAGTCTGGCTGTGTCACTGGTCGAGTGAGCATTACATCACGCGTTCATCCAAAACATTTTGTAACAATCCATTGCTTTTTGTGCTTAACTATTGAGTGCGACTGCGAAATAAGCCACTGTGGGCCCAAAGAAAGTCCTTATGGAGGGGGATTCCCCTTCCAAACAATAAGCTCTCCTCTCTCTCCCCTCCTCGCCTTCTTCCATACGCCAACAAGAGTCTTCAATAAAGGTATGTAATAGTGATTGAAATGTTCATTTATCCATTTCATTAGTGCTTTATATTTATTTCTCATTGTTTTCTGTATGTAAAACTAGTTATTCTTTAAAAAAAATATTTTTTGTTAATATTTTTGGGTGTCTGGAACGGATTAATTGTACTGTACAGTCAACCCCCGGTTCTCGTTATTAATCCGTTCCCGAGGGTCCGTCGAACACCGATTTGGACGAACTCCGATTCTATTTTCCCCATTTGTTAATATTTTTGGGTGTCTGGAACGGATTAATTGTACTGTACAGTCAACCCCCGGTTCTCGTTATTAATCCGTTCCCGAGGGCCCGTCGAACACCGATTTGGACGAACTCCGATTCTATTTTCCCCATAAGAAATAATGGAAATAAAATTAATCCGTTCCAGACATCCAAAAGTATTAAAATAAAATATTTTTTTACAACATATAGACATTCAATTACACACAATTTTATGAGAAATAAAGAAATAATAGTACAATAACATGTCACTTACATTTATTGAAGAGTTGTTGATGTGTGGAAGACGGGAGGAGGGGAGAGGATGGAGTAGTATGCTAGTGTTTGGAAGGGGAATCCCCTTCCATTAACACTGCAGGTGCCAAGTTCTTTTCTGGGGTTACTGGCCTTTTTCTTTTAATGCCACTAGGACCAGCTTGAGAGTCACTGGACCTCTCTCTCACAAAAAATCTGTCCAGGGAGCTCTGTGTCTGGCAGTTCTTTAAAATGTCCCTAAAATGTGACAAGACATGGTCATTAAACATGTCGCATACACGGCCTGCAACAGCTTGGTTAAGGTGATAATCATCCAAAAAGCCTTGCACATCAGCCCATTTGGCACAGATCTCCATAATCCTTGAAGAAGGCACCTTCTTCCATCTGTGTTCCACCTCCTCCTCCTCTGGACCATTTTCCTGAACTGTGGTCTGTTGTTGCTGTTGCTGTTGAAGCTCTTGCAGATCTTCAGTGGTTATCTCTTCATTGTGCTCCTCCACCAACTGTTCCACATCCTCGGTACAAACATCCAAACCCCATGGACTTGGCCAGTTCCAATATTTCTTGCACAACAGGCTCAGGTTCAGGGTTCTGAGGCTCAACCCCAAAACTTTCAAAATTCCTCTCTAGGACACAGTCTGGCCACAATTTTCTCCAGGCCGAGTTCAAAGTCCGGGTAGTCACTCCCTCCCAAGCCTTACCTATAAGGTTTACACAATGCAGGATACTGAAATGATCTTTCCAAAAGTCTTTTAGGGTCATATTCATGTCTGTGGTCACATCAAAGCCCTTTTGAAACATTGCTTTGGTGTAAAGTTTTTTAAAGTTGCAAAAGACCTGCTGGTCCATGGGCTGGAGGAGAGGAGTGGTATTAGGGGGCAAGAACTTCACTTTGATGAACTTAAAGTCCACAGTTTGCTCTGTCAAGTCTGGAGGATGACAAGGAGCATTGTCCATTATCAGGAGGCACTTAAGTGGCAAATTATTTTCCTCAAGATATTTCCTCACACTGGGGCCAAACACTTCATGGAACCAATCACAGAAAATTTCCCTAGTGACCCATGCCTTATTGTTAGACTTCCACATCACACACAAATTAGACTTGGCGACACCGCATCTCTTAAATGCTCAGGGATTTTCAGAATGATACACCACTAAAGGCTTCACTTTAAAATCACCAATGGCATTGGCACAAAGCATAAGAGTTAGCCTGTCTTTCATAGGCTTATGTCCTGGGAGTGCCTTTTCCTCCTTTGTAATGAAGGTCCTGTTTTGCATTTTCTTCCAAAACAGGCCTGTTTCGTCACAATTGAACACTTGTTGGGGTTGGAATTGTTCAGCCTCTATGTACCCCACGAATTCATTCACGTAATTTTCAGCCGCACTTTTGTCAGAACTGGCTGCCTCACCATGCCTCACAACACTATGTATGCCACTTCGCTTCTTAAATCTGTCAAACCAGCCTTTGCTGGCTTTAAATTCATTCACTTCAGCACTCGTTGCAGGCATTTTCTTAACGAGATCAGGTGCCTTGCTTTTTCACATATTATCGCCTGCGAAACACTATCTCCTGCTAATTGTTTCTCGTTGATCCACAACAACAACAAAGTTTCCACTTGTTCCAGCACTTGAGATCTCTGTTTTGTGACCATACTTGCACCTTTCGCAACAACAGCATTCTTGATTTCCTTTCTCTTGGCCATAATGGAAGAGATGGTTGAATGGGATTTGCCATAGAGCCTGGCCAGCTCAAGTGATATGCACTCCACTTTCATATTTTGCTATCATCTCCTTCTTCAATTCTACCGTATTTCTGACATTCTTTACCACAGGCTTGGCACTAGGAGCTTTCTTGGGGCCCATGGTGGCTTATTTAGCAGTTGCAAGCACTAAAAACAGTGGAATAATGACAATATACTGGTATGAATGCGTGGGTGGCATGGGTGGTGGTCGCTCGCTTGTAAACAATAGCACACTGACGCTGAGTGGAGTGCCCAGGCCCAGCTGGGCCACGCATACGCGTCCGGGACGAATCACCAACTCCGAGCTGATTCATTAATACTGAGCCAAAATTCTCGTTAAAAAAACGGTCGAACACCGATTTGGACGAACACCGACGTCGTTGAACACCGGGGGTTGACTGTATTTACATTATTTCTTATGGGAAATATTACTTCACTTTTCATACGTTTCAGATTTTAACCGACCTTCTGGAACAGATTAAGTACGAAATCCGGGGTTCCACTGTACTAAATTTGAAAAAAAAAAAAAAATTATGACAAGGACTTCTTAGTACCACAAGTAAGAAAAACAAAAATGCCACATCTTTAAGTCAAGAAAAAACCTGATGACACGAGAAAGCATTTCTCCACAAATAATGTGGTAAAAAGTTTGCTGAAATAACAGCCAGAAGGTAGGCAGTATGTGATACAACCACTGAAAACTAAAATTACATGACAAACTAAATACTGAGGATGAGACCTATTAACACAACTCTGTTCCTGTAGCTATAAAATTAGATACGTAATTACAAACAGGTAATCACATGCAACACCTACCCAGTCATCCTTCACATCCCTTCACTAATCATGTTAAAACTTTTGATTCCTGTCTCATTCAATATTCATTTCATTATACAGTCTCTCCTCACTTAGTGACGGAGTTACATTCCTAAAAGTAGGTTGGTAAACGAATTGGTTGTTAAGTAAAGAGCATACTATATTGGTAGTGGGTTTGTGTCAACCATCTTTAGATATTGTTTTAATGTCACCTTTGCACCATTTATAAAAATTTTAGTATATTTTTAAATGTTTATACAGTAGTGTACTGTATATTGTTAATAAACAGAACAGAGGAAATCAGCTGTAATATACATTACTTATGTATGTATACTGGTCAGAGAGCTGGTCGTAAGTCCGGATGGTCGTTAAACAAGTACATCATTAAGTGAGGAGAGACTGTATTACAATACTAATGAATGTGTTATTGCATTTAACAACTTTCTTCCAACACCATAGACTCAAGTAAAATATTATAATGCATTTCAGTCCATTAACAGAAATACCTTCAGCCCCAATATTGTTGATGGATATTAAAGATGGTGCTGGAGACACTGTTGACTGTGATGCCGCTTTGGAAGGTGTGCCTGGAGGTTTAGGTGATGAAGGAGACACTGGTGGAGGAGCTGTTCCTCCACCAGCAGGTGTTAGACTGGGTTGACTCATCATAGCATCTTGCAGTAAACTTCTTACATCATCTGCTGTTGCTAGGTGAAGGGGAGTTTGACCCTCCTACAACAAATAATTATTCTAATAAAATGTAAAAACAGTATAAACTTTTTTCCACTGGCTTAATATTGTATATCTTTACTTTGTTCCCTGAAAATGTTTAGAAGAAACACCATGTCAGGAGTACAGGCATGTGATATTTTGTTTTACAGTGCATTATAAAATCTGATTTCATAAAGAAATATACTGTATTGTAAAATAAAAAATGGAATGTGAAATATAGTATAGTTATATAGTGTAGTTATGTTTTTGTCTACCTACTTTACCTTAAATAAAAAAAAAACACAATACAGTGGACCCCCGCCTAACGAGCAAAATTCATTCCAGAAGCCTGCTCAAGTGCCATTACCGAACGAATTTACTTCCTTAAGAAATAATGTCACGTAGGTTAGTCTATTTCAGACCTCCAAAAATACACTTCCACAAGCACTTACAATATTATACTTACATAATTGTACGATTTCTGGGGTGCTCGTTAGGCGGGGGTCCACTGTACTATGAGTGAAACAATACACCAATATCCCACACGTACATGACTGAAACTTATGATGATGTTTCAGTCCAACTTGGACCATTAAGTTTAAAGTTGCCCTTCCTACAAGGAGTGACTCAAAATGAATGCAAATCATTTAGTTTTCTTGAAAATTCTGAAAATATCTTGAACAATATTTAGATAAAGGTAGGGAAGTTTTCACTGCATTTATGGATTTAGAAAAGGCATATGGTAGGGTGGATATGGGAGCAATGTGGCAGATGTTGCAAGTGTATGGAATAGGTAGTAAGTTACTGAATGCCGAAAGAGTTTTTATGAGGATAGCGAGGCTCAGGTGCTCGGGTGTTGGCAAGAGGTGGTGTGGGGTTAAAAGATAAAGAATCTAACACAAAGTGGGAGTTGTCACAGTTGCTCTTTGCTGATGACACTGTGCTTTTGGGGGATTCTGAAGAGAAGTTGCAGAGGTTGGTGGATGAGTTTGGTACGGTATGTAAAAGAAGGAAATTAAAAGTGAATATAGGAAAGAGTAAGGTGATGAAGATAACAAAAAAATTAGATAACGGAAGATTGGATATCAGATTGGAGGGAGAAAGTATGGAGGAGGTGAATGTGTTCAGATATTTGGGAGTAGATGTGTCAGGATGAGGTGAATCAGAATTAACGAGAGGAAAAAGGTGAGTGGTGCACTGAGGAGCTTGTGGAGACAGAGAACTTTATCCATGAAAGCAGAGAGAGGAATGTATGAGAGTATAGTTATAGCAACACTCTTGTATGGGTGCGAGACATGGGTTGTGAATGTTGCAACAAGGAGAAGGCTGGAGGCAGCGGAGATGTCATGTCTGAGGGCATGTGGTGTGAATACAGTGGTACCCCGACTTACGATGTTATCATCTCGTTATTTTCGATAACCGATATTTATAACGTAAGAAATTTGATTGTGACTTACGATGTTTGCTTCGTCTACCGACATTCGTACCGGACGTGTCCGCTTGGCGCCCAGCTGAGCGCGCACTCCAGGGAGCGTCAGTGCTATTGTTTACAAGCGAGAGCGACCACCCACCCACACCCACGCATTCATACCAGTATATTGTCATTATTCCACTGTTTTTAGTGCTTGCAACTGCTAAATAAGCTACCATGGGTCCAAGGAAAGATCCTAGTGCTAAGCCTGTGGTAAAGAATGTGCAGGGAGTGAAGCATTTATGCAGGGAGTGTAGCATTTATGCAGGGAGTGTAGCAGGCATGCAGGGAGTGTAGCAGGCATGCAGGGAGTGTAGCAGGGATGCAGGGACTGTAGCAAAGATGCAGAGAGTGTAGCAGGATGCAGGGAGTGTAGCAGGGATGCAGGGAGTGTAGCAGGGATGCAGGGAGTGTAGCAAGGATGCAGGGAGTGTAGCAAGGATGCAGGGAGTGTAGCAAGGATGCAGGGAGTGTAGCAGGGATGCAGGGAGTGTAGCAAGGATGCAGGGAGTGTAGCAAGGATGCAGGGAGTGTAGCAAGGATGCAGGGAGTGTAGCAAGGATGCAGGGAGTGTAGCAAGGATGCAGGGAGTGTAGCAGGGATGCAGGGAGTGAAGCAAGGATGCAAGGAGTGTAGCAAGGATGCAGGGAGTGTAGCAAGGATGCAGGGAGTGTAGTAGGCATGCAGGGAGTGTAGCATTCATGCAGGGAGTGTAGCAAAGATGCAGGGAGTGTAGCAAGGATGCAGGGAGTGTAGCAAAGATGCAGGGAGTGTAGTAGGCATGCAGGAGTGTAGCATTCATGCAGGGAGTGTAGCAAAGATGCAGGGAGTGTAGCAAGGATGCAGGGAGTGTAGCAAGGATGCAGGGAGTGTAGTAGGCATGCAGGGAGTGTAGCATTCATGCAGGGAGTGTAGCAAAGATGCAGGGAGTGTAGCAAGGATGCAGGGAGTGTAGCAAGGATGCAGGGAGTGTAGCAAGGATGCAGGGAGTGTAGTAGGCATGCAGGGAGTGTAGCATTCATGCAGGAGTGAAGCAAAGATGCAGGGAGTGTAGCAAGGATGCAGGGAGTGTAGCAAGGATGCAGGGAGTGTAGTAGGCATGCAGGAGTGTAGCATTCATGCAGGGAGTGTAGCATTCATGCAGGGAGTGTAGCATTCATGCAGGGAGTGTAGCATTCATGCAGGGAGTGTAGCATTCATGCAGGGAGTGTAGCATTCAAAGAAAAGGCCAGTAACCCCAGAAAAGAACTTGGTACCTGCAGTGTTAATGGAAGGGATTCCCTTCCAAACACTAGCATACTACTCCACCTTCTCCCTCCTCCCGTCCTCCACACATCAACAACTCTTCAATAAATGTAAGTGACATGTTATTGTTCAATATTTGCATGTGTATTTAGGTATTCTTTATTAAATTTTGTATTATTTAATGTCAAAAAGTTCTAAAAAATATTTTATTTAACTACTTTTGGAAGTCTTGGACGGATTAAATTTATTTCCATTATTTCTTATGGGGAAAATTGATTCGTTTAACGATTGTTTCGCCTTAAAATATGCCCTCTCTGACGGATTAATATCGTAAGTCGGGGTACCACTGTATAATGCAGAGAATCTGTAGTTTGGAGATTAGGAGGAGGTGTGGGATTACCAAAACTATTATCCAGAGAGCTGAGGAGGGGTTATTGAGATGGTTTGGACATATAGAGAGGATAGAACAAAATAGAATGACTTCGAGAGTGTATAAATCTGTAGTGGAGGGAAGGCGGGGTAGGGGTCGGCCTAGAAAAGGTTGGAGGGAGGGGGTAAAGGAGGTTTTGTGTGCGAGGGGTTTGGACTTCCAGCAAGCGTGCGTGAGCGTGTTAGATAGGAGCGAATGGAGACAAATGGGTTTTAGGACTAGACGTGCTGTTGGAGTGTAGGCAAGGTAACATTTATGAAGGGTTTCAGGGAAACCAGCAGGCTGGACTTGATTCCTGGAGATGGGAATTACAGTGCCGGCACTCTGAAGGAGGGGTGTTAATGTTGCAGTTTTGTAGCTGTAGTGTAAGAATGCCTCTGGCAAGACAGTGATGGAGTGAATGATGATGAAAGTTTTTCTTTGTTGGGCCACCCTGCCTTGGTGGGAAATGGCCTATGTGTTAATAAAAAAAAAATAGTGAGGCTCAGGTTAGGGTGTGTAGGAGAGAGGGAGATTACTTTCCAGTAAAAGTAGGACTTAGACAGGGAAGTGTAATGTCACCATGGTTGTTTAATATATTTATAGATGGAGTTGTAAAAGAAGCAAATGCTAGAGTGTAGGAGAGAGGGGTAGGATTAAATTATGAGGAAGCAAATACAAAGTGAGAGTTGACACACATACTTTTTGCTGATGATACTGTGCTTTTGGGAGATTCTAAAGAGAAGTTGCAAAGGTTAGTGGACGAGTCTGGGAGGGTGTGTAAAGAAAGTTGAAAGTGAACATAGATAAGAGTAAGGTGATCAGGGTATCAAACAAATTAGGTAAAGAAAAATTGGGTATAACATTGGAGGGAGGGAGTATGGAAGAAGTGAATGTGTTTAGATATTTGGGAGTAGATCTGTCAGCAGATGGGTTTATGAAGGACAAGGTTAACCATAGAACTGGTGATATCTGTGGAGACAAAAAATGTTATCCATGGAGGCAAAGAAGGAAAAGTACGATAGTACAGTGGTACCAACACTCTTATATGGGTGTGAGGCTTGGGTTGTGAATGCTGCAGCGAAGAGGAAACTGGAGGCGGTGGAGATGTCTTGTCTAAGGGCAATGTATGGTGTAAATATTATACAGAGAATTCGTAGTGTGGAAATTAGGAGGTGTGGATTTACTAAAAGTATTATTCAGAGGGCTGAGGAGGGGTTGAGATGGTTTGGTTGTTTAGAGAGGATGGAGCAAAATAGGATGACTTGGAGGGTGTATAGATCTGTAGTGGAGGGAAGGAGGGATAAAAGTTGTCCTATGAAAGGATGGAGGGAGGGGATAAAAGAGGCTTTGTGTGCTTGGACATACAGCAGGCATGTGTGAGCATATTAGATAGGAGTGGAGAAGAATGGTTTTTGGGACTTGACAAGCTGTTTGAGTGAGAGCAGGGTAATATTTTGTGAAGGGATTCAAGGAAACCAGTTAGCTTTACTTGAGTCTTGGAGGTGGGAAGTACAATGCCTGCACTTTAACCCTTAAACTGTCCACACGTAGATATACGTTCACTCGCGTAGCTGACCGAACGTAGATCTACGTTTTTTTTCAAATGCTTTTAACCTTGCCACAATAAGCCTGAGTTGCCTAGAGATTAGAGAATGGGTCTGTGCACTCAGTGTGTGTAGTATTACAAAATGTGGGAATGACAAACAAAATGCACTCTTCATTTTAAAGAAAAAATAACAATTTATTTTTTTCTCAAAATACTCGGTCAGCTACGCGAGTGAACGTATATCTACGTGTGGACAGTTTAAGGGTTAAAGGGTGTGTTTGGGATATTGTGTTTGGAGTGGCATCTAAACTGTCGGATCTGCATGCCTCAGTAAAGACAATGATAGTGGGAATGATAGTGAGTGTTTTCTTTTTTTTGGGGGGAGATGGGGGTCACCCTGCCTCAATGGTGATAAGTGGTCATTTTTGGCCAGCTTCAACACTATAAAAAAAAATTCTTTTTTTTTCTTCTACTAGGAAAAATGAACCCTTTCAAACTTTAAGAAAAAAAAATTATTTTTTAATATTTTGCCACATACACACAAAATTCTATTCTTGGGTATAACACAGTTTAATGGCTAATCACAAGAAGAGTCTGGGTCCAAGAGAAGCTTAATTAAATAGCTTGACAGCAATGCCTCAGTGGTGTGGCATTTTAATGTTAGCAATGCAGAGCACTCAGATGTAAAAGGAAATTGGAGCCATCTCTGGCATTTAGATGGTTGCAATTATTCACATCTTCAATATTGTGATACTGGAAACTCACCTCAACTGCATTCATTCAATACCGGAATATGTCCTGAAGCCTCCCCACTATACATGAAAGTGAAAGTAAAATATATGAGTGCCTTGTTTGTTTAATAAGTTTAACCCTTTGAGTGTCAGTCACGTACTTGTACGTCATTGCAGTCAGATCGGTCATGTACTTGTACGTCATTGCAGTCAGGGTCGGTCACGTACTTGTACGCGTAAATTCTAACGCCTTCAAATCTGGTGGAAGAAAGCTGGCAGGCCTACATATGAAAGAATGGGTCTGTGTAGTTAGTGTGCGCAGTATAAAAAAAATTCTGAAGCACGCAGTGCATAATGAGAAAAAAAAACTCCAACCGTGTTTTTGGTTTAAAACAGCGACTTTCGAGTGTATTTTCGTATGGTATTTATGGTTGTATTCTCGTTTTCTTGGTCTCATTTGATAGAATGGAAGATATATTAGAGAAATAGTGATAATTTTTATTGGTTTCCCGATGCCAAAAACCTTGAAATTGAGCTCAAAGTAGCGAAAATGTTCGATTTTTGCCAATATTCAAGAGTAAACAAATTTTGCCACGCGTCCAATACACGTCAACTGGTGAGTCTAATATTCTTTCACAAGTGCGCTGATATTATTTATACCATTTTTACAATGATGCAGTAGTATACATAACAGTAAATTTTCTATTTTTTGTGAGAATAAAAATTCAAAATGAAAAGAAAAAGTAATATAAGAGGGGCCTAGAGACGTGACTAATGAACAGATAATACGCACCAGATGGTGGGTCTAATATACGTTCACAAATGTGGTGATATTATTTGTACAATTATTACAATATTGCATAACAGTAAATCTTCCATTTTTTTGTTTGAATAAAAATTCATTATGTGAATAAAAAATCTAAATGGAATTCATTTGTAAAGACTGAATACGTAACTAATGAACAAAGGAAATGTTAGTTTAGTGCCAGGAATGCCTGCATTGTTTATTATGCACTCTATTTTGAAATTGGAATATTTTGAAATTTGAGTTAAATTGGTTAAATTACCAATTTCCAATCACTTTATTTTGTAGTTGAAACAGTTCACTGGGCGATTTCTTGTGCTCATTCGATAGAATAGACTGGAATAATGTAATTGGCCTAAAATGGGAGTCAAATCGGCAAAATCGCCGATGTGTAAATATCGCTGACACATCAAAATTCGCGAGAGCATAATTTCGTCAATTTTCAATCAAATTTCGTACTTTTTGTTTTATTACCTTCAGAAAAAGATTCTCTACCATTTCATAAGAAAAAATAAGAATTTTTTTTTTTAAATTCTTGGACACTGGTGCACCCCTTCCTTTAAAAATGGCCTTGGACCCTGAAAGGGTTAAAGGCAACTAAGAATGGAAAGTTGATCTCTTCTGGTGCTGTGAAGAGGAAATTTGACATGTTCCTCCAAGGCATTTGTGTTGAGTAGAGCTGTGGTACCTTGCTTGACTTAGAGCTGCAGTACCAGCATCAACAACCTGACTAATCAGGTCATCAACCAAAAAAAAAAAGGTCAAGTGAATAGTATAATACAGTGGTACCTCGAGTTACGAGCAGCTCCCAACTCGAACAATTATGTAAGTGTATTTTTGTAAGTGCTTTTGTAAGTGTATTTTTGGGGGTCTGAAACAGATTAATCTAATTTTCATTATGTATTCCTCACAGGAACAAATTCGTTCGGTATCGGCACTCGAACAGCCTTCTGGAACGAATTAAGTTCGTAACTAGAGGTACCACTGTAAAGTGATCCCTCGTGTTTCGGTGTTTCCGAATATCAGTTATTTCATGTTTCGGTTCCTTTTTTCGGTCAATGTTTCCCTCGTGTATCAGTCTTTCCCTCATGTATAGGTCCGTACCAGACCTGTCTGCCTGCCCGCGCTTGCGCGCCTTGCCGCACAGGACGCCAGTCTAGCGTTGTTAACCAATGAGAGAACATTACACAGCGCGCTCTTTCTAACATTTCACAATAAATTTTATTCTGTTTATTGCTGGTTTAGTGATTGTCACAGTGAAATAAGTCACCATGGGTCCAAAAAAGCTTCCTAGTGGCACCCCAGTGGTAGCATTCATGCAGGGAGTGTAGCAAGCATGCAGGGAATGTAGCAGGAAGGCGCAGGAAGGCAGGGAGTGTAGCATTCATGCAGGGAGTGTAGCATTCATGCAGGGAGTGTAGCATGCATGCAAGGAGTGTAGCAGGCATGCAGGGAGTGCAGCAGGCATGCAGGGAGTGTAGCAGGCATGCAGGGAGTGTAGCAGGCATGCAGGGAGTGTAGCAGGCATGCAGGGAGTGTAGCAGGCATGCAGGGAGTGTAGCAGGCATGCAGGGAGTGTAGCATTCATGCAGGGAGTGTAGCAGGCATGCAGGGAATGTAGCAAGAAGGCGCAGGAAGACAGGGAGTGTAGCATTCATGCAGGGAGTGTAGCAGGCATGCAGGGAGTGTAGCAGGCATGCAGGGAGTGTAGCAGGCATGCAGGGAGTGTAGCAGGCATGCAGGGAGTGTAGCAGGCATGCAAAGAGTGTAGCAAGAAGGCGCAGGAAGACAGGGAGTGTAGCATTCATGCAGGGAGTGTAGCATTCATGCAGGGAGTGTAGCAAGCATGCAGGAAGTGTAGCAGGCATGCAGGGAGTGTAGCAGGCATGCAGGGAGTGTAGCAGGCATGCAGGGAGTGTAGCAGGCATGCAGGGAGTGTAGCAGGCATGCAGGGAGTGTAGCAGGCATGCAGGGAGTGTAGCAGGCATGCAAGGAGTGTAGCAGGCATGCAGGGAGTGTAGCAGGCATGCAGGGAGTGTAGCAGGCATGCAGGGAGTGTAGCATTCATGCAGGGAATGGAGATTCCCCTTCCAATCACTAACCCCTTCCCCTGTCCTCCTCCCTATCTTCCAGATGCCAGCAACTCTCTTCAATAAAGGTAAGTAAATGTTATTTTAAATGTTTAATTATAAATTTATTACTTTATAATTGTTTTGTGTGTGTAAAACTATAGTACAGTGGACCCTTGAAAATCGTCTCCCTTGAGAATCGGTGAATTTGAAAATCGTCCTCTCTTTTTTGCAAAAAAATTGACTTGAAAATCGTCTGTTTCCTTGAAAAACTCTGGTCATCTGAAACGCATCCGCGTGGCCTCCCCACCGCCTGGGCACATAAACACATTGAGCGTCAGTGTGCCATTGTTTACCAGCGAGTGACCACCACCCACGCCGCCACCTACGCATTCATACCATACATTTTGTCAATATTCCATTCATTTTAATGCTTGCAACTGCTAAATAAGCTACCATGGGCCCAAAGAAAGCTCCTAGTGCCAGCCCTGTGGCAAAGAAAGTGAGAAACACAATAGAAGTTAAGAAAGAGATCATAGAAAAATATGAAAGTGGTGTACGTGTGGCGGAGCTTTCCAGGATGTATGGGAAGGCCCATTCAACCATCACTTCCATCTTGTTGAAGAAAAAGGAAATCAAGGAAGCTGATGTTGCAAAAGGGGTGAATATGCTATCAAAAATGAGATCGCAAAGAATCGAAGAAGTTGAGAAGTTGTTGCTTTTGTGGATCAGACAAAAAGAGTTAGCAGGAGATAGTGTTACACAGTCAATAATTTGCAAAAAGGCAAGGCAGTTGCATGACAATCTCATAAAGAAAAGTCCTGGAACGAGTGCTGATGTTGATGAATTCAAGGCCAGCAAAGGCTGGTTTGAAAATTTCAAGAAGTGAAGTGGCATACACAATGTTGTAAGGCATGGAGAGGCTGCAAGTTCTGACAAATGTGCGGCTGAAAAATTTGTTCATGAATTCAAGGGGTACATAGAGTCTGAACAATTCAAACCCCAACAAGTGTTCAATTGTGATGAAACAGGCCTCTTTTGGAAGAAAATGCCAAAGAGGACCTACATTACTCAAGAGGAAAAGGCACTGCGAGGACACAAGCCTATGAAAGACAGGCTAACTCTCATGTTATGTGGCAATGCTAGTGGTGATTTCAAAGTGAAACCTTTACTCGTGTATCACTCTGAAAATCCCAGTGTGTTAAAGAAGTACAGTGTTGCCAAGACTAATTTGTGTGTGTTTTGGAAGGCTAACAGTAAGGCATGGGTCACCAGGGAAATTTTCCTTGATTGGTTCAATGAAGTGTTTGGCCCCAGTGTGAAGAAATACCTCCTGGAAAATAAATTGCCACTTAAGTGCCTCCTGGTAATGGACAATGCTCCTGGTCATCCTCCAGACATGAAAGAGCAAATGGTGAAGGATTTTAAGTTCATCAAAAAATTATTTTTTTGTGAATATTTTTGGGTGGAACGGATTAATTGTATTTACATTATTTCTTATGGAAAATAAGGTTTCGAGTTTCGAAGTTTTCGAGTTAAGGTCTAGCTCCTGGAACGGATTAAGACCGATAGTCAAGGGACCACTGTATATGGAACCCACATGAAGATAATACAGTGTACTTTAGAGGAATTATTAAAAGACTGAATGAAACCAAAACTGGCACCATGTACAACAGCAAGGGAAGTAACATAATAGAGACTACAAGAGAATCAGCTTGCTGACCATAGCAGGTAAAGTGAATATAAAATTTGCAAGTGGATTTTTTGCTAATATCCTCAAAGCTTCTTACTTGAACATACTTACCATAGCATCTCTTCTGTGGTTCACATTAAACAGTTAGTCCCAGATTACCAATATACATGGTGAATATGTACAAGCAAGGAGCAAACCAGAAGCAGCTGACCTGATTTTTGAGGTAAGGGTCAGCCCCATGAGCCAGCAAGAGAGCACAGAGTTGAGTGCGAGCTTTCTGAGCTGCTTCATGAAGAGGTGTGAAGCCCCATCTATCTGTGGCATTTACAGCTGTCTGGAATCTAATGAGGAGAGCTGCAATATCCAGATGTCCATAAGAGGAGGCATTGTGTAGAGGAATGAGACCACCCTGAAATGAATGTGATGAGAAACTTCAGAAATTTTTTGGTCTTGTTCAACAGAACATGTCATTGTGAGTACAGTAAACTGTCTATTAATGCGAAGATCTAAATTTCTGAAAACTGGGGTCTTATCTAAAATAAAATTAAATGATGTAAAGAACATGTGGAAAAATAGGAGTATGTTCTAGATACCAAATTTGCCAAACAATCTTATTAATTCTACTACTGTATATAAAAATAATACAGTTTATCTTACCTTACATTCTGTTAGTTGTTACTTGAAGCATTTCAAGTGTGGGGGAAGGGTTAACATGGGCCCACTGCTTTGCATTGGAGGTAGGGAGGTTTATCAACTAGCTACATGTAAATAGCATAAAAATAAAAGTCACATTTCCTTACATATAAATGCCTGATAATATGTTTACACTATCATACATTAACCCTTTGATTGTTGCAACCCCAAATCCTAAAGTGTCTCCTGGTGTTGCAAAATATTAAAAAAAAATTATTTTTTCTTATCAAAATGTTAAGATTTTTCTGATTGTTTTAAGCCCAAAATTTTTTTTTTTGCAATCAGTACTTATGGAGATATAGAGGCGTAAAGTTGGCAAAAAATGAGCTGCGTATGGCAACAGCGGCAAATGCCACTCACAGGTAAACTTTGGTTTACTTCCTTTCAAAGGTTTCTTGTTTTTTTTTCACTATTTTATTTTCTCACGTAACTTATGTGGCCTGTGAGACCAAAGTAAGGTGCAATGTATATATATACACTCGTATGCAACACAATAATCGCACAAACATTAGTATCATTATATTGTTTACAAAACTTGTTTACACAAACCAACAATAAAAAAAACTGTTTATTACTATTGTTCTATAATATATATATACACATATATAATGACTGGACACTTTCCATCAACTTCCCTTAGCACTTGGAAGCTGGCTCTGTGTGTGTGCGCGCGCGCGCGCGTGTGTGTGTGTGTGTGTGTGTACTCACCTATTTGTACTCACCTATTTGTGGTTGCAGGGGTCGAGTCATAGCTCCTGGCCCTGCCTCTTCACTGATTGCTACTAGGTCATCTCTCTCCCTGCTCCATGAGCTTTATCAAACCTCGTCTTAAAACTATGTATGGTTCCTGCCTCTACTACGTCACTTTCTAGGCTATTCCACTTCCTGAAAACTCTATGACTGAAGAAATACTTCCTAACATCCCTTTGACTCATAGGAGTCTTCAACTTCCAACTGTGACCCCTTGTTTCTGTGTCCCCTCTCTGGAGCATCTTGTCTCTGTCCACCTTACCTATTCCTTGCAGTATTTTATATGTCGTTATCATGTCTCCCCTAACCCTCCTGTCCTCTAGTGTCGTCAGGCCGATTTCCCTTAACCTTTCTTCATAGGACAATCCCCTTAGCTCTGGGATTAGTCTTGTTGCAAACCTCTGCACTTTCTCTAATTTCCTGACGTGCTTGACCAGGTGTGGGTTCCAAACTGGTGCTGCATACTCCAGTATGGGCCTGACATATATGGTGTACAGAGTCTTGAACGATTCCTTAGTGAGGTATTGGAACGCTATTCTTAGGTAGGTAGGTAGGTGTAGGTGTGTGTAGGTGTGTGTGTGTGTTAGTTACCATTTTGTCCTAGGCACATGTCGATTAGACACTTGGCCTGTTGTATGTGTGTGTTAGTTAGTTAGTTACCATTTTGTCCTAGGCACATGTCGATTAGACACTAGGCCTGTTGTATGTATGTGTGTGTGTGTGTAACGAAACACTTCGAAATGTTTCGGCCCCGCCGGGAATTGAACCCGGGCCCTCCGTGCGTGAAGCAAGAGCGCTAGCCATCATGCCATCAGGGTGTGTGGTGTGTACTCACCTAGTTGTACTCACCTAGTTGTGGTTGCAGGGGTCGAGACATAGCTCCTGGCCCCGCCTCTTCACTGGCCGCTACTGGGTCACTCTCCCTGCGCCATGAGCTTTATCATACCTCTTCTTAAAGCTGTGTATGGAACCTGCCTCCACTACATCGCTTCCCAAGCTATTCCACTTCCCGACTACTCTGTGACTGAAGAAATACTTCCTAACATCCCTGTGATTCATCTGAGTCTTCAACTTCCAACTGTGTCCCCTTGTTGCTGTGTCCCATCTTTGGAACATTCTGTCTCTGTCAACCTTGTCAATTCCTCTCAGTATTTTATATGTCGTTATCATGTCCCCCCTATCTCTCCTGTCCTCCAGTGTCGTCAGGTCGATTTCCCTTAACCTCTCCTCGTAGGACATACCCCTTAGCTCCGGGACTATTCTTGTTGCAAACCTTTGCACTTTCTCTAGCTTCTTTACGTGCTTGGATAAATGTGGGTTCCAAACTGGTGCTGCATACTCCAGTATGGGCCTAACGTACACAGTGTACAGGGTCCTGAACGATTCTTTATTAAGATGTCGGAATGCTGTTCTTAGGTTTGCTAGGCGCCCATATGCTGCAGCAGTTATTTGGTTGATGTGCGCCTCAGGAGATGTTCCTGGTGTTATACTCACCCCAAGGTCTTTTTCCTTGATTGAGGTTTGCAGTCTCTGGCCCCCTAGGCTGTACTCTGTCTGCGGTCTTCTTTGCCCTTCCCCAATCTTCATGACTTTGCACTTGGTGGGGTTGAACTCCAGGAGCCAATTGCTGGACCAGGCTTGCAGCCTGTCCAGATCCCTTTGTAGTTCTGCCTGGTCTTTGTCCGACTGAATTCTTCTCATCAACTTCACATCATCTGCAAACAGGGACACTTCGGAGTCTATTCCTTCCGTCATGTGTGTGTGTGTGTGTTTGTGCTGCCTGTCAACACAAATGGGGTCCCATGTCTTCTTCCCCCACAACCTTCTTCCTTTCCTTCCTAGCTTCCTTTCTTCCTTTCTTTCTTCCTTCCTTTCTTACTTATTTCCTTCCTTCCTTCCTCTCATCTCTTCCTTCCTGCCTTTCTTTCTTTCTTCCTTTCTTAATTCCTTCTTTTCCTCCTTCCTTACTTCTTCTTTTTTTTTTTATATTTTATTGAAAAAAACAATTACAAAACACATGACAATACAGAGACAGAAGACAGAGTGACAACTGAAAATATAAGCACTAACTGTGCTTGGCAAAACGACAACAAAGGTTAACAAATTTTCCCTACTTAAGAAAACATACAAATCATAAAAACAATGCAGAAACCCAGAAAAAACTTATCACTCAATGCTTACCATCCATGAACAGAAAAAAATAATAACCATATGAACATAATCCCGAAGGACATAAATCACAAACAGCCACTAAAAGACGTAAATGGTTGCAGTCTCGGTTTCTTGGTCTCATTTGATAGAATGGAAGATATATTACAGAAATAGAGATGATTTTGATTTGTTTCTGGACTGAAAGTACATTAGCTTGAAATTGAGCTCAAAGTAGCAGAAATGTTCAATTTTTGCCAATATTCCAGAGTACACAAACGATGTCACTCATCCAACCAGCCAGTCTAATAAGCATTTAGTAATGAACTGACATTATTCATACATTACATACAATAATGCAGTAGTCTGCATAACAGTAATCATGTACCAAAAAAGAGTAATGATCCAAATAAGCCTAAAAGGAAAGCAGTGAGAACAACAATTAAAGTGAAAAAAGAACTCACTGCGAACTGGGAAAGTGGAACACATGTAGGACCTGGCCACTCAATATGGTATGGCAAAATCCACCATATCATCCATAATGAAAAATAAAAAAGGCAATAAAAGGGGCTGATGTGGCAAAAGGAATGAAAATTCTTGCTGTGAAAAGGTCACAGATAACTGAAGAAATGGAAAAACTTTTGTTAGTGTGGATTAACAAAAAACAATTGGTCAGTGACAGTGTTTCTGAAACAATAATTTATGAAAAAGCAAAGCAGTTACAGTGGACCCCCGGTTTTCGTATTGCTCCAAACTCGAACAATTATGTAAGTATTTTTGTAAGTGCTTTTGTAAGTGTATTTTTGGGGGTCTAAAAGGACTAATCTAATTTACATTATGCCTTATGGGAACAAATTCGTTTGGTAACGGCACTTGAACAGCATTCTGGAATGAATTAATTACGAAAACCAGGGGTCCACTGTATACAGTGGACCCTTGAAAATCGTCTCCCTTGAAGATCGGCGGGTTTGAAAATAGGCCACTTTTTTCGGCAAAATATTGGCTTGCTATTCGTCCGTTGGCTTAAAAATCGGCAGTCGTCTGAAACGCGTCTGCGTGGCCTCCCAGACGCCTGGGCACATAAACACCACATTGAGCGTCAGTGTGCCATTGTTTACCAGCTAGTGACCACCACTCACGCATTCATACCATACATTTTGTCATTATTCCATTGTTTTTAGTGCTTGCAACTGCTAAATAAGCCACCATGGGCCCAAAGAAAGCTCCTAGTGCCAGCCCTTTGGTAAAGGGCTGAGAAGGGTGAATGTCTTCTTAAGTGATTCAGTGATTCTACGATATGTTATGATACTAAAACAGCAGGAGTTGATAAAGGCTATAGTGCCAGCCAGCGATAAAGTGTAGCATTAACAGTGTAGCAAGTAAGTTAAGCCATTAATCTATAGAAAAATGACAACACAAAACTTAACTCCTCCAATGTTGTTGGAGTTATGTAGGGCAACTGACAACACCGCCATGTCTGGCAGCCCTCTTTATTTAAGGCTTATCTTTCAGTGGCCCTCATACACCCAACAACAAACACAACACCACTCCTCACATTCGTAATGACATTTTATTCATTCTAAAGTATATGTCATGTTTCTATGTTATTAATATTGTTTATTATGTCATATTAGATTAATTGTGATAGATAAATAAGCCATAGAGTTTATATTAGTGTCATTTTGAAGGACTATCTTGTCCTGTCCACAAACACACACCCCTGTCGCCAGCACAATTCCAAACATTCGCCAGAAACAGAACTCTCTGGAACACTTTTTTGAGCAACAGGGGTCCAGTGACTCTTATGCTGGTCCTAGTGGCATTAAAAAACAAAGAAGGGAAGTAACCCAGGAAGAGGACTTGGTACCTGAAGTGTTAATGGTAGGGGATTCACCTTCCAAACACTAGCAACTACTCCTTCCTCTCCCCTCCTTCCATCTTCCACACATCAACAACTCTTCAATAAAGGTAAGTGTCAAGTTATTACTGTTTTATACTATATATCTCATTGTTGTCTGTGTAGATAAATGTACATTTTATGTAAAAAAAAATTTTTTTAAATACTTTTGGGTGTCTGGAACGGATTAATTTGATTTACATTATTTCTTATGGGGAAAATGGTTTTGAAAGTCGTCCATTTTGAAAATAGGCGAACTCTCAGGAACGGATTATGGACAATTTTCAAGGGCCCACTGTATAGTGATCTTAGGCGAGACACACCGGGAAACAGTGCTGAAAGTAATGAATGTAAGGCAAGTAGGGGCTGGTTTGATAGGCTTAAAAAGATGAGTGGGATTCATAGTGTAGTAAAGCATGGGGAGGCTGCCAGTGCTAATAGAGATGAGGCTGAAAAGTTTGTTAGGGAATTTAAAACCTATGTAGACATTGAGGGATTTATTTCGCAACAAGTTTTTATATGTGATGAAACCAGCCTCTTTTGGAAAAGAATGCCTAAGAGAACCTACATCACACAAGAAGAAAAATCATTACCAGGATACAAGCCCATGAAAGACAGGCTAACACTCTTGTTGTGTGGTAATGATAGTGGGGACTGCAACATTAAACCGTTGCTAGTCAACCACTCTGAAAATCCAAGAGTGTTTAAGAAAAACAATGTGATAAAAAGTACTCAAGTGTAATGTGGAGGGCTAATAGTAAAACTTGGGTAACAAGGCAGTTCTTCACTGAGTGGATATATGAATTGTTTGCCCCAAGTGTGAAGCAGTACCTTGCAGAAAAAAACGTACCATTAAGGGCACTTCTGGTAATGGACAATTCTCCTGCTCACCCTCCAGGCTTGGAGGAAAATTTGGAGGATGAATACAGTTTCATTAAAATGAAGTTCTTGCCCCCTAACACCACTCCTCTTATCCAACCCATGGACGAGCAGGTAATTTCCAATTTTAAGAAACTTTACACAAAAGCACTATTTAAAAGGAAATTTGGAAAAACCATTTTAATATCCTCCAGTGTTTAAGGATAATAGACAAAGCCTGGGGAAAAGTTTCTTTCAGAACAATGAACTCTGCCTGGAAGAAATTGTGGCCAGACTGTGTGTCATTCAGAGATTTGAAGGTTTTGAGGCAGAGCCTGTAGTGAAGGATGTTTCTTTGGACCAGTCCAAGGGTTTGGAAATGGATGATGAGGATGTAGAGGAGTTGGTGGAGGATCACAAGAATGAGCTCACAACAGAACAACTTCAAGACCTGCACAAGGAGCAGCAAGAAGTGCTTGAGGAAATTTCTTCTTCAGAGAAGGGAAGCAGTAAGGGCAACATTTCCACTGCAGAAATTAAGGAACTGTGTTACCATTGGGCTCAAACATAAGAGCCTGTGGAAAAATGGCATCCTAACAATACTGTTGTGAATAGGAGCATCAACCTGTTCAATGATAATGTTGTTGACCACTTTAGAAACATTTTTGAAAAGTCATCAAAAGCAGACAACATTGGAGCTTCTTTAGCAGAGAAAAAATATCAAATGCTAATGAATCCCCATGATCTTCAAGTGCTACTGCACAGAGACAGAAAAGAGATAAACACCATACATGCAGTTACAAGATGTTTTCCAAACAATAACATCTCTCCACCTTCTTTTTAGGCCATCAGCACAACTCAGTAAAGGTAAAGTGTAGTTAAATTTTCATTTATTTTATGTATTTATTGTTTTTATAGTTTTCATGTATGATTTTTTGGCATGCAAATATTATTATACAGGTTTAAATAAGAAATATTTTAAGTTAAAATGTTTTATAATCGGTAATTTTTTGGGGGTTTTACATGATGGTAGGAATGCTGGTGTCTTTTTACTGTCTCATAAACATGCAAGATAACAGGAATATCTTGCTACTTCTACTTACAACAAATCACACCACACATGTACGTTTTTTTTTTTCTAATTTACATTATTCCTTAAGTTAATAAATTCGTTCGGTAACGGCACTTGAACAGCATTCTGGAACGAATTATGGCCGTTAACCGGGGGTCCACTGTACTTTCATCATCATTCAACACTTTCACCTCACTCATACATAATCACTGCCTTTGCAGAGGCGCTCAGATACGACAGCTGAGAATAGTCCCTCCCAACTGTCACTATCCCAGATAGAATATATACTATTTATATACAGTGGACCCCCGGTGTTCGTGATGCTCCAAACTCGAACAATTATGTAAGTGTATTTTTGTCTAATTTACATTATTCCTTATGGGAACAAATTCGTTTGGTAATGGTGCTTGAACAGCATTCTCGAACGAATAAATCACGAACACCGAGGGTCCACTGTATATACTATATATAATTTTTTTTTCTTTTTTTCAACAAGTCGGCCATCTCCCACCGAGGCAGGGTGACATAAAAAGAAAGAAAATCCCCAAAAAGAAAATACTTTCATCATCATTCAACACTTTCACCTCACTCATACATAATCACTGTCTTTGCAGAGGCGCTCAGATACGACAGCTGAGAATAAGTCCCTCCCAGCTGTCACTATCCCAGACCCCTCCTTTAAAGTGCAGGCATTGTACTTCCCATTTCCAGGACTCAAGTCCAACTAAATCAATTAAGTGGTTTCCCTGAATCCCTTCACAAAATGTTACCCTGCTCACACTCCAACAGCTCGTCAGGTCCCAAAAACCATTCGTCTCCATTCACTCCTATCTAACACCCTCACACATGCTTGCTGGAAGTCCAAGCCCCTCACCCACAAAACCTCCTTTACCCCCTCCCTCCAACCTTTTCAAGGACGCCCTCTACCCCGCCTTCCTTTCCCTACAGATTTATACGCTCTCCAAGTCATTCTACTTTGATCCATTCTCTCTAAATAATCAAACTACCTCAACAACCCCTCTTCAGCCCTCTGACTAATATTCTTAGTAACTCCACACCTCCTCCTAATTTCCACACTCCGAATTTTCTGCATAATATTTACACCACACATTACCCTTAGACAGGACATCTCCACTGCCTCCAGCCTCCTCCTCGCTGCAGCATTTGCAACCCATGCTTCACACCCATATAAGAGCGTTGGTACCACTATACTTTCGTACATTCCCTTCTTTGCCTCCATGGATAACGTTTTTTGTCTCCACAGATACTTCAACGCACCACTCACCTCTTTTCCTTCATCAATTCTATGGTTAACCTCATTCTTCATAAACCCATCCGCTGACAAGTCAACTCCCAAATATCTGAAAACATTCACTTCTTCCATAATCCCTCTCTCCAATGTGATATCCAATTTTTCTTTATTTAAATCGTTTGATACCCTCATCACCTTACTCTTATCTGTATTCACTTACAACTTTCTACCTTTACACACCCTCCCAAACTCGTCCACTAACCTTTGCAAATTTTGTTTAGAATCTCCCATAAGCACAGTATCATCAGCAAAAAGTAACTGTGTCAACTCCCATTTGTATTTAATTCCACATAATTTAATCCCACTCCTCTCCCCAACACCCTGGCATTTACTTCTTTTACAACCCCATCTATAAATATATTAAACAACCATGGTGACATTACACATCCCTGTCTAAGACCTACTTTTACCGGGAAGTAATCTCCCTCTCTCCTACACACCCTAACCTGAGCCTCACTATCCTCATAAAAACTCTTTACAGCCTTCAGTAACTTACTACCTATTCCATACACTTGCAACATTTGCCACATTGCTCCCCTATCCACTCTATCATATGCCTTTTCTAAATCCATAAATGCAATAAAAACTTCTCTACCTTTATCTAAATACTGTTCACATATATGCTTCACTGTAAACACTTGATCTACACATCCCCTACCCACTCTAAAGCCTCCTTGCTCATCTGCAATCCTACTCTCTGTCTTACCTCTAATTCTTTCAATAATAACCCTGCCATACACTTTACCTGGTATACTCAGTAAACTTATTCCCCTATAATTTTTACACTCTCTTTTATCCCCCTTCCCTTTATATAAAGGAACTATACATGCTCGCTGCCAATCCCTAGGTACCTTCCCCTCTTTCATACATTTATTAAACAAAAATACCAACCACTCCAGCACTATATCCCCCCCTGCTTTTAACATTTCTGTCATGATTCTGTCAATTCCAGCTGCTTTACCCCCTTTCATTCTACGTAATGCCTCACGCACCTCCCCCACACTCACATCCTGCTCTTCTTCCCTCCTAAACGATATTGTACCTCCCTGGCCAGTACATGAAATTACCGCCTCCCTTTTTTCATCGACATTTAAAAGTTCCTCAAAATATTCCCGCCATCTACCCAATACCTCCAGCTCCCCATCTACTAACTCCCCTACTCTGTTTTTAACTGACAAATCCATTCGTTCCCTAGGCTTTCTTACCTTGTTTATCTCACTCCAAAATTTTTCTTGTTTTCAGCAAAATTTCTTGACAGAGCCTCTCCCATTCTTTCATCCGCTCTTCTTTTGCACTCTCTCACCACTCTCTTCACCTTTCTTTTACTCTCCATATACTCTGCTCTTCTATTAACACTTCTGTTTTGTAAAAACCTCTCATAAGCTACCTTTTTCTCTTTTATCACACCCTTTACTTCTTCATTCCACCACTCACTCCTCTTTCCTCCTGCATCCACCCTCCTATAGCCACAAACTTCTGCCCCACATTCTAATACTACATTTTTAAAACTATCCCAACTCTCTTCAACCCCCCCACTACTCCTACTTGCACTAGCCCACCTTTCTGCCAATAGTTGCTTATATCTCACCCTAACTTCCTCCTCCCTTAGTTTATACACTTTTACCTCTCTTACTTGCTGTTGCCATTTTCTTTTTGTCCCATCTACCTTTTACCCTAACTGTAGCTACAACCAAATAATGATCTGATATATCCGTTGCCCCTCTATAAACATGTACATCCTGAAGCCTACTCATCAACCTTTTATCCACCAATACATAATCCAACAAAGTACTTTCCTTATGTGCTATATCATACCTTGTATATTTATTTATCCTCTTTTTCATAAAATATGTATTACTTATTACCAAACCTCTTTCTACACATAGCTCAATTAATGGTTCCCCATTTACATTTACCCCTGGCACCCCAAATTTACCTACTACTCCATCCACAACATTTTTACCCACTTTAGCATTAAGATCCCCAACCACAATTACTCTCTCACTTGGTTCAAAACTCCCCACACACTCACTCAACATTTCCCAAAATCTCTCTCTCTCCTCTACACTTCTCTCTTCTCCAGGTGCATAAACACTTACTATAACCCACTTTTCACATCCAACCTTTATTTTACTCCACATAATCCTTGAATTTATACATTTATATTCCTTCTTTACCTGCCATAACTGATTATTCAACATTATTGCCACTCCTTCTTTAGCTCTAACTCTATTTGAAACCCTGATCTAATCCCATTTATTTCTCCCCACTGAAACTCTCCTACCCCTTCAGCTTTGTCTCACTTAAAGCCAGGACATCCAGCTTCTTTTCATTCATAACATCTACAATCATCTCTTTCTTATCATTCGCACAACATCCACGCACATTCAAACATCCCACTTTGACGGTTTTCTTCTTCTTCTTTTTAGTAAGCTATACAGGAAAAGGGGTTACTAGCCCATTGTTCCCGGCATTTTAGTTGACTTTTACAACACGCATGGCTTACGGAGGAAAGATTCTTATTCCACTTCCCCATGGATATGAAAGGGAAAAGCAATAAGAACAAGAACTATTAAGATAAAATCAAAGAAAACTCAGATGAGTGTGTATACATAAACGTGTACATGTTTGCGTAGTGTGACCTAAGTGTAAGTATAAGTAGCAAGACGTACCTGAAATCTTGCATGTTTATGAGACAGAAAAAAGACACCAGCAATCCTACCATCATGTAAAACAGTTTCAGGTTTCTGTTTCACAGTCACCTGGCAGGATGGTAGTACCTCCCTGAGTGGTTGTATTTTTGTTTAATAAATGTATGAAAGAGGGGAAGGTACCTAGGGATTGGCAGAGAGCATGTATAGTTCCTTTATATAAAGGGAAGGGGGATAAAAAAGAGTGTAAAAATTATAGGGGAATAAGTTTACTGAGTATACCAGGTAAAGTGTATGGCAGGGTTATTATTGAAAGAATTAGAGGTAAGACAGAGAGTAGGATTGCAGATGAGCAAGGAGGCTTTAGAGTGGGTAGGGGATGTGTAGATCAAGTGTTTACAGTGAAGCATATATGTGAACAGTATTTAGATAAAGGTAGAGAAGTTTTTATTGCATTTATGGATTTAGAAAAGGCATATGATAGAGTGGATAGGGGAGCAATGTGGCAAATGTTGCAAGTGTATGGAATAGGTAGTAAGTTACTGAAGGCTGTAAAGTGTTTTTATGAGGATAGTGAGGCTCAGGTTAGGGTGTGTAGGAGAGAGGGAGATTACTTCCCGGTAAAAGTAGGTCTTAGACAGGGATGTGTAATGTCACCATGGTTGTTTAATATATTTATATATGGGGTTGTAAAAGAAGTAAATGCTAGGGTGTTGGGGAGAGGGGTGGGATTAAATTTTGGAGAATTAAATGCAAAATGGGAGTTGACACAGTTACTTTTTGATGATGATACTGTGCTTATGGGAGATTCTAAAGAAAAGTTGCAAAGGTTAGTGGACGAGTTTGGGAGAGTGTGTAAAGGTAGAAAGTTAAAAGTGAACATAGATAAGAGTAAGGTGATGCGTTTATCAATTTATTTAAATAAAGAAAAATTGGATATCACATTGGAGAGAGGGATTATGGAAGAAGTAAATCTTTTCAGATATTTGGGAGTTGACGTGTCAGCGGATGGGTTTATGAAGGATGAGGTTAACCATAGAATTGATGAAGGAAAAAAGGTGAGTGGTGCGTTGAGGTATCTGTGGAGGCAAAAAACGTTATCCATGGAGGCAAAGAAGGGAATGTACGAAAGTATAGTGGTACCAACACTCTTATATGGGTGTGAAGCATGGGTTGCAAATGCTGCAGCGAGGAGGAGGCTGGAGGCAGTGGAGATGTCCTGTCTAAGGGCAATGTGTGGTGTAAATATTGTGCAGAAAATTTGGAATGTGGAAATTAGGAGAAGGTGTGGAGTTACTAAAAGTATTTGTCAGAGGGCTGAAGAAGGGTTGTTGAGGTGGTTTGGTCATTTAGAGAGAATGGATCAAAGTAGAATGACTTGGAGAGCGTATAAATCTGTAGGGGAAGGAAGGAAGGTTGGAGGGAAGGGGTAAAGGAGGTTTTGTGGGCGAGGGGCTTGGACTTCCAGCAAGCATGTGTGAGCGTGTTAGATAGGAGTGAATGGAGACGAATGGTTTTTGGGACATGACGATCTGTTGGAGTGTGAGCAGGGTAACATTTTGTGAAGGGATTCAGGGAAACCAGTTAATTGATTTAGTTGGACTTGAGTCCTGGAAATGGGAAGTACAATGCCTGCACTTTAAAGGAGGGGTCTGAGATAGTGACAGCTGGGAGGGACTTTTCTCAGCTGTCGTATCTGAGCTCCTCTGCAAAGACAGTGATTATGTATGAGTGTGGTGAAAGTGTTGAATGATGATGAAAGTATTTTCTTTTTGGGGATTTTCTTTCTTTTTGGATCACCCTGCCTCGGTGGGAGACGGCCGACTTGTTGAAAAAAAAAAATATATATATATATATTCTCCATGGGGAAGTGGAACAGAATTCTTCCTCCGTAAGCCATGCGTGTCGTAGGAGGCGACTGGAATGCCGGGAGCAAGGGGCTAGTAACCCCTTCTCCTGTATATATTACTAAATGTAAAAGGAGAAACTTTCGTTTTTCCTTTTGGGCCACCCCACTTCGGTGGGAAACGGCCGACGTGTTGAAAGAAGAAAGATATACAGTGGACCCCACCTAACGAGCACCCCGGAAATCGTACAATTATGTAAGTATAATATTGTAAGTGCTTGTGGAAGTGTATTTTTGGGGTCTGAAATAGACTAACCTACGTGACATTATTTCTTAAGGAAGTAAATTCGTTCGGTAATGGCACTTGAGCAGGCTTCTGGAATGAATTTTGCTCGTTAGGCGGGGATCCACTGTACGTATATATATATATGTATGTATATATACAGTCACCTAGGTAGTAGGTTGGTAGACAGCAACCACCCAGGGAGGTACTACCGTCCTGCCAAGTGAGTGTAAAACGAAAGCCTGTAATTGTTTTACATGATGGTAGGATTGCTGGTGTCTTTTTTCTGTCTCATAAACATGCAAGATTTCAGGTACATCTTGCTACTTCTACTTACACTTAGGTCACACTACACATTCATGTACAAGCATATATATACACACCCCTCTGGGTTTTCTTCTATTTTCTTACTAGTTCTTGTTCTTATTTCCTCTTATCTCCATGGGGAAGTGGAACAGAATTCTTCCTCCGTAAGCCATGCGTGTCGTAAGAGGCGACTAAAATGCCGGGAGCAAGGGGCTAGTAACCCCTTCTCCTGTATATATTACTAAATGTAAAAGGGAAAACTTTCGTTTTTCATTTTGGGCCACCCCGCTTCGGTGGGAAACGGCCGACGTGTTGAAAGAAAGAAGAAATATACAGTCATATTAGCCAACACTGTTAATGCCGAATTACAGAAAATATCAACATGGATGAAGACAAATAAGCTTACTCTCAATACTGACAAGACCTACTTCATTCAGTTTGGAAACAAAGCCACAAATGTTCCACTTAACATAACACTCAATGGTTCTCCCATCACAAGACTCACAGAGGGAAAATTCCTAGGAATCCACCTTGACAGTAGTCTTAAATTCCAAACACACATACAACAAATTTCCAAGAAAATCTCAAAGACAGTAGGTATATTATCAAAGATACGCTATTATGTGCCACAACCAGCTCTCATTGCACTATATCATTCTCTTATCTACCCTTATCTCACCTATGGAATCTGTGCATGGGGCTCAACAACATTAAATCACCTTAGACCACTCATAACCCAGCAAAAGGCTGCAGTCAGGATGATAACAAATTCCCACTCTAGACAGCATACTCCACCTATATTCAAAACTTTAAAACTACTCACCGTAAAAAATATTCATACTTATTCATGTGCCTTCTACATACATAAAACTCTACATGCTAATATCAACCCTCCGCTCAAAATCCTCCTCAACAACTTTAATAGGTCCCACGACCACGACACAAGACACAGATCACTATTTGACATACCCCGAGTCCATACTAACAAAATGTAAAAATTCTATGCACATAAAGGGCCCCAGAATCTGGAATTCATTACCAGTAAATATTAAGTTAACCTTGTCGGAAAATCAATTCAAGACTCTTCTCAAAAATCACCTACTCACCCTATACTAAATACTCATACTGTAACAAACTTTCAAACCCAATGTTATTTTACTTAAGATAATCTCAGTTTTATATTGTCATCCTCCTTAATTAACACTTGTTGCAATTTCATATCATCATATTGTCATTTTAACCCTTAAACTGTCCACACGTAGATATACATTTACGTGTGTAGCTGACCGAATATTTTGAGAAAAAAAATAAATTTTTCTTTTTCTTTAAAACGAAGAGTGCATTTTGCTTGTCATTCCCACATTTTGTAATACTGCACACACTAAGTGCACAGACCCATTCTCTAATCTCTAGGCAACTCAGGCTTATCGTGGCAAGGTTAAAAGCATTTGGAAAAAAACGTAGATCTACGTTCGGAGCAGTACGCACGTAAACGTATATCTACATGTGGACAGTTTAAGGGTTAATTAGTATAGTATCATCATTTTGTTAATTTGAAATAAAATATATAACTAGAAGAAACTCAATAAGTTTCTCTAGTATTATTTTACTAGTATAGCATCAACATATTGTAACTTGAAATAAAATATTCAACTAGAATAAACTCAACCAATTTCTCTAGTATTGTCTTTTTAATAGTATGTATAATCATATTGTAATTTGAAATAATATATAACTAGAATAAACTCAATAAATTTCTCTAGTATTAAGTACTTAGTGATTAAGTCTTTAGAATAAGCTGCCCCTTATGCCATGGCATGCCAGTGGCTCTCCTTGCATTACAGTTTTATAATTGTAACTACCAATAACTATGTATACTTGTAACTTGCAAGAAAATAAAAATATTATTCTTCTTCTTCTTTCTTTCAACACGTCGGCCGTTTCCCACCAAGGCGGGGTGGCCCAAAAGGAAAAACGAAAGTTTCTCCTTTTACAATTAGTAATATACACAGAAGAAGGGGTTTGCTCCCGGCATTTTAATCGCCTCTTACGACACGCATGGCTTACGGAGGAAGAATTCTGTTCCACTTCCCCATGGAGATAAGAGGAAATAAGAACAAGAACTAGTAAGAAAATAGAAGAAAACCCAGAGGGGTGTGTGTATATACATATGCTTGTACATGAAAGTGTAGTGTGACCTAAGTGTAAGTAGAAGTAACAAGACATACCTGAAATCTTGCATGTTTATGAGACAGAAAAAAGACACCAGCAATCCTACCATCATGTAAAACAAATACAGGCTTTCGTTTTACACTCACTTGGCAGGACGGTAGTACCTCCCTGGGCGGTTGCTGTCTACCAACCTACTACCTAGAAAAAAAAAAATATTATTATTATTATATATTTACACACCCTTCTGGGTTTTCTTCCAGTTTCTTAATAGTTCTTGTTCTTCTTCATTTCCTCTTATCTCCATGGGGAAGTGGAAAAGAATTCTTCCTCTGTAAGCCATGGATGTTCTGAGAGGCAACTAAAATGCTGGGAGCAAGGGACTAGTAACCCCTTCTCCTGTATAAATTACTAAATTTAAAAAAAAGCTTTGTTTTTCTTTTTAGGTCACCCTGCTTCGGTGGGATCCGGCCAGTTCATTGAGGAAACAAATTATCTTTACTTTCTTAAGCATTTTTTTATATGTATAGTTGTTATTCCTGTAATGCAGTATATGTCTTTTACAACTCAAGAGGTGACTTGGCTTGAGAGTGGCCTATGGAGTCCATGATCCTAAAATCATTGACAAATTATGATAAAAGCAAAGAAAGATGCTATGTGTTTATTAATGATAAAACTGGTAGTAGACATACAAGATCCATGATGAGGGATGAGAAGAGATATGTAGTAAATTTGTGAAAATTTTAGTTCACATTAACAAACATAGTAAAATACCAGACTTGCAGGAAGAAATATATTCAAAATTATTATTTTTGAAATAGACTTACTTTATCTTGAGCATTGACATCTGCTCCATTTTCTAAGAGATATTCAGCAACTTCAAGGTTGTTGTAACCAGCAGCCAGATGCAGTGGGGTAGAGTTGCGACCCTGCATGTTACAACCACATATATTTAGCATATGGATAGCTGAATGCAATATAATTTAATATAAAGGGCAGTTCTGCCAAACAGTTCAAAAGCAAATGTTTGGTGACATGATTCATAATACTGTACATAAGAGTAGTAGACAAAGAGCAAAACATTATCAAAATCTTTGATCATAAGTGAAGTGACAAACATATGCTTATGATATACTATATACCTTGTTAAATTGATTCTATTTATTGGTGTACCTGAGAGTCTCTGCAGTTGATGTTGTCTGGATTAAGGAGTTTTTGAACCCTTGCCAGATTGCCCTTCTTAGCAGCATCAAGTAGGGCAGCATCACCTCGTAGTAAGTCTGCTACATCCTGGTCACTCTCCTTCACTAAATCTAATGCTGTGTGTCCATCTCGGTTCTTTCTGTTTACATCAGCTCCATGCTACCAAACAAAATAATTTATAGATACTACGTCTTAATTAACTCTGTTTGATGAAGTAGATACTGCATCCTTGGTCTCTTATCCCAGTAAATATATCTTCCTCCCCTCCTCTCTCTCTCTCTTCTCCCTTCCTATTCTCTTCACCTTCCCCTCCCTTTCTTTCCTTTCACTTTCATACCCTCTCTCTCTCTCCCCACCTTTTCTTCACTTATCTATTTTCCCCCTCTTTTTTCTTTCCACTCACCCCTCTCTCTTATCTTCCTCTCTACCCTTCTCATACTCCCTCTTCAGCCTGCCCTTTCTATCCTTCTAACTTTTCCAAAATCCATTTGATAAATTGTTTAATAATGTTTACATGTAATACCAGACAGATTAATGTGCAAGAGAAATAAAATTTGAATGATGACAATGTTGTTGATGAAGAGTGCCATATGACTACAACTCTCTTATTAATGTCAAGTGAAGCAAGTGAAAAAGTGCAGCACAAACCCTTATAAAGAGGTCACATACACTAATATAGTACATAATAACTACAAGCAATATTATTAGTATTAATAATCCTACACACACTATACAGTGGTCCCTCGGTTTTCGCCAAAAATTTGTTCCAGAATGCTGCTCAAGTGCCATTACCGAACGAATTTACTTCCTTAAGAAATAATGTCACATAGGTTAGTCTATTTCAGACCCCCAAAAATACACTTGCAACAGCACTTACGAAAATACACTTACATAAATATTAGAGTTTGGAGATGCACGAAAACCGAGGGACCACTGTATATATATTTTTTTCAACACATCGGCCATCTCCAACCGAGGCAGGGTGACCCAAAAAAAAGAAAAAAAAACACTTTCACCATCATTCACACAGTCACTGTCTTTGCGGAGGTTCTCAGATACGACAGTTCAAATGTCACTCCAAACTGCCAATATTCCAAACCCCTCCTTTATAGTGTAGGCAGTGTACTTCCCTCCTCCAGGACTCAAGTCCAGCTAACCTGTTTCCCTGAATCCCTTCACAAAATATTACCTTGATCACACTCCAACAGCTCGTCAAGTCCCAAAAAACATTTGTCTCCATTCACTCCTATCTAACACGCTCACACATGCCTGCTGTATGTCCAAGCCCCTTGCACACAAAACCTCTTTTACCCCCTCCCTCCATCCTTTCCTAGGATAACCACTACCCCTCCTCCCTTCCACTACAGATTTATACACCCTCCAAATCATCCTATTTTGCTCTATCCTCTCTAAATGACCAAACAACCTCAACAACCCCTCCTCAGCCCTCTGAACAATACTTTTAGTAACTTAACACCTCCTAATTTCCCCACTACAAATTCTCTGCATAATATTTACACCACACACTGCCCATAGACACAACATCTCCACTGCCTCCAGCTTCCTTCTCGCTGCAACATTCACAACCCATGCTTCACACCCATATAAGAGTGTTGGTACCACTATACTCTCATACATCCCCTTCTTTGCCTCCATGGATAATGTTCTCTGTCTCCACAGATACCTCAATGCACCACTCACCTTTTTTTCCTTCATCAATTTTATGGTTTACCTTGTCCTTCAAAAACCCATCCCAAAAACCTATTCATGTGCCTTCTACATACATAAAACTCTACATGCTAATAACAACCCTGCGCTCAGAATTCTCCTCAACAACTTTAATAGGTCCCACGAGCATGACACAAGACACAGATCACTATTTGACATACCCCGAGTCCATACTAACCAATGTAAAAATTCTATGCACATAAAGGGCCCCAGAATCTGGAATTCATTACCAGTAAATATCAAGTTAACCTTGTCGGAAAATCAATTCAAGACTCTTCTCAAAAATCACCTACTCATCCTATACTAAATACTCATACTGTAACAAACTTCCAAACCCAATATTATTTTACTTAAGATGATCTCAATTTGATATGTTCATCCTCCTTAACACTTGTTGCAATTTCATATCATCATATTGTCATTTAAAATCTTATAGTATCATCATTTTCTTAATTTGAAATAAAATATATATCTAGAAGAAACTCTAAAAACAATTTCTAGTATTGTTATTATACTAGTATAGCATCAACATACTGTAACTTGAAATAAATTATACAACTAGATTAAACTCAACCAATTTCTCTTGTATTGTCTTTTAATAGTATGTATAACCATATAATAATTTAAATAATACAGAACTAGAATAAACTCAATCAATTTCTTTAGCACTAAGTACTTAGTGAATAAGTCTCTAGAATAAACTGCCCCTAATGCCATGGCATGCCAGTGGCTCTCCTTGCATTACAGTTTTATAATTGTTTTATAATTGTAACTACCAATAACATTGTACACTTGTAACATGCATAGAAATAAAAATTATTATTATATTATTATTATTATTATTACTCCCAAATATCTGAAAACATTCACTTCTTCCATACTCCCTCCCTCCAATTTGACATCGTTTTTCTTTAGCCATATCCCACCAAGGCAAGATGACCTAAAAAGAAAAACAAAAGTTTTTCTTTGTAAATTTAGTAATTTATACAGGATCAGGTGTTACTAGCCCCTTGCTCCCAGCATTTTAGTCGCCTCTTACAACACGCACGGCTTACAGAGGAAGAATTCTTTTCCATTTCCCCATGGAGATATGAGGAAATAAAGAAGAACAAGAACTATTAAGAAAATACATAGAAGAAAACCCAGATAAGTGTGAAACCTGAAAAAAAAACTTTCACCATCATTTACACTCTCACTGACTTGCCAGAGGCATGCAGATACAGCAGTTCAGATATCCCTCCAAACAGCAAATATCCCCAACCCTTCTTTAGAGTGCATGCATTGTTCTTCTTGCAGGTCACCCTACCTTGTTGAGAGATGGCCAATGAGTTAAAAACAATTATAAATTCATTCATTAAAATGTATAAGTCTTAAAATTTCTTTACCTTCAGTAATAATTTAACAATATCATATTTGCCTTTGGCAGCAGCTTCATGGAGAGGTGTAAACTTCCAGAGATCAGCAACATTAACACTGGCCCCATGACGTACCAGCAGCTCAGTGACCTCGTAGTGACCGTACGAGCATGCATTGTGTAAGGGCACAAGACCACTGGGAAAACAAATTAATGAACACTGTAACACTGATTTTAAACAAATAAAAATAATTTAATGTGGATTAAGTTCAAAATATATAATCATATAATCAAGTAAAATGCTGTGAGCAATGGGCTAGTAACCCCTTTTCCCATACAGGTTACTAAAAATAAAAAGAAGAAAAGCCAGCTGGCCCAGTTTATGATTTTATGATTGTTCAAGGTTCAGTAGGTTAAGGAAGCAGTAAGTAATGAATGTACATACTACTAAATAAAGGTTATCTATCTATTACATTTATTCCAAATTACTATCAGAAACATGATAAATACCCTAGAACTGTAATAAAGATGCTGAAATGAATAATATACTGTATGCCATATTATATGAGTGGGGTAAGAGAAGCAGGCAGACCGCCACCATAAAAGATGTTTACATCAGGGTAAACATGCCTAAATCACTCTTGTTATAAGAACAAATGCAAAAATAGCATTTATTATTTTTAGAATAATAATAATTTATAATAACTGATCTGGAGCACTTTAAATGTCATCAGTATTTGGTAGCTGACATTTAGAGCACTCCACAGCAATTATTATTATTATATAATGCAGAGAATTCGGAGTTTGGAAATTAGGAGGTGTGGGATTACCAAAACTATTATCCAGAGGGCTGAGGAGGGGTTGTTGAGGTGGTTCGGACATATAGAGAGAATGGAACGAAACAGAATGACCTCGAGAGTGTATAAATCTCTAGTGGAGGGAAGGCGGGGTAGGGGTCGGCCTAGGAAAGGTTGGAGGGAGGGGGTAAAAGAGGTTTTGTGTGCGAGGGGCTTGGATTTCCAGCAAGCATGCGTGTGCGTATTTGATAGGAGTGAATGGAGACAACTTTTTTCTGTCTCATAAACATGCAAGATTTCAGGTACATCTTGCTACTTCTGCTTACACTTAGGTCACACTACACATTCATGTTTTTTTTTTTTTTTTTTTAACACATCAGCCGATTCCCACCAAGGCAGGGTGGCCCGAAAAAGAAAAACTTTCATCATCATTCACTCCATCACTGTCTTGCCAGAAGGGTGCTTTACACTACAGTTATAAAACTGCAACATTAACACCCCTCCTTCAGAGTGCCGGCACTGTACTTCCCATCTCCAGAACTCAAGTCCGGCCTGCCGGTTTCCCTGAATCCCTTCATAAATGTTACTTTGCTCACACTCCAACAGCACGTCAAGTATTAAAAACCATATGCCTCCATTCACTCCTATCAAATACGCTCACACATGCTTGCTGGAAGTCCAAGCCCCTCGCACACAAAACTTCCTTTACCCCCTCCCTCCAACCTTTCCTAGGCCGACCCCTACCCCTCCTTCCCTCCACTACAGATTTATACACTCTCGAAGTCACTCTGTCTCGTTCCATTCTCTCTACATGTCCAAACCACCTCAACAACCCTCCTCAGCTCTCTGGACAATCGTTTTGGTAATCCCGCACCTCCTCCTAATTTCCAAACTCCGAATTCTCTGCATTATATTCACACCACACATTGACCTCAGACATGACATCTCCACTGCCTCCAGCCTTCTCCTCGTTGCAACATTCATCACCCATGCTTCACACCCATATAAGAGCGTTGGTATAACTATACTCTCATACATTCCCCTCTTTACTTCCATGGACAAGGTTCTTTGTCTCCACAGACTCCGAAGTGCTCCACTCACCCTTTTCCCCTCATCAATTCTATGATTCACCTCATCTTTCATAGACCCATCCGCCGACATGTCCACTCCCAAATATCTGAATACATTCACCTCCTCCATACTCTCTCCCTCCAATCTGATATCCAATCTTTCGTCACCTATTCTTGTACATTCATGTACATTCATGTACAAGCATATATATACACACCCCTCTGGGTTTTCTTCTATTTTCTTACTAGTTCTTGTTCTTATTTCCTCTTATCTCCATGGGGAAGTGGAATAGAATTCTTCCTCCGTAAGCCATGCGTGTCGTAAGAGGCGACTAAAATGCCGGGAGCAAGGGGCTAGTAACCCCTTCTCCTGTATATTTTACTAAATGTAAAAGGAGAAACTTTCGTTTTTCCTTTTGGGCCACCCTGCCTCGGTGGGAAATTGCCGACGTGTTGAAAGAAAGAAGAAATAATGGAGACAACTTTTTTCTGTCTCATAAATATGCAAGATTTCAGGTACATCTTGCTACTTCTGCTTACACTTAGGTCACACTACACATTCATGTACAAGCATATATATACACACCCCTCTGGGTTTTCTTCTATTTTCTTACTAGTTCTTGTTCTTATTTCCTCTTATCTCCATGGGGAAGTGGAACAGAATTCTTCCTCCGTAAGCCATGCGTGTCGTAGGAGGCGCCTAAAATGCCTGGAGCAAGGGGCTAGTAACCCCTTCTCCTGAATAAATTACTAGATGTAAAAGGAGAAACTTTCGTTTTTCCTTTTGGGCAGCCCTGCCTCGGTGGGAAACGGCTGACGTGTTGAAAGAAAGAAGAAAGAATGGAGACAAATGGTTTTTAATACTTGACGTGCTGTTGGAGTGTGAGCAAAGTAACATTTATGAAGGGATTCAGGGAAACCGGCAGGCCGGACTTGAGTCTTGGAGATGGGAAGTACAGTGTCTGCACTCTGAAGGAGGGGTGTTAATGTTGCAGTTTTATAACTGTAGTGTAAAGCACCCCTCTGGCAAGACAGTGATGGAGTGAATGATGATGAAAATTTTTCTTTTTCGGGCCACCCTGCCTTGGTGGGAATCGGCCGATGTGTTAATAAAAAAAAATTATTATTTCCCTACAATATATTGTAGAGAAATAATTATTATTATTATTATTAATATTAATATTATTATTATTATTTCCTTACAATATATTGTAGGGAAATAATAATAATAATAATAATAATAATAATAATAATAATAATTGCTGTGGAGTGCTCTAAATGTCAGCTACCAAATACTGATAACATTTAAAGTGCTCGAGATCAATTATTATAAATTATTATTATTCTAAAAACAATAAATGCTACTTTTGCATTTGTTCTTATGACAAGAGTGATTTAGGCATGTTTACCCTGATGTAAACATTTCATATGGTGGCGGTCTGCCTGCTCTCTTACCCCTCATATAATATGACATATATTATTCATTTCAGCATCTTTATTACAGTTCTAGGGTATTTATCATGTTTCTGATATCAATTTGGAATAAATGTAATAGATAGATAACCTTTATTACTAATATTAGTGTAATTACACAACATTTTATTAGCGCTAAGGCTAACACCAACCACCTATGACGACTCACCAGACACTACTCACCTCTCCCTCCCTACAATAACTCCTCCCACTTCATAACGATGTTAGATGGTGAATTTAATGTATTTTTCTGTAAGCTTAACTCGTTGTATGTGTATTTTACTTTTTTATTGTTTTCTGTAATATATGAGTTTTTTGTTTTTTTTCAACAAGTCGGCCGTCTCCCACCGAGGCAGGGTGACCCAAAAAGAAAGAAAATCCCCAAAAAGAAAATACTTTCATCATCATTCAACACTTTCACCACACTCATACATAATCACTGTCTTTGCAGAGGAGCTCAGATACGACAGCTGAGAATAGTCCCTCCCAGCTGTCACTATCTCAGACTCCTCCTTTAAAATGCAGGCATTGTACTTCCCATTTCCAGGACTCAAGTCCAACTAAATCAATTAACTGGTTTCCCTGAATCCCTTCACAAAATGTTACTCTGCTCACACTCCAACAGATCGTCATGTCCCAAAAACCATTCGTCTCCATTCACTCCTATCTAACACGCTCACACATGCTTGCTGGAAGTCCAAGCCCCTCGCCCACAAAACCTCCTTTACCCCTTCCTCCAACCTTTTCTAGGACGACCCTACCCCGCCTTCCTTCCCCTACAGATTTATACGCTCTCCAAGTCATTCTAATTTGATCCATTCTCTCTAAATGACCATACCACCTCAACAACCCCTCTTCAGCCCTCTGACAAATACTTTTAGTAACTCCACACCTTCTCCTAATTTCCACATTCCGAATTTTCTGCATAATATTTACACCACACATTGCCCTTAGACAGGACATCTCCACTGCCTCCAGCCTCCTCCTCGCTGCAGCATTTGCAACCCATGCTTCAAACCCATATAAGAGTGTTGGTACCACTATACTTTCGTACATTCCCTTCTTTGCCTCCATGGATAACGTTTTTTGTCTCCACAGATACCTCAATGCACCACTCACCTTTTTTCCTTCATCAATTCTATGGTTAACCTCATCCTTCATAAACCCAACTGCTGACACGTCAACTCCCAAATATCTGAAAACATTTACTTCTTCCATAATCCCTTTCTCCAATGTGATATCCAATTTTTCTTTATTTAAATCATTTGATACCCTCATCACCTTACTCTTATCTATGTTCACTTTTAACTTTCTACCTTTACACACTTTCCCAAACTCGTCCACTAACCTTTGCAACTTTTCTTTAGAATCTCCCATAAGCACAGTATCATCAGCAAAAAGTAACTGTTTCAACTCCCATTTTGCATTTAATTCGCCATAATTCAATCCCACCCCTCTCCTCAACACCCTAGCATTTACTTCTTTTACAACCCCATCTATAAATATATTAAACAACCATGGTGACATTACACATCCCTGTCTAAGACCTACTTTTACCGGGAAGTAATCTCCCTCTCTCCTACACACCCTAACCTGAGCCTCACTATCCTCATAAAAACTCTTTACAGCATTCAGTAAATACTACCTATTCCATACACTTTCAACATTTGCCACATTGCTCCCCTATCCACTCTATCATATGCCTTTTCTAAATCCATAAATGCAATAAAAACTTCTATACCTTTATCTAAATACTGTTCACATATATGCTTCACTGTAAACACTTGATCTACACATCCCCTACCCACTCTAAAGCCTCCTTGCTCATCTGCAACCCTACTCTCTGTCTTACCTCTAATTCTTTCAATAATAACCCTGCCATACACTTTACCTGGTATACTCAGTAAACTTATTCTCCTATAATTTTTACACTCTCTTTTATCCCCCTTCCCTTTATATAAAGGAACTATACATGCTCTCTGCCAATCCCTAGGTACCTTCCCTTCTTTCATACATTTATTAAACAAAAATACCAACCACTCCAGCACTATATCCCCCCTGCTTTTAACATTTCTGTCATGATCCCGTCAGTTCCAGCTGCTTTACCCCCTTTCATTCTACGTAATGCCTCTCGCACCTCCCCCCACACTCACATCCTGCTCTTCTTCACTCCTAAACGATGTTGTACCTCCCTGGCCAGTACATGAAATTACCGCCTCCCTTTTTTCATCGACATTTAAAAGTTCCTCAAAATATTCCCGCCATCTACACAATACCTCCAGCTCCCCATCTACTAACTCCCCTACTCTGTTTTTAACTGACAAATCCATTCGTTCCCTAGGCTTTCTTACCTTGTTTATCTCACTCCAAAATTTTTTCTTGTTTTCAGCAAAATTTCTTGACAGAGCCTCTCCCATTCTTTCATCCGCTCTTCTTTTGCACTCTCTCACCACTCTCTTCACCTTTCTTTTACTCTCCATATACTCTGCTCTTCTATTAGCAATTCTGTTTTGTAAAAACCTCTCATAAGCTACCTTTTTCTCTTTTATCACACCCTTTACTTCTTCATTCCACCACTCACTCCTCTTTCCTCCTGCACCCACCCTCCTATAGCCACAAACTTCTGCCCCACATTCTAATACTGCATTTTTAAAACTATCCCAACTCTCTTCAACCCCCCCACTACCCATACTTGCACTATCCCACCTTTCTACCAATAGTTGCTTATATCTCACCCTAACTTCCTCCTCCCTTAGTTTATACACTTTTACCTCTCTCTTACTTGCTGTTGCCATTTTCTTTTTGTCCCATCTACCTTTTACTCTAACTGTAGCTACAACCAAATAATGATCTGATATATCTGTTGCCCCTCTATAAACATGTACATCCTGAAGCCTACCCATCAACCTTTTATCCACCAATACATAATCCAACAAACTACCTTCCTTATGTGCTATATCATACCTTGTATATTTATTTATCCTCTTTTTCATAAAATATGTATTACTTATTACCAAACCTCTTTCCACACATAGCTCAATTAATGGTTCCCTATTTACATTTACCCCTGGCACCCCAAATTTACCTACTACTCCCTCCACAACATTTTTACCCACTTTAGCATTAAGATCCCCAACCACAATTACTCTCTCACTTGGTTCAAAACTCCCACACACTCACTAACATTTCCCAAAATCTCTCTCTCCTCTACACTTCTCTATTCTCCAGGTGCATAAACACTTACTATAACCCACTTTTCACATCCAACCTTTATTTTACTCCACATAATCCTTGAATTTATACATTTATATTCCTTCTTTACCTGCCATAACTGATTATTCAACATTATTGCCACTCCTTCTTTAGCTCTAACTCTATTTGAAACCCCTGACCTAATCCCATTTATTTCTCCCCACTGAAACTCTCCTACCCCCTTCAGCTTTGTCTCACTTAAAGCCAGGACATCCAGCTTCTTTTCATTCATAACATCTACAATCATCTTTCTTATCATTCGCACAACATCCACGCACATTCAAACATCCCACTTTGACGGTTTTCTTCTTTTTCTTTTTAGTAAGCTATACAGGAAAAGGGGTTACTAGCCCATTGTTCCTGGCATTTTAGTTGACTTTTAAACACACATGGCTTACGGAGGAAAGATTCTTATTCCACTTCCCCATGGATATGAAAGGAAAAGCAATAAGAACAAGAACTTCTTCTTCTTTCAACAAATCGACCGCTTCCCACCAAGGCGGGGTGGCCCAAAGAGAAAAACAAAAGTTTCTCTTTTTAACTTTAGTAATGTATACAGGAGAAGGGGTTACTAGCCCCTTGCTCCCGGCATTTTAGTCGACTCTTACGACACGCATGGCTTACGGAGGAAAGATTCTTATTCCACTTCCCCATGGATATGAAAGGAAAAGCAATAAGAACAAGAACTTCTTCTTTCAACAAATCGACCGCTTCCCACCAAGGCGGGGTGGCCCAAAGAGAAAAACAAAAGTTTCTCTTTTTAACTTTAGTAATGTATACAGGAGAAGGGGTTACTAGCCCCTTGCTCCCGGCATTTTAGTCGACTCTTACGACACGCATGGCTTACGGAGGAAAGATTCTTATTCCACTTCCCCATGGATATGAAAGGAAAAGCAATAAGAACAAGAACTTCTTCTTCTTTCAACAAATCGACCGCTTCCCACCAAGGCGGGGTGACCCAAAGAGAAAAACAAAAGTTTCTCTTTTTAACTTTAGTAATGTATACAGGAGAAGGGGTTACTAGCCCCTTGCTCCCGGCATTTTAGTCGACTCTTACGACACGCATGGCTTACGGAGGAAAGATTCTTATTCCACTTCCCCATGGATATGAAAGGAAAAGCAATAAGAACAAGAACTATTAAGATAAAATCAAAGAAAACTCAGATGAGTGTGTATACATAAACGTGTACGTATATGTTTGCGTAGTGTGACCTAAGTGTAAGTAGAAGTAGCAAGACGTACCTGAAATCTTGCATGTTTATGAGACAGAAAAAAGACACCAGCAATCCTACCATCATGTAAAACAGTTTCAGGTTTCTGTTTCACAGTCACCTGGCAGGATGGTAGTACCTCCCTGGGTGGTTGCTGTCTACCAACCTACTACCTACAAGATATGAGTTATGCAAATTAAAATAAAGTTATGAAGTTGGAGTTTCATTTTTTTTTCTAATGTATACATATTTAATTCAACATTTGGCGTCATTACAAAGTGGGCGGAGCTACAGCAGAGGGAGAAGAAGCACTGTGTATGTAACTCTTGATTCCCCATGACACTTCACAACACTATAAAATATGTATTGTATAATTATACTATTACAGGCCTCCCTCCACAGCCAGCTCATGTCAAAATAATATGTACAGTGGTACCTCGACTTACGATATTTTTTCATTCCAGAATGCTGTTCAAGTGCCATTACCAAACGAATTTATCCCCATAAGGAATGATGTAAAATAGACTAGTCCTTTTAGACCCCCAAAATTACACTTACAAAAGCATTTAAAAAATAAACTTACATAAAAGGGTGAGTTTGGGGACCATCGTAAGTCGAGGTACCACTGTATACAGTGGACCCTCGGTTAACGAAAAAACTTCATCCCAGAAGCCTGCTCAAGTGCCATTACCGAACGAATTTACGTCCTTAAGAAATAATGTCACGTAGGTTAGTCTATTTCAGACCCTCAAAATTACACTTTCACATGCACTTAAAATATTATACTTACATAATTGTACGATTTCCGTGGTATTCGTTAACCGAGGGTCCACTGTATAGTACATTATTTTACGATGTTTATATGTGTTTTATGATTGTTCATGGTTCAATAGGTTAAGGAAGCAGTATTGTATTATATTTCCCTACAATATATTGGGGCACCAAACATTCGCGATTTTTCAACATTCACAAGGCTCTTGATCCCCTAACCCTCGCAAATATTGAGGGATACCTGTATCATCAGCAAAGGAGAACACAGTGCTGTGACTTTCAGCTCTGTCTATGTCAGATATGCCTCTGACTCTGCTCTGTTTACTATTACTCTGTGTTCTGTTTGTCAGGAAGTTATAGATCCATCTACCAACTTTTCCTGTTATTCCTTTATCATGCATTTTGTGTGCTCTTACACCATGAACACACTTGTTGAAGGCTTTCCCAAAGTTTGTGTATACTACCTCTGCATTTTGTTTGTCCTCCAGTGCATCCAAGACCATGTCATAGTGATCCAGTGGTTGTGAGAGGCAGGAGCAACCTGCTCTATACCTATGCTGCCCTGGGTTGTGCAACTGATGAGTATCCAAGTGGTTGGCAATCTTGCTTCTTAGAACTCTTTCAAAGATTATGCTGTGGTATGTTAGTGCTATCAGTCTGTAAATCTTGGCAATTGCTTTACTGCCACCTTTGTGGAGTGGGGCTATATCTGTTGTTTTTAGTGACTGTGGGATGACTCCAATGAAGGGTGAATGAAGGAAGTGAATGTATTGTATTTAGATATTTGGAAGAGGAAAGTAGGTAGTTGGAGTGTTGAGGAGTCTGGAATGAAAGAAGTTTTTCAATGGATACAAAAAAGGATAAGAGGTATAAGTGTATAGTGGCAACTACACTTTAACATGGGTGCAATGTATAATTTTTGAATGGTGGAGTGAGGAGGAAGTGAAGACAGTGGCAATGCAATGTTTGAGATGTTTGTGTTGTTGTTGTAAATACTATGCAGAGAATAATAAATAAAGAAATTAGAGTATGTGGTGCATGCCACTACAAGATGTCACTAAGTGAAGGACAGGTTCTTCCTAAATTAAACTGTTCCCTAATGCATCAATAATAACAATCAAATTACTGTCCATAAACACTAAATGGGTGACGAACATACCTAGTCTTAGACTTACCCTTTATCTTTAGCATGTACATCAGCTCCATGCTGAAGCAGATATTCCACAATGGGCACACGGTTATAACCAGCAGCAAAATGTAAGGGCGTCGAGTGGCGACCATCCAGATCTCGAACATTCACTAGGTGTGGCTGAGAAGTGAGGATACGACGTACACACTCTATATCTCCAGATTTCGATGCCTCTAAAAGCTGCTGCTCACTGTCTACACCAGGTCCTGGAGGATCCTCTGAAGGTGTTTACTCAAAATTAAATTATTATAAAATGTGAAATACGTACATAAAAAAGATCTAAATAAATAATAATTTTGAATTTCATGTCACATTTATATTTTTATTAAATTTACAGTACTCAAGAAAAAACTCAAACCATGTAGTAATCGCTGGACAGGATCTGTGGCAACTTGAGTGGCAGTATAACCCTGGAGTGAAATAATGGTTGGATCAATGCCAAACTGAAGAAGAACACGGCATGCTTGTACATCCCCCTCTTTACCACATCGATGAAGAGCTGAAAACAAGTTACAGAACTGTAACCATTTGAACTTCCTTCCTAATTTGTGCAATTTGTTAACTAGGTACGTATTACAGTATACAGTGGACCCCCGGTTATCGGCCGTTCCTGTTATCGGCCAACTCGCTTATAGGCCGGTTTTTCGGCTACAGGTTATCAGCCGTTATTTCGCTTATCGACCCGAATGGGACGCGTCCACCTGCCCGCCGGCAGCCTCTCGCATCAGTCTGGCTGTGTCTCTGGCAGGGTGAGGAAGGTTCTGCTCATTCATCCAAACATTTTGCTATAATTCATTGTTTTCGTTGTCATTCATTAAGTGCAACTGCAAAATAAGTAACCATGGCCCCAAAGAAAGTTCCTTTGGTAAAGAAAGTGAGAAACACGATGGAATTTAAGAAAGAAGTTATTGAAAAATATGAGTGTTGGATGCATAATAAATCACTCTTGAGCACATTAAATATCTTATTTTAGGTTAATATAGACATTTTCATTAATCCATCTATGATATTTTCTTCAAAATTATATAAGAAACACGTTACATAGCATATAGCATATAAACATAGCATATAAACATTCAATGTTTATATGTTATTGAGTGGTGAGTGCCAGCAAATCAAGGAGGAGGAGGGTGGAAGGTAAACATTACGTTTTCTCTGATGCAGCGTTAGAGAAAACTGTGAATCTGGCGTCTGGTGCAGTAATCGCCCTTCATACGCGTTTGTTTACAATTCTCGACATGAATTATTCAATACATACGTCTCCCTCTGTTTATGATGGCATCTAAAGGTAGTTGTTAGAAATGATTAAACTCAGTGAACATGGTAATAATATGGCTGTGTAGTGTAGTGTAACCCAGGGGGCTACATACTACGTGTACCTACATTACCACTACCTTCACTGACTTCCTACAAATAAATAGTACTCACCTCTCGCCCTACATTAAGATTACAAATATTTTAAGGTATGTAATGAATGCACTGTCGCAATAAATGACAAATAAGGGAAGTAACCCTAAAGGGGTTTTGATACCTGAAGTCCTTATGGATGGGGATTCCCAACTCCCTCTCCCCTCCTGCATTCTTCAATACACCAACAAGAGTGTTCCAAACAATAAATCCTCCCTATCTTCCATAAGCCAACTAGTGTCTTCAATAAAGGTATGTAATACTGATTTAATGGTTCATTAATCTTTAAACATATTAATTTTTGTGAATATTTTTGGGTGTCTGGAACAGATTAATTGTATTTACATTAATTCTTATGGGGAATATTATTTAGCTTATCGGCCATTTCGCTTTTAGGCCGACCTTCTGGAACGGATTATGGCCGATAACCGAGGGTCTACTGTATATATTATTTTGTATGTGGATAACATAGTAAAAATTTATATATACTTGACATTTAAAAGCTAACCATTTCAGATATATGTGAACCTTTAGTTGCACATACAGTGGACCCTCGGTTAACGAAAAAACTTCCTCCCAGAAGCCTGCTCAAGTGCCATTACCGAACGAATTTACTTCCTTAAGAAATAATGTCACGTAGGTTAGTCTATTTCAGACCCCCAAAAATACACTTCCACATGCACTTACAATATTATAATTACATAATTGTGCGATTTCCGGGGTATTCGTTAACCGAGGATCCGCTGTATATCTAAAGAATTGGTTCAAAATAAATAAACCACCTAATTAACTAGAAGGCAGTCAATATGTGTGAAGCTTTCAATGTTGCAGCAAGGATGACACCAGAGGCTGTGAAGCTGTTATGTTTAAAGCAATGAGCGGTGTGAATGTTATGCAAGGAATTCAGAGAGATGATGATGGGCTACTAAAGGTATTATTCAGAGGGCAGAGAAGGATTGTTGAATTGGTTTGAGCATTCAGAGAGGATGAAGCAGATGACTAAGGTGTATAAATCCATGGTAGAAGAAAGATGGGATAGTGATCATCCCAGGAAGGGTAGGAGAGAGGATGTGAAGGTTCTGAGCATCCAGCAGGCATGTGCTAATGTGTTAAAAGTGGGAAAGCATAGGAATTTTACTTGCTGTTGGAGTGTGACCAAAGTAACATTTATGAAGGAATTCAGGAAGCCTGTTAGTTTGAAGTTGCTTCTTGAAGGTGGAAAGTACAGTGTCTGCACTCTGAAGGAATGGTGAGGGATGTCTCTGTGCATATCTGGCAAGACAACTATTGAATGAATGATGATGACTATTTCTATTTTTGGGTCGCCATACCTTGGTGGGAGATGGCCGATATGATAAAAACAACCCTATGATTTACCTGTTTGACCAAGGCCATCCAAAGCATTAACTTTTGAACCATGTTTAAGTAACAGCTCCATAATTTCATAGTGTCCTTTATCAGCAGACAGGTGGAGTGGTGTGAGGAATTCCTTATTTTTTTCTTGCAAAGGGGCACCCTTCCGCAGAAGGGCTTCCACTACACTCCGACGTTTGCCTCCAGTGGCTCCAACTGCACAATGCTACAAGAAAAGTAAATTATCATAAAGACAGCATTTAATTTGTCACATTTTAAGAAATATAGCATTGAAATTTACAATAAATAAACATTCTTGTAATATAATAGCAACTTTATGGACAGCAAGTGCTATACCAGCAATGATAAATCATTTAAAAACATTCCAATAATTTATCCATCAAGTTTCTCTCACAAATCAAACCCAGACAACTAAAAATCTCATTCTGCTTGCTGCTGTTGCATTATACTTTTATACATGAAAAAAAAGAGGCTACCTTCCACTGTTCCAAATAAACTGCCTTAATTTTCCAACTGACACACCTCTCTTGGTATAATTTACCAATTTTCCATGAGCAAGTTATTTGTAGTATATAATTTACTTGCCACTTACTTCATGTTTCACAGAAACAATACATGCACAATGCATAAACCAACATTTCAAAAATAATGGAACAGATTAATAAGTTTTAAAACATATTGGATACAGGCCTGCAACTAGGATCAGAGGACAGAGGGGGCACAAACAACAAGGCTTATAGTACTGATCCCATTCTGATTTCTCCCCATTTACATAAACTCTCTATTGCCTATCACCCAACCATGCCTCAGCTCAAGAGAAAATTGCTCTTGTACTGTATGCCACTACTTTCTTTATCTCTCATCCGTGTGGAACTCTATTAAAGGATTTAACGAAATCCATATACGCAATATTGTATTCATTATCATGGCTCACCACTTCAAATGCCTAAGTAAAATATAAGAAAATTCTAAAGGCAAGAGTGCCCCATTGTAAAATTGCTGCTATTCATTACTTAAATTACACCTTTATGGTGGCATTGAAATGCATCCACAAATGTTGATTTGATCAATTTTCCCACAACTGATGTTAGGCTGATCAGTCTATAATTTGAAGCTGAAAACCCATTTCCCACTTTGCAAATGAGCATCACACTTTCATCTTCAACTTATCCAGTACAATACCCATTTGTATTGATCTGCTGAAGAGACTAGCTAATGGTTTGGTAAGTTCATCGTTGCATTCTTTTAGGATCAAACAAGTTACAGAGCTCTGGAAAATAGGGCTCGGTATCTTGTTTGGCTTCAATCTATCTACCACAATTGTCTGAAGACCACGTCACTAGTGACTTTGATCTTGTACACTTTATATTCATCCTGACCTATATGATTATTAATTTCTGGAATTTTATTTGTATTCTCTTATGTAAATAGAGAGGAAAGTAGTGTTAAAAATAGTACACATTTCTTTGTCACTAACAGTAAGCCGACCTGAGATACAGTGGAACCTTTGTTTTCGTTTTTCATTGGTTCCAGAGTCGGACGAAGACCAAATTCGATGAAAACTAAAGCAATATTTCCCACAAGAAATAATGTAAATCCAATTAATCCATTCCAGACACCCAAAAGTATTAACAAAAAATACATTTCATAGAGAATAAATATAGTTTTACATACAGAAAACAATGAGAAATAAATATAAATGACTAATTTTAATGGATAAATTAACATTTAAATCACTATTACATACCTTTATTGAAGACTCTTGTTGGTGTATTGAAGACTGCGAGGAGGGAAGAGGGAGGAGAATTTATTGTTTGGAAGATGAATCCCCATCCATAAGGACTTCAGGTATCAAAGCCCTATCCAGGGTTACTTCCCTTCTTTGTCTTTTACTGGCACTAGGACCAGCTTGAGAGTCACTGTATGCCTGTCGCACAAAAAATCTGTTCAGAAAGCACTGTTTTTGGCGTCTCTTTAAGACAAGGCATTGTCATTGAACATGTTGCAGACATGGCTTGCAACAGTTTTGTTAGGGTGATAATTCTCCACAAAACTTTGCACCTCACTCCACTTTGCACACATGTCCTTAATCAATGAAGAAGGCACATTCTTCCCTCTCTCTTCCTCCTCCTCTGAAGCAATTTCCTCAGCTGCAATCTGTTGCTGTTCCAGTTGAAGGTCTTGCAGTTCTTCAGTGGTTAGCTCTTCCCTGTGGTCCTCCACCAACTCTTCCACATCCTGGCCACTTACATCCAACCCCATGGACTTCCCCAATGCCATAATAGATTTCACAACAGGCGTAGGGTTGTCAGGGTCAGCCTCAAACCCTTCAAAATCCTTCTCCTGGAAGTCACTTCCCGCCAAGTCTTATCTATAAGGCTAATGCAATTGTGGATATTGAAGTGATTCCTCCAGAACTCTCTTAGGGTCAATTTAGTGTCCAAGGTCACTTCAAAGCACCTTTGAAACATTGTTTTGGTGTAGAGTTTTTTGAAGTTTGAAATGAACTGCTGGTCCATGGGCTGGATGAGAGGAGTGGTATTAGGGGGCAAGAACTTCACTGTGATGAAACTAAACTCCTCAAACAATTGGTCTTCCAAGTCTGGAGGATGAGCAGGAGCATTGTCCATTACCAGGAGGCACTTGAGTGGATATTTATTTTTCAGGAGGTATTTCTTCACACTCGGGCCAAACATTTCATTGAACTACTCAATGAAAATTAGCCTTGTGACCCATGCCTTCCACATCACACACAATTTACTCTTCATGACATTGTTTTTCTTGAACACTCATGGATTTTCAGAGTGATACACCAGTAAAGGCTTCACTTTGAAATACCCACTAGCGTTACCAAAGAACAAAAGAGTTAGCCTATCCTTCATAGGCTTGTGTCCTGGTAGTGCCTTTTCCTCTTGCATGATGAAGGTCCTCTTTGGCATTTTCTTCCAAAAGAGGCCTGTTTCGTCACAATTGAACACTTGTTGGGGGAGGAATCCTTCATCCTCTACGTACTTTGAATTCATCAATGAATTCATCGGCTGCACGTTTGTCTGAACTTGCAGCCTCGCCCTGCCTTACCACACTGTGTATGCCAGATTGCCTCTTGATGTTGTCGAACCAGCCTCTGCTGGCCTTAAATTCACTAACAGCAGCACTCGTTCCAGGCATTTTTGCAAATTATCACCTCCACAACACTATCTCCTGCTAACTGTTTTTCATTTATCCACACCAACAACAACTTCTCAACATCTTTGATTTCTCATCTCTGTTTAGTTAGCACATTTACCCTTTTCGCAACATCAGCTTCCTTGATTTTTTTTTTCTCCACCAGGATGGAACTGATCGTTGATGATGACTTCCCGTACATCCTGGCGAGACCGACCACACGTACGCCACTTTCGTATTTTTCTATAAGTTCTTTCTTGAATTCTATCGTGTTTCTCACCTTTATCAAAGGGCTGGCACTCGGAACTTTCTTTGGTCCCATGGTGGCTTATTTAGCAGTTGCACTCAATAAACAAGCTCAAAAAACAATGGATTATTATGACATGTTTCGTATGAACGTGCAGAGTAATGTTTACTCCATGAAAAACAAAGCCAGACTGATGCTTTGGGTGGGAGCGGGCAGGCGGACATGTTCGGGACGGTCGATGAAAAGCAAGGTGACAAACAAAAACTAGGACAATATTTTGACGAATAAAGTCGTTGAAAACCAAATTCGACGATAATCAGGGCAAACGAAAACCGAGGTTCCACTGTACATTTGGTCCTATCTTTTACTTAATCTTAATTACAGTAAAACTCCAGCTTTCGTCCGGTCCGAATATCGTACAATTCGGATTTCGACCACTTTTTTCAGCAAATTTTTACTCCGGGTTTCGTACATCGGCTCGGAAATCGTCCATATCAGACGCGTCTGCCCACCCAGGATGCCGCCGTACCTGACTCAGTCTCCCTCTGTCACTTGTCAAGTGAACAATACTCCGTGCATTCATCCATTGTTTTTGGTGCTTGTTTATTAAGTGCAACTGCAAAATAAGCCACCATGGGGCCAAAGAAAGTTCAGAGTGCCATCCCTTTGGTAAAGAAGGTGAGAAACAGGATAGAATTCAAGAAAGAGCTTGTATCAAAATACAAAAGTGGCGTACGTGTGGCCAACCTCACCAGGATGTATGGGAAGTCCAAATAAACAATCAATTCCATCCTGGCGAAGAAAATAAAAATCAAGGAAGCTGATGTTGTGAAAGGGGTAAATATGCTAATGAAACATAAATCACAAACAATCGAAGATGTAGAGAAGTTGTTGTTGGTGTGGATCAAAGAAAAACAGTTAGCGGGAGATAGTGTTGTGGAGGGGATAATTTGCGAAAAGGCAAGGCAGTTGCATGCGGATCTCAAAGAAAATGCCTGGAACGAGAGCTGCTGTTAGTGAATTTCAGGCCAGCAAAGGCTGGTTCAACAGATTCAAGAAGCGAAGTGGCATACACAGTATGGTAAGGCATAGCGAGGCTGCAAGTTCAGACAAACGTGCGGCCGAAGAATTCGTTGATGAATTCAAGGAGTACGCAGAGGCTGAAGGATTCCTCCCCCAACAAGTGTTCAATTGTGACGAAACAGGCCTCTTTTGGAAGAAAATGACAAAAAGGACCTACATCACACAGGAGGAAAAGACACTGCCAGGACACAAGCCTATGAAGGATAGGCTAACTCTTTTGTTCTGTGGTAACGCTAGTGGGGATTTCAAAGTGAAGCCTTTACTGATGTATCACTGAAAATCCCCGAGTGTTCAAGAAAAACAATGTCATGAAAAGTAAATTGTGTGTGCTGTGGAAGGATAACAATAAGGCATGGGTCACAAGGCTAATTTTCATTGAGTGGTTCAATGAAGTGTTTGGCCCGAGTGTGAAGAAATACCTCCTGGAAAATAAATTGCCACTCAAGTGCCTCCTGGTAATGGACAATGCTCCTGCTCATCCTCCAGACTTGGAAGACCAATTGTTTGAGGAGTTTAGTTTCATCACAGTGAAGTTCTTGCCCCCTAATACCACTCCTCTCATCCAGCTCATGGACCAGCAGGTCATTTCAAACTTCAAAAATACTCTACACAAAAGCAATGTTTCAAAGGTGCTTTGAAGTGGCCTCGGACACTAAACTGACCCTAAGAGAGTTCTGGAGGAATCACTTCAATATCCTCAATTGCATAAGCCTTATAGATAAGGCTTGGCGGGAAGTGACTTCCAGGACGATGAACTCTGCTTGGAGAAAATTGTGGCCATAATGTGTCTAAGAGAAGGATTTTGAAGGGTTTGAGGCTTACCCTGATGACCCTAAGCCTGTTGTGGAATCTATTATGGCATTGGGGAAGTCCATAAGGTTGGATGTAAGTGGCCAGGATGTGGAAGAGTTGGTGGAGGACCACAGGGAAGAGCTAACCACTGAAGAGCTGCAAGACCTTTAACTGGAACAACAACAGATCGCAGCTGAGGAAATTGCTTCAGAGGAGGAGGAAGAGAGAGGGAAGAATGTGCCTTCTTCAGTAATTAAGGACATGTGTGCAAAGTGGAGTGAGTTGCAAAGTTTTGCGGAAAATTATAACCCTAACAAAACTGTTGCAAGCCGTGTCTGCAACATGTTCAATGACAACATCTTGTCCCATTTTAGGCAAATCTTAAAGAGAAGCCAGAAACAGGCTTCTCTGGACAGATTTTTTGTGCGACAGGAGTGCAGTGACTCTCAAGCTGGTCCTAGTGCCAGTAAAAGACAAAGAAGGGAAGTAACCCTGGATAGGGCTTTGATACCTGAAGTCCTTATGGAGGGGGATTCCCCTTCCAAACAATAACCTCTCCTCTCTCTCCCCTCCTCGCCTTCTTCCATACGCCAACAAGAGTCTTCAATAAAGGTATGCAATAGTGATTTAAATGTTCATTTATCCATTAAAATTAGTCATTTATATTTATTTCTCATTGTTTTCTGTATGTAAAATTATAGTCATTCTCTATCAAATTTATTTTTTGTTAATATTTATGGGTATCTGGAATGGATTAACTGGATTTACATTATTTCTTATGGGAAATATTATTTTGGTTTTTGTCCATTTCGGATTTCGACTGACGTTCTGGAATGGATTAATGACGAAAACCGGGGTGCCACTGTATTCCTGAAACTCTTTTTGGTTAGTATTTGATTCCCTTGCAATTAAAATTTCATATTCTCTTTTGCTTTTCCTTATTTCTTTGTTGATGTCTCTTAAATTTAATATAATATTCAATAAGGTGACCATCTTCTCTGTTGATTCACTTGTAAAATTTTTTTAACACACCAGCCATTTCCCATCGAGGCAAGATAAACCGAAAAAAGAAGAAACAAATTTCTTTTTTCTTTTTACATTTAGTAATTTTTACAGGAGAAAAAGTTACTAGCCCTTGCTCCTGACATTTCGGTCACCTCTTATGACATGCAAGAAAGAAAGATTCTTTTCCACTTCTCCATGGAGATGATAGGAAATAAATAAGAAGAAGAACTATTAATTAAAACAATAGAAGAAAACTTAGATGGGTTTGTATACATATACTTGTACATGGCTGTGCAGTGTGACCTATGTGTAAGTAAAAATAACAAGATGTACTTATCTTGTGTGTTTATAAGACAGAAAAAAAAGACACTAGTAATCCTCCCATTGTGTAAAAAATTACAGGTTTCTGTTTCACACTCATTTGCCAGGATGGTTGTACCTTCCTGGGTGGTTGCTGTCTACCAACATACTACCTAATCTCTTGTAAATGCTTCTCTTTTATTACCCAAGAGATGTTTTAGTCTATTGTTTACCTATTTTGGTCCAGAGATTTTTTTTTTTTTTCAACAAGTCGGCCTTCTCCCACCGAGGCAGGGTGACCCAAAAAGAAAGAAAATCCCCAAAAAGAAAATACTTTCATCATCATTCAACACTTTCACCACACTCACATACAATCACTGTCTTTGCAGAGGAGCTCAGATATGACAGCTGAGAATAGTCCCTCCCAGCTGTCACTATCTCAGACCCCTCCTTTAAAGTGCAGGCATTGTACTTCCCATTTCCAGGACTCAAGTCCAACTAAATCAATTAACTGGTTTCCCTGAATCCCTTCACAAAATGTTACCCTGCTCACACTCCAACAGATCGTCATGTCCCAAAAACCATTCGTCTCCATTCACTCCTATCTAACACGCTCACACATGCTTGCTGGAAGTCCAAGCCCCTCACCCATAAAACCTCCTTTACCCCTTCCCTCCAACCTTTTCTAGGACGACCCCTACCCCGCCTTCCTTCCCCTACAGATTTATACGCTCTCCAAGTCATTCTACTTTGATCCATTCTCTCTAAATGACCAAACCACCTCAACAACCCCTCTTCAGCCATCTGACAAATAATTTTAGTAACTCCACACCTTCTCCTAATTTCCACATTCCAAATTTTCTGCATAATATTTACACCACACATTGCCCTTAGACAGGACATCTCCACTGCCTCCAGCCTCCTCCTCACTGCAGCATTTGCAACCCATGCTTCACACCCATATAAGAGTGTTGGTACCACTATACTTTCGTACATTCCCTTCTTTGCCTCCATGGATAACGTTTTTTGTCTCCACAGATACCTCAATGCACCACTCACCTTTTTTTCTTCATCAATTCTATGGTTAACCTCATCCTTCATAAACCCATCCGCTGACACGTCAACTCCCAAATATCTGAAAACATTTACTTCTTCCATAATCCCTCTCTCCAATGTGATATCCAATTTTTCTTTATTTAAATTGTTTGATACCCTCATCACCTTACTCTTATCTATGTTCACTTTTAACTTTCTACCTTTCACACACTCCCAAACTCGTCCACTAACCTTTGCAACTTTTCTTTAGAATCTCCCATAAGCACAGTATCATCAGCAAAAAGTAACTGTGTCAACTCCCATTTTGCATTTAATTCTCCATAATTTAATCCCACCCCTCTCCCCAACACTCTAGCATTTACTTCTTTTACAACCCCATCTATAAATATATTAAACAACCATGGTGACATTACACATCCCTGTCTAAGACCTACTTTTACTGGGAAGTAATCTCCCTCTCTCCTACACACCCTAACCTGAGCCTCACTATCCTCATAAAAACTCTTTACAGCCTTCAGTAACTTACTACCTATTCCATACACTTGCAACATTTGCCACATTGCTCCCCTATCCACTCTATCATATGCCTTTTCTAAATCCATAAATGAAATAAAAACTTCTCTACCTTTATCTAAATACTGTTCACATATATGCTTCACTGTAAACATTTGATCTACACATCCCCTACCCACTCTAAAGCCTCCTTGCTCATCTGCAATCCTACTCTCTGTCTTACCTCTAATTCTTTCAATAATAACCCTGCCATACACTTTACCTGGTATACTCAGTAAACTTATTCCCCTATAATTTTTACACTCTCTTTTATCCCCCTTCCCTTTATATAAAGGAACTATACATTCTCTCTGCCAATCCCTAGGTACCTTCCCCTCTTTCATACATTTATTAAACAAAAATACCAACCACTCCAGCACTATATCCCCCCCTGCTTTTAACATTTCTGTCATGATCCCGTCAGTTCCAGCTGCTTTACCCCCTTTCATTCTACGTAATGCCTCACGCACCTTCCCCACACTCACATCCTGCTCTTCTTCACTCCTAAACGATGTTGTACCTCCCTGGCCAGTACATGAAATTACCGCCTCCCTTTTTTCACCAACATTTAAAAGTTCCTCAAAATATTCCCGCCATCTACCCAATACCTCCAGCTCCCCATCTACTAACTCCCCTATTCTGTTTTTAACTGACAAATCCATTCGTTCCCTAGGCTTTCTTACCTTGTTTATCTCACTCCAAAATTTTTCTTGTTTTCAGCAAAATTTCTTGACAGAGCCTCTCCCATTCTTTCATCTGCTCTTCTTTTGCACTCTCTCACCACTCTCTTCACCTTTCTTTTACTCTCCATATACTCTGCTCTTCTATTAACACTTCTGTTTTGTAAAAACCTCTCATAAGCTACCTTTTTCTCTTTTATCACACCCTTTACTTCTTCATTCCACCACTCACTCCTCTTTCCTCCTGCACCCACCCTTCTATAGCCACAAACTTCTGCCCAACATTCTAATACTGCATTTTTAAAACTATCCCAACTCTCTTCAACCCCCCCACTACTCATACTTGCACTATCCCACCTTTCTGCCAATAGTTGCTTATATCTCCCCCTAACTTCCTCCTCCTTTAGTTTATACACTTTTACCTCTCTCTTACTTGCTGTTGCCATTTTCTTTTTGTCCCATCTCCCTTTTACTCTAACTGTAGCTACAACCAAATAATGATCTGATATATCTGTTGCCCCTCAATAAACATGTACATCCTGAAGCCTACCCATCAACCTTTTATCCACCAATACATAATCCAACAAATTACAGTGGTACCTCGAGTTACGATATATTTTCGTTCGAGAATGCTGTTCAAGTGCCATTACCAAATGAATTTATCCCCATAAGGAATAATGTAAAATACACTAGTCCTTTTACACCCCCAAAAATATACCTACAAAAGCATTTAAAAAAATAAACTTACATAAAAGGGCGATTTTGGGGACCATCGTAACTCGAGGTACCACTGTACTTTCCTTACGTGCTATATCATACCTTGTATATTTATTTATCCTCTTTTTCATAAAATATGTATTACTTATTACCAAACCTCTTTCCACACATAGCTCAATTAATGGTTCCCCATTTACATTTACCCCTGGCACCCCAAATTTACCTACTACTCCCTCCACAACATTTTTACCCACTTTAGCATTAAGATCCCCAACCACAATTACTCTCTCACTTGGTTCAAAACTCCCCACACACTCACTCAACATTTCCCAAAATCTCTCTCTCTCCTCTACACTTCTCTCTTCTACAGGTGCATAAACACTTACTATAACCCACTTTTCACATCCAACCTTTATTTTACTCCACATAATCCTTGAATTTATACATTTATATTCCTTCTTTACCTGCCATAACTGATTATTCAACATTATTGCCACTCCTTCTTTAGCTCTAACTCTATTTGAAACCCCTGACCTAATCCCATTTATTTCTCCCCACTGAAACTCTCCTACCCCTTCAGCTTTGTCTCACTTAAAGCCAGGACATCCAGCTTCTTTTCATTCATAACATCTACAATCATCTCTTTCTTATCATTCGAACAACATCCACGCACATTCAAACATCCCACTTTGACGGTTTTCTTCTTTTTCTTTTTAGTAAGCTATACAGGAAAAGGGGTTACTAGCCCATTGTTCCTGGCATTTTAGTTGACTTTTACAACACGCATGGCTTACGGAGGAAAGATTCTTATTCCACTTCCCCATGGATATGAAAGGAAAAGCAATAAGAACAAGAACTATTAAGATAAAATCAAAGAAAACTCAGATGAGTGTGTATACATAAACGTGTACATGTTTGCGTAGTGTGACCTAAGTGTAAGTAGAAGTAGCAAGACGTACTTGAAATCTTGCATGTTTATGAGACAGAAAAAAGACACCAGCAATCCTACCATCATGTAAAACAGTTTCAGGTTTCTGTTTCACAGTCACCTGGCAGGATGGTAGTACCTCCCTGGGTGGTTGCTGTCTACCAACCTACTATATATTATATATTATATTATATATTATAAATAACAATGGGCCTAAGACTGATCCCTGTGGAACACCACTTGTTACAAGCACTTTTTCCCCAATGCCATGAGCTGCCACTTTCTTTAACAGTCTCTGGTGCGGTACTCTATCAAAAGCCTTACTAAAGTCTAAATAAACAATATCGAATTCTTTATCGTGATCAACAGCCTCAAAAGCTTTACTGAAGAAGGTTAATAAATTAGATAGGCAGGAACGGCCCCTAATAATATCAGCTATATTTGACTCTAGTAATTTGCCTACAATTGAGGTCAGGCTTATTGGGCGGTAATTTGACGGTAGTGACTTGTCCCCTGCTTTAAAAATAGGAATTACATTAGCCATCTTCCACATATCAGACACTACACCTGTTTGAAGAGATAAATTAAAAATATTAGATATTGGTTCACAGAGTTCCATTTTGCATTCCTTAAGAACCCTTGCAAAAAGCTCATCAGGACCCGGCGATTTATTTTGTTTCAGTCGGTCTAGTTGTTTCATAACCATTTTGCTAGTGACTGTGATATTACATAATTTATCTTCTTCTGGGCCTCTGTAAAAATTAATTACTGGGATATTATTAATGTCTTCCTGTGTGAAAACCGAGAGAAAATAATTATTAAAAATAGAGCACATATTCTCTTTGTCAGTAAGATGCCCAGAGTTATTTTTAAGGGGACCTATCTTATCCCTAACTTTTGTTCTATAAACCTGAAAAAAACTTTTTGGGTTAGTTTTTGAATCCCTAGCAACTTTAATTTCATAGTCCCGTTTAGCTTTTCTTATCACCTTTTTAACGTCCCTCTTAATGTCAGTATACTGATTTATAAGATGACCCTCACCTCTTTTTATGCGCCTATAAATTGCTTTCTTCTGCCCTAAAAGATACTTAAGCCTATTATTCATTCATTTTGGGTCATTTCTACTTGATCTAATTTCTTTATACAGGATAAATGTTCTTTGGGCAGCCTGTATAGTGTTAAGAAAACTGTCATATTGATACCTCTCTTCGTCACCCCAGTCCACAGTTGATAAGTGTTCTCTAAGTCCATTATAATCTGCTAAGCGAAAATCTGGGACAGTTACTGAATTATCCCTACTATCATACATCCATTCAATGCTAAAGGTAATTGACTTGTGGTCTCTTGAGCCGAGTTCCTCTGTAATTTCTAAATTATTAACAAGGGTTTCCTTGCTTGCCAGAACTAAGTCAAGTAGGTTATTTCCCCTTGTAGGTTCTGTTACAAACTGCTTCAAAAAGCAATCCTGAACTACTTCTAAAAAGTCGTTAGATTCTAAATTCCCTGTCAAGAAATTCTAATCAATCTGACTAAAGTTAAAGTCCCCTAGAATTACTACGTTATCGTGCCTTGTGGCCTTAACAATTTCCTCCCAAAGTAGTCTCCCTTGTTCCCTATCTAAGTTTGGAGGACGGTAAATCACGCCTAAAATCAATTTTTCACACCCCTCTGAAAATTCTATCCAGACAGACTCTGTATGTGTTATTTCAGACTTTATACCCGTTTTTATGCAACAATTTAAATGGTCACGGACATAGAGTGCCACCCCACCACCCTTCCCGATACTTCTGTCTACTTGGAACAATTTAAAACCCTGAATGTGACATTCGGCAGGCAAGTCCCGATTTTTCATATTAAACCATGTCTCAGTTATTGCAAAAACATCAATATTACCCGTACTTGCAACTAATCTCAACTCGTCCATCTTATTCCTAGCACTACGACTATTGGTGTAATATATATTTAAAGACCCTCCTTTCTCTTTACCCTTCCTGCTCATTTCTGTTTTTCCACTATACCTATTACTGTCCTTGTCATCTAGTGTCACTAGCTTTCCACTATCCACCTTATTCTGCCTATTACTAGTTCTCCTAGAACTTAGCAACGAATTCGCTTACCGACGGTGTCTTGGGTCCCTATCTCCATCATTAAGTGAGGAGAGACTGTATATACGTTTGGACAGTTAATGGGTTAATAGTAACAATATTCGAGTTTACTTACAAGTGGAGTATTCCCGGTATAAGGATGTTTGAAATTTACTACATCTGGTGAGAGAAACTTCTTGAGTCGTGCAGCATCAGCCTGGCGACAAGCCTCTAGTAAACTGTGACCCTTGTATTCATCTGAAAGTTACAATCAAGTGATCAACTCTTTTACACAGTCCCATATATCCTGCAAATTATATGTACATATTTAGAGAGGATGGAACAAAAATAGGATGACTTGGAAGGTATATAATCCTGTAGTGGAGGGAAGGCAGGGTAAGGGTCATCCAAGGAAAGGAGGAAGGGGAGTAAAGGACGTTTTGTATGCAAGGGGCTTGGATGTACAACAGGCATGTATGAGAGTGTTAGAAAAGAGTGGAGACAAATGTTTTTTTGGGGACCTGACAAGCTGTTGGAGTGTGAGCAAGGTAATACAGTGGTACCTCGAGTTACGATGGTCCCCAAAATCGCCCTTTTATGTAAGTTTATTTTTTTAAATGCTTTTGTAAGTATATTTTTGGGGGTGTAAAAGGACTAGTCTATTTTACATTATTCCTTATGGGGATAAATTCGTTTGGTAATGGCACTTGAACAGCATTCTCGAACGAAAAAATATCGTAACTCGAGGTACCACTGTATTTTGTGAAGAGATTCAGGGAAACTGGTTAGCTGGACTTGAGTCCCCAGAGGTGAGAGGTACAGTGCCTGAACTCTAAAGGAGGGGTTTGGGATATGTGATGTCTGGAGGAACATCTGAACATCTGCAAGACTCTGGCAAGACAATGATAGTGTGAATGATGGTGAAAATGTTTCTTGCTCGGGTCACCCTGCCTTGGTGAGAGACAGCCAGTGAGTTCAAAAAAAAAAAAAAAAAATTACTGTACTGTCTTATACTGCATACTTTAGACTCCAACTGAGCGGAAAATTGTTGACAAAAACTTATCAGTTATTAGGGACTAATTGTAAATGTTAAATAATAAAATAAGAAAATTGTAGGAAGTCGCTTACCTCTAGCTGACTCTTCCCCTACCCCTAATAGATCTGCTGACCAGTTTCCTTGAATCCGTTCAGGAAATCTTACCTTCCTCACACTCCAACAGCTTGTCAAGTCCTAAAAACTATTTGCCTCCACTCACTCCTATCTAACACACACACATGCCTGCTAGTACAGTACATATTTAAGTTCAAGGGAATATCTTGAGTTATATGAACATTTTGTGCCCATAATACCTGTGTGCCTTCCAAACTACTGTAAAATATTTACAACAAAATCCCATGATACTACAATTGTTTCAAGGTGCAATAATCATCAAAACAAGGAAGTCACAGTGTTTGACTTTATTGGGTTATCCTGGGTTATATCTACTTAAGTGTACTTAGTGGCTGAAGTCCACTCTTAGTATCATGAAACTAATAAAATTGGAATCTTCATGCCACTTGCACACACTGTTTGCTGGTAGGAAAGCTGGTGGTGGAACAACAGCTCCTGATTTCACTGTTTACTTATGCTAGTTACATGCACTAGTATATCAAACAGTTTTCACCTGTAATGCACTGTGTGGACTGTCCTGGCCTTATATTTTTTCAAAGGTATGAAGAGATTGTAGAAGACCCAAAGAATTGTGATAAGGTCAAAAATATTGGCAGATGGCAGATTTGAAGGTACGAAAAATTGTGTATACTAGTATGTTGGACACAATCATCTGTTGCATACTAGTATGCAATACTAGTTGCATACTAGTTGCACAAAATGCAACTAGTATGCAATTGTACTAGTCACCATGCCTTGGTAAGAGATGGCTGATGTATTAAAAAAAAATTCATCACTGTCAAGATGACAAATTGTGATGTCTATTATGACATCCCAATTCAATTTATAAACAATAAAGTACGTACATGTAAGTCGTTCTTGCAGTTCTCTGGAAGGTGCAACATCAATAGCAGATTTGGAGTGACAATTGAGTAGTGTTGGATCAGCACCATGGGCCAACAGCAATGAGCACACCTGACAAGTTTATTATTCTTAATAAATTAACCACAAGCTGATATGCTTAAACCGTTTAAATAATTTGTTACTTTAATTCATGGATTAACTTTTAAATACTGCAAAGGTGTAAAGTACCTCTGAAGTAATAATGAAAGGACTGCAAAAAGTCTTTCATAAATCTAAAGAATGCAATTAGACTAAACTCAGTAATTCAAGAAGAAATCATTGTAAAAAAAAAAAAAAAAAAAATTTTTACCAATACAGTGCTCCCTCGGTTTTCGTGCATCTCCAAACTCGAACATTTATGTAAGTGTATTTTCGTAAGTGCTGTTGCAAGTGTATTTTTGGGGGTCTGAAATAGACTAACCTATGTGACATTATTTCTTAAGGAAGTAAATTCGTTCGGTAATGGCACTTGAGCAGCATTCTGGAACGAATTTTCGGCGAAAACCGAGGGACCACTGTACATCTGTATGACAAAAACTGAACAGTCATTATATGGAAGCAAAAACTCAGGTAAGGGTGTGTAGCAGAGAGGGAGATTACTTTCCAGAAAAAGTAGGTCTTAGACAGGGATGCATAAGTCACCGTGGTTGTTTAACATATTTATAAATGGGATTGTAAAAGAGGGGTAAATGCTAGGGTGTTGGGGAGACGGATGGGATAAAATTATGTGGATTCAAATATAAAATGAGAGCTGACACAGTTACTTTTTGCTAATGATACTGTGCTTTTGGGAGACACTGAAGAGAAGTTGTAAAGGTTAGTGGACAAGTTTGGGAGGGTGTGTAAAGGAAAAAAGTTGAAAGTGAACATAGATAAAAGTAAGGTGATGAGGGTATCAAATAATTTAGATAAAGAAAAATTGGATATCACATTGGAGGGAGGGAGTATGGAAGAAATGAATGGGCTCAGATATTTGGGAGTAGACTTGTCAGCGAATGGGTTTATGAAGGACAATGTAGACCATAGAATTGATGAAGGAAAAAAAGGTGAGTGGTGCATTGAGGTATCTGTGGAGACAAAGAACATTATCCATGGAGGCAAAGAAGAGAATGTATGAGAGTATAGTGGTACCAACACTCTTATGTGGGTGTGAAGCATGGGTTGTGAATGTTGCAGCAAAAAGGAGACTGGAGATTGTGGAGATGTCATGTCTAAGGGCAATGTGTGGTGTAAATACTATGCAGAGAATTCGTAGTGTGGAAATTAGGAGGAGGTGTGGAGTTACTAAAAGCATTATTTGGAGGGCTGAGGAAGGGTTGTAAAGGTGGTTTAATCATTTAGAGAGGATGGAGCAAAATAGGATGACTTGGAGGGTGATTAAATCTGTAGTGGAGGGAAGGAGGGGTAGGGGTCATCCTAGGAAAGGATGGAGGGAGGGGGTAAAAGAGGTTTTGTGTGCAAGGGGCTTGGACATACAGCAGGCACATTTGAGCATGTTAGATAGGAGTGATTGGAGAAGAATAGTTTCTGGGACTTGATGAGCTGTTGGAGTGTGAGCAGGGTAATTTTTGTGAATGGATTCAGGGAAACTGGTTACTGGACTTGAGTCCTGGAGGTGGGAAATACAATGTCTGCACTTTAAAGGAGGGGTTTGGGATATTGGATGTTTGCAGTGACATCTAAACTGTCATATCTGAGCACCTCTGCAAAGACAGTGACTATGTGTGAATAATGGTGCAAGTGTTTCCTTCTTTTTTTTGGGGTCACCCCTGCCTCGGTGGGAGACGGCAGACGTGTTGAAAAAAAAATAATCTTTATATCTGGAAGTACATGTACAACATATACAGGCCTAGCTGACATCAATGACATACTACCGTATAGAAAGCCCCTTGTTATACAGAGTATTCTGGGTAGACTAGGTCAATTTTGTCCCCAGGATGCGACCTTCACCAGTCAACTAACACCCAGGTACCTATTTTACTGATAGGTGAACAGGGGCAGCAGGTGTCTTAAGAAAACACATCCTAATGTTTCCACCCAAATTGGGGATTAAACCATGGACCTCAATGTGTGAGCTGAGTCCGCTAGCAATTGAACTACGGGACACTCGTAGCCTGTCATATTTTTGCACACGTACTGTACAGAATTTCTGACTATAGTACAACCACTGACTTTAGTGCCAAAGTTACAATCATCCACCTCAGTAAACAATCTGCAACCTTCCACCTCACCCCAGTAGGGCCACAGCTTACCTCTCCACTCTGTTCAGAATCATTAACATATTTCAGCAACCACAATATAGGAAATAGTATTTCTGTAACATTTGTAGCCTTAAGAAATGCATTAAACATAATACATCGCAACAATGAGCTACAATTACATTATCATTTTTATTTTTTTTACGATTTGGAGACCTAAAAAAAAAAATGGTTGCCATTTTGGGAGGTGCAAGGAATGTAACCTTATTTTTCCCTTAAGTTCTTCACTTTGTTTAACATGGTTTTGTTTTGCACTGATCTTTCAGGAAAGTAACTACGTACCATGTTAATCAACAGTCTACTGTAATTAATTTTGAGTGATGTTTCCAATCATGTCAGGGTTGAGTTCACACACCCCAGCCCCCCAGCCCTCTTTCTCTTGGTCACAGGACATACTGTGCGAGTAGTAGACTTATCAAAATTATTCACAAGTACAGTGGTACCTCTACTTACGAGCTTAATTCGTTTCAGATGGCTATTCAAGTGCCGATACCGAAGGAATTTTTTCCCATAAGAAATAATGAAAATTAGATTAATCCATTTCAGACTCCCAAAAATACACTTACAAAAGCACCTACAAAAATACACTTACATAATTGTTCGAGTTGGGAACTGCTCGTAAGTAGAGGTACCACTGTATACCCTTATGTCTAAAAAAAAAAAAAGAAACTTCATACTCACCTCAACCCGAGATTTTGATGCCGCTTCGTGAAGAGGGGTAAACTGCCATAGATCCATTGCATTAACATTGGCACCATGCTTGATGAGCAGCTCTGTTACCTCGAAGTGGCCATATGAGCAGGCATTATGCAGTGGCACCAGACCACTGCTCAAAATATAAAAATAGCAAATGTCTTAATGTAATAATATGCTTGACAACACTGCATTAGTCTTCTTGCATTTTGGTACAGTATATGTAACATCAAGCAATGACTGAGCTATATTGAGAGGAATGCACTAACTCACCCTTTGTCCTTAGCATGCACATCAGCTCCATGCTGCAGCAGTATCGTTACAATTTCTGTTCTGTTGTATCCAGCAGCCAGATGCAAAGGGGTGGATTTACGACCATCCGAGGCATGACAATTCACATTGAGAGGAGTCAGGAGGGTTAAAAGGCGGTCCTCGTTGCCAGCTCGGGCAGCCTCCAACAACTCTTCCTTTTTATATTCTCCTATCACAAGTCAAATGATATACAAACATTAGTGTTATAATCTTACTTATCAAACTGTAAATAACTGAGTCAATGAATACTAAAGATATTATAGGTTGTACAGTATGTTCACTTCTATCGTAAAACTAACATACCACAGGAATAACCTGGAGAAAAATGGATCACACTAGATAAGCACTTCCTTCCTTTTTAAAACATAGTCACTATGTACCTGCTCTTTTCATCTGATAATATTAGCTTTGTGTAATGTTCTTTCTGATACTCCACTATCTCAATATTATGCCTTATATCAGACTGCCATATACACTATGAATTACAGTACTTTTTTTACCTTGACTCATTTTTTTCAATACAAATATTTATCCATAAATTTCTTACCTTATTTTTCATTCTTAAACACTTCATCCATTTTTCTTTGCTCTCTATAATGTTTTACATTTGTATGACCTTTACACTGCATAAGCTACTCCATGGATTTATTTTCCAATACGTACATGAAATTATAATTTATTCTACAACCCAGTTCTGTATTTTACTTGACAGGCCATCCTCAGATGTGCTCAAACATTTTGTACCTAAGTTACTTACAAGTAAAATTTCAATGGAAAAATTTTAACTAAGTGAGAATAATTAGTTATGAAATTATGTAAAGCAAGATTCATACCTAAGGCACACCATGATGTACTGTACATATTCATAATTTTTTGTTTACTATTACCTGCTTGGTCTTGATGACCATTTGAAGCCATTTGGGCATGCTTTCACTCAGATTCTTGGAGTAATTAATCAAAAGATAACTGGTTGACCCAAATGTTCTTGATCTCCTGCTGCAGGCACAACATGGATGAAATGTGGCAAGATTTCATCTTCTTTTTCATGATACTATTCCAGACATTCTCATTAGGACTGAGTAGTATACAAATAACCCACACGTAGGAGAAAGAAAGTTATAATGACATTTAGGCGACTAGTTAATGGTATAAGTCAGACCAAAATGTCCTCATAAGTTTCTTTCTCTTATGTGGGGGTTATCTGTGCATTATTCATCACTGTATTGTGCCTTTTTATTCTTCAATAGGATTGAGGTCTGGACTATTCCCTGGCCACTGTAAAATCTCAATATTTTTTCTCAGCAAGCCACTTGGTTACTTTTTGGCATTGTGACAGGGGGCACTATTATGCATAAAGGTGGAGCAACCATAATTTTTGAAAATATTCAGCAGTGGTCCTCAAGAATGGCAATGTAGCAGTCAGCATTCATTGTATAATCCAAACAACCAAGTAAACCACTAAAGGAACCCTAAACCATGACATATTGTTGGTGCTTTACTGTGCTCACTGTACATGCAGGGTCATACCTGCTGTTGGAGGAGGGGTGACTCACCCTGCTTTGACAACCCTGAATACACTGAAACATGGATTCATTTGATGACATGGCTTTTTTTCAATTATCAACCATCCAGTGAACATATTTCCTGGCAAACTGCAGGTGCTCCTTCTTCATACAGGGCAAGAGTAGGGGTTTCCTTGCAGCATGATGACTTGGCAGGCAGAGGTTCTTTTGCAGGAGGTGATGAACACACTTATTCAAGAGGTTACCCAGGAGTTCAGAATGCAGTGAGCTGTGATACAGTCACATGTAGATTTCTATGTAGTTCTCTGCATAGAATGCTATCTGTGCATTTAAACGTCCTCCTTGGGTATCCTGTATAGGTTTCGTAGTGGGAACAACATCTGGTGGGAGGCTTCGAGCGGCAGCAAGTACAGGTCGCCCTCCACATTCGCGGGCTTCGAACATTCACGAATGCAAAGCCGCCCAATCACATTTTATGTCATCACGTATGTTAGAAATTGTGGCGGCGGCAGAGTTTGTTTGGAGACAGAACAAGATAGTCCTTCAATATGACACTAATACCAACTCTACAGTTTATTTATCTATCACAATTGATCTAATATCACATAATAAACAATATTAATAACATAGAAACATGACATATACTCTAGAATGAATAAAATATGTCATTATGTATGTCACAAGTGGTGTTGTGTTGTTGTTGTTGTTGGGTGTATAAGGGCCACTGAGAGCATAAGCCTTACATAGTGGTGGTGAAGGCTGCAGTAGAGGCAGTGGTGTTGTCAGTCGCCCTATATACCTCCAATAACATTGGAGGAGTTAGTTTCGTGCTGTCCTTTTTCTATTGATTAATCGCTTAACTTACTTGCTACACTGTTAACCCTTTGACTGTCGCAACCCCTAATCCTGAGGTGTCTCCTGTTGCAAAATTTTCGAAAAAAAACAAAATTATTTTTTCTTATGAAATGATAGAGAATCTTTTCCCGATGATAATGACACCAAAAGTATGAAATTTGATGGAAAACTTACGGAATTACGCTTTCGCGAATTTAGTGATCTCGGCGATATATACGCATCGGCAATTTCGCCGACTTTGAGCTCTATTTTCGGCCAATTCCATTGTTCCAGTCGACCAAACTCATAGCTCTTTCTTTAGAACTCCATTTGTTCTATCGATTGAGTACAAGAAACCACCAATTTACAGATTTCAGCTACCCAATAAAGTGGTCAGAAATTGGCAATTTGGCCAATTTCATGCAAAATAAAAAAGTTGTCAATTTCAAAATAGGGTCCAGAATAAACAGTGCAGACATTCCTGGCACTAAAATAAGATGTTATCTGTTCATTAGTCACGTCTTTAGGCCCCTCTTATATTACTCTTGCTTTCTTTTTTTATTTTTTATTCACACAAAAAATAGAAGATTTACCGTTATGCAGAGTATTGGATTATTGTAAAAATGGTATAAATAATATCAGTGCACTTGTGAAAGAATATTAGATTCACCAGTTGATGTGTATTTGACGCGTGGCATGATTTGTTTACTTTTGAACATTGGCAAAAATCGAACATTTCCCCTAATTTGAGCTCAATTTCAAGGTCGTTTTCATCATGAAACTAATCAAAATCATCTTTATTTCTGTAGTATGTTTTCAATACTATCAAATGAGACCACAAAATAGAAAATATAATCATAAATACTATACGAAAATACACCTCAAATCGGCGTTTTAATCCAAAAACATGGTTGGAGTTTTTTTTCTCATTATGCACTGCGTGCTGCAGGATTTTTTTATACAGCGCACACTGACCACACAGACCCATTCTCTCATATGCGGGCCTATCAGCTTTCTCCGCGCTTGATCTGAAGCCGCTAGAATTTTTGAGTATATATACGTCCGAAACAGTGGCTCGTAAGACGTATATATATGACCAAAACAGTCAAAGGGTTAATGCTACACTTTATTGCTGGCTGGCGCTATAGCCTTTATCGACTCGTTATGCTTTAGTATTGTACATATCGTAGAATCACCGAATCACTGAAGAAGGCACATTCTCCCTTCTCTCTTCCTCCTCCACTTTGGTACTCTGCTACGAGTTCCTACTTGAATTCTAGTCTTTCTCACCTTCTTTACCAAAGGGCTGGCACTAGTACAATATTTTACGATGTTTTCATGTGTTTTATGATTGTTCATGGTTCAATAGGTTAAGGAAGCAGTATTGTTAGGCTAAGTAAATGCTATTATTATATTTCCCTACAATATATTTGTGCACCAAACATTTGCGAATTTTCAACATTTGCGAGGTTCTTGATCCCCTAACCCTTGCGAATGTGGAGGGCGACCTGTAATGCCATTGTGGTGAACTTTGCTCGTCTTGTATGAAGACAAATTTCCTTAATAGTGACTTTCTTGTCTCCAAGCCACTATACAGACTTTTTCCTCACTATTCATTTTTGACCAACCTATTTTTATCCACTTGGCACAAAATTACACGGCACTAAATATTGTGGCCAAAAATCCTGGGCACTTGGGGATAGAGCAATGTAATAGAACACCTTATCTAACTGCTGTATGCAGGTGCACTAGGTGATACATACCACAGTCTCTTGTATTAATTCAGAGAGTTGACAGATGCCTCCAGAAAACATTCAGATGAAGTATAGTTTCCAATACATGATATGAATCCAGACCACTTTATACTGTTTATAATGGAGGCAGGTCCAGATTATTATGGCAGGCACTGTTGAATGTGTACCTATCTCAACAGTAATTATATTGTCATCCATAAGACCTTCCTAATGCAAATCTGCCTTACATCTGCTTACATATGAACCTCCATCATAATTAGGAACACCAGTGTCAGCTTCCCAAGCCTACAGGAAAATTTCAAATTAATAAAGTTTCAATAACTAATGAGTGAATGATGGTGAATGTATTTCATTCTTTGGGCCACACTATCCTGGTGGGGAACCAATTAAATGGTTAAAAAAAAAAACTACAGAATGAAATTACATACAGCACATAACTTTGTTACCCCTGACTAGATCTGACAGAAATGTGAAAAAGAATCTAATAAAAATATTAACAATACAAATCAAAAGTGACTAACCTGTGAGTACAGAACGAGCATAGGTGTCGGCCAGATCCAGCGCTGTTTTACCATCTGTGTTGCGGATAGTGTGATCTGCACCATTTTGAAGCAGCACTGCAATGGTAAAAATTCTTAAAATCATGACCATATCTAAAATGACAATGCAAGATAGGGTATATGGAGGGAAAGAGGGAGGTTAAAAAAGTGGCGAGAGAGCCAATGAGAGAATTGGCAAGTCCTTATCAACCAAATAAGAGGCAGTTTCGGAGAGATCACTAAAGTGAGAAAGCCTGGAGAGCTAATGAACTTAGCACTTAAAAATGAGAGGGGGGAGATATTAGATGAGAAGGTGGAGGTACTGAAAAGATGGAGAGGATATTCTAAAGAGTTGGTGAAAAGGTATTGAGATAGGGGAGGAAGTGATTTCACTTATGGGGCAGGGATGGATAAAACATCATATAGAAGTGAAGAGCAGTCTGAAGCAGGTGTGAGGAAAGAGTGTGAAGCAGTGGATAGAATGAATGGGGGTAAAATGGCTGTGATACATGGGATTAAGACAAGAGATGTTAAAGAAGATGGGAATAGTGTTGAAATGGTTGATGAGTGTTTATTATATGCATGAAAGAAAAGAAGGTATCAAAGGACTGGCAAATAGCATGCATTGTTCCCTTATATGTATAAGGAAAAAGGGAAGAGAGAAAAAGTAGGAATTATTGGAGGGTTAGCCTGCTGAGCATACAAAGTAAACCTTACAGTAAAATTATTACTGAAAGGTTTAGGGGTAAGAGAGACAGCATGAGTGCAGAGAAGTATGGAAGATTTAGGAAGGGTAGGGGATGAAAAAACCAAGTGTTTGTGATAGAGTGGATATGGAAGATATGTGGCAGATGTTGCAAATGTATGGAATAGGAGGTAGGTTACTAAAAGCAGTTAAGAGTGTTCATGCAGAGTTAGACTCGGGAACGGATATGTAGGAGGAAGGGGGACTATTTCCCATTGGAAGGACTTAGACAGGAATGCATGATGTAATTATGGTTGTTTAATATGTTTATAGATGGGGTTGAAAAAGAAATGAATGTTCGAATTCTGGAAAGAAGTGTGGGATTAACAGATAATGAATTTGAAACAAGGTGGGACTTGTCACAGTTGTTCTAAGTTGATGACAATTCTTTAGGGGGATTCTGAAGACAAGTTGCAAAACTTGAACAAATTTGGGAGGGTATGTAAAAAGAAAGAAATTAAAAGTGAACATAGAAAAAAAAGGAAAGTGATGAGGGTAACAAAAACAGTTTTAGGCAGCAACAGATTGACTATCAAACTGAAGGGAGTAAGTATGGAAGAGGAAGCATTCAAATACGTATTTGGGAGTAGATTTGTCAGCAGATGGGTCTATGCAAGATGAGGTGAACCACAAAATAGATTTTTTTTTAACACATCGGCCGTCTCCCACCAAGGCAGGGTGACCCAAAAAAGAAAGAAAATCCCCAACAGAAAATACTTTCATCATCATTCAACACTTTCACCTCACTCACACATAATCACTGTCTTTGCAGAGGTGCTAAGATACGACAGTAAACTTATTCCCCTATAATTCTTACAATCTCTCTTATCCCCCTTCCCTTTACATAAAGGAACTATACATGCTCTCTGCCAACCCTTAGGTACCTTCCCCTCTTTCATACATTTATTAAACAAAAATACCAACCACTCCAACACTATATCCCCCCTGCTTTTAACATTTCTGTCATGATCTTATCAGTTCCAGCTGCTTTACCCCTTTCATTCTACGTAATTCCTCACGCACCTCCCTCACACTCACATCCTGCTGTTCACTCCTAAATGATGTTATACCTCCCTGGCCAGTGCATGAAATTACCACCTCCCTTTCTTCATCAACATTTAAAAGTTCCTCAAAATATTCCTGCCATCTATCCAATATTTCCAGCTCCCCATCTACTAACTCCCCTACTCTGTTTTTAACTGACAAATCTATTCGTTCCCTAGGCTTTCTTAACTTGTTTATCTCACTCCAAATTTTTTTCTTGTTTTCAGCAAAATTTCTTGACAGAGCCTCTCCCACTCTATCATCTGCTCTCCTTTCGCACTCTCTTACCACTCTCTTCACCTTTCTTTTACTCTCCATATACTCTGCTCTTCTATTAACACTTCTGTTTTGTAAAAAACCTCTCATAAGCTACCTTTTTCATTCCACCACTCACTCCTCTTTCCTCCTGCACCCACCCTCCTATAGCCACAAACTTCTGCCCCACATTCTAATACAGTCAACCCCCGGATTACGATATTAATCCGTTCCAGAGGGCTTATCGTTAACCGAAAATATCGTAATCCAAATCTATTTTCCCCATAAGAAATAATGGAAATAAAATTAATCCATTACAGTCACCCAAAAGTATTAAAATAAAATATTTTTTTACAATATAATACATTCAATTACACACAATTTTATGGGAAATAAAGAAATAATAGTACAATAACATGTCACTTACATTTATTGAAAAGTTGTTGATGTGTGGAAGACGGGAGGAGGGTAGAGGATGAAGTAGTATGCTAGTGTTTGGAAGGGGAATCCCCTTCCATTAACACTGCAGGTGGCAAGTTCTTTTCTGGGGTTACTGGCCTTTTTCTTTTAATGCCACTAGGACCAGCTTGAGAATCACTGGACCCCTCTCACAAAATATCTGTCCAGGGACCTCTGTGTCTGGCAGTTCTTTAAAATGTCTTTAAAATGTGACAAGACATGGTCATTAAACATGTCGCATACACGGCCTGCAACAGCTTTGTTAAGGTGATAATCACCCATAAAGCCTTGCACATCAGCCCATTTGGCACAGATCTCCCTAATCCTTGAAGAAGGCACCTTCCTCCATCTCTGTTCCACCTCCTCCTCCTCTGGACCATTTTCCTGACCTGTGGTCTGTTGTTGCTGTTGCTGTTGAAGCTCTTGCAGATCTTCAGTGGTTATCTCTTCATTGTGCTCCTCCACCAACTGTTGTACATCCTCGGTACAAACATCCAACCCCATGGACTTGCCCAGTGCCACAATGTCTTCCACAACAGGCTCAGGCTCAGGGTTCTGATGCTCATCCCCAAAACCTTCAAAATCCCTCTCTTCGACACAGTCTGGCCACAATTTTCTCCAGGCCAAGTTCAAAGTCCTGGTAGTCACTTCCTCCCAAGCCTTACCTATAAGGTGTACACAATGCAGGATATGGAAATGATCTTTCCAAAAGTCTTTTAGGGTCATATTCATGTCTACGGTCACATCAAAGCACTTTTGAAACATTGCTTTGGTGTAGAGTTTTTTAAAGTTGCAAATGACTTGCTGGTCCATGGGCTGGAGGAGAGGAGTGGTATTAGGGGGCAAGAACTTCACTTTGATGAACTTAAAGTCCTGCACAATTTGCTCTGCCAAGTCTGGAGGATGACAAGGAGCATTGTCCATTATCAGGAGGCACTTAAGTGGCAAATTATTTTCCTCGAGATATTTCTTCACACTGGGGCCAAATACTTCATGGAACCAATCACAGAAAATTTCCCTAGTGACCCATGCCTTATTGTTAGACTTCCACATCACACACAAATTAGACTTGGCGACACCGCATTTCTTAAAACACTCAGGGATTTTCAGAATGATACACCACTAAAGGCTTCACTTTACAATCACCACTGACATTGGCACAAAGCATCAGAGTTAGCCTGTCTTTCATAGGCTTATGTCCTGGGAGTGCCTTTTCCTCCTGTGTAATGAAGGTCCCGTTTGGCATTTTCTTCTAAAATAGGCCTGTTTCGTCACAATTGAACACTTGTTGGGGTTGGAATTGTTCAGCCTCTATGTACCCCTTGAATTCCTGAACATATTTTTCAGCCGCACTTTTGTCAGAACTGGCTACCTCACCATGCCTCACAACACTATGTATGCCACTACGCTTCTTAAATCTGTCAAACCAGCCTTTGCTGGCTTTAAATTCGTTCACTTCAGCACTTGTTGCAGGCATTTTCTTGACGAGATCATCATGCAACTGCCTTGCTTTTTCACATATTATTGCCTGTGTAACACTATCTCCTGCTAATTGTTTCTCGTTGATCCACACCAACAACAAATTTTCCACATCTTCCAGCACTTGCGATCTCTGTTTTGTGATCATATTTGCACCTTTCACAACAACAGCTTCCTTGATTTTACGTGTATTTTCCTTGGCCACAATGGTAGCGATGGTTGAATAGGCTTTGCCATACAGCCTGGCCAGCTCAGCGATACGCACTCCACTTTCATATTTTGCTATTATCTCCTCCTTCACTTCTACTGTATTTCTCAGCCTCTTTACCACAGGGCTGGCACTAGGAGCTTTCTTTGGACCCATGGTGGCTTATTTAGCATTTGCAATCACTTAAAACAGTGGAATAATGACAATACAGTGGTCCCTCGGTTTTCGCCGAAAATTCGTTCCAGAATGCTGCTCAAGTGCCATTACCAAACGAATTTACTTCCTTAAGAAATAATGTCACGTAGGTTAGTCTATTTCAGACCCCCAAAAATACACTTGCAACAGCACTTACGAAAATACACTTACATAAATGTTCGAGTTTGGAGATGCACGAAAACCAAGGGACCACTGTATACTGGTATGAATGCGTGGGTGGTGGTCGCTCTCACTTGTAAACAATAGCACACTGACGCTCCGTGGAGTGCCCGTGCCCAGCTGGACCACGCGTATGCATCCGGGACGAATAGCGTAGTATTCCGAGCGGATCATCATAAACTGAGCCAATATTTTGATGGAAAAATGTATCACTAACCCATTTTAGCGTAATCCGACGCCATCGTAATCCGGGGGTTGACTGTACTGCATTTTTAAAACTATCCCAACCCTCTTCAACTCCCCCACTATTCATACTTGCACTAGCCCATCTTTCTACCAACAGTTGCTTATATCTCACCCTAACTTCCTCCTCCCTTAGTTTATACACTTTTACCTCTCTCTTACTTGCTGTTGCCATTTTCTGTTTGTCCCATCTACCTTTTATTCTAACTGTAGCTACAACTAAATAATGATCCGATATATCCGTTGCCCCTCTATAAACATGTACATCCTGAAGCCTACCCATCAACCTTTTATCCACCAATACATAATCTAACAGATTAATTAACATAATCTAATAGATGAAGGACAAAAAAGGTGGGATGGTGTGTTGAGGCATGTGTGTTAAGATTTTTTTAATACACCAGCCATCTCCCACCAGGCAGGGTAACTCGAAAAAGAAGAAATGAAAGTTTTTCTTCTTTTTACATTTAGTAATTTATACAGAAGGGCTACTAGCCTCTTGCTCCTAGCATTTTAGTGGCCTCTTATGACATGCATGGCTTACAGAGGAAGGATTCTTCTCCATATCCCCATGTAAAAGAGTATTTATGGATGCAAAAAAAAAATTACAAACCACAGTTTAATTATAACAACACTTTTATACAGACATGATGCAAGAGTTCTGAATGCTGCAATGAAACCGACTAGAGGCAGTAGAGACGTCGTGTTTGAGAGCAATGTATGGTGTGAATACCATGCAGAGAATTTGCAGCATAGAAATTAAAAAGCAATGTGGGATTACCAAAGGTATAATTCAGAGGGCTGAGGAGAGGTTACTGGGGCAGTTTGGACATGTAGAAAGGTAGAGAGTGATAGGACGATGAAGAGGGTGCATAAATATAGGATGGAAGGTAAGAGTAGGGATTATCCCAGAACAAGGAGACGAAGGTCATAAAGGAAGCTTATTTTTTTTTTTGGCTTGAGCATCCAGCATGCTTGTGTGAACATGCTATATAGGAGTGGAGACAAGTGGTGTCTAATGAACACTGTGTTGGAGTGAGAGTAAGGTAACTTTGATAAAGGGACTCAGGAAAAAAAACAGTTAGCCGGTCTTGAGTCGTGGAGGTGAGGAGAGGGGATGTTTCAGTCAGAGGATAATCTTAATTGTGATGTCATCACATTTCTGGAAAGACAGACTGAATGAAAGATGGTAAATATGTTTTCTTCTTTGGATCACCCTCCTTTGGCAGATGATGGCCATTAAATAACAAAAAAATCTGAAATTGCTATTAAGCTTTTTATTCGGGCTTGGATGATAACCTTATGTAATTCAATAATAACTGAGGAAAGCCATTATAATTCTTATAGTATACATGTACAGAAAATTCTTGATTTAACAAACTAATTCAAAGGAGCGGATGGCCAATAATGGAGATTGTGGTTTATAGATAGTACGAGTGTTTTTACTGTGATTGTAACAACACCGAACAATTTTGTAACCAATGGACTCTGTTGTGTCTGAATCAACTAACCCAGCTGATTTTGTCCTGTATTTCCGAAGTCTGTTAAATCGAGGTGAATTAACTTAGGGTTTACTGTACAGTGGACCCCTGGTTTTCATTATTTTTTCGTTCCAGAATGCTGTTCAAGTGCCATTACCAAACGAATTTATTCCCATAAGGAATAATGTAAAGTAGATTAGTCCTTTTAGACCCCCAAAAATACACTTATAAAAGCATTTAAAAAATACACTTACATAAAAGGGCGAGTTTCGAGCAGGACGAACACTGGGGGTCCACTGTACTATACTGTATTTACCTTAGTTTATAAAAGTGGAACTTTTAAATGTTTATACAGGAGTGTACTGTATATTGTAATAAACAGAATAGAGGAAATCAGTTCTAATATACATTATTTAGGTATGCATGATGGTCAGAGAGCCCGTCGTAAGTCTGTCATTGGTAAACGAGTACGTCACTTAGTGAGGAGAGGCTGTATTAATTGTATTATTCAAAACTTGCATTTTTCATGAACATGAATAAATACAAATGTTTTGTGCATTAGCTAATGCACAAAACATTTGTATTTATTCATGTTCATGAAAAATGCAAGTTTTGAATAATACAATTAATACAGCCTCTCCTCACTAAGTGACGTACTCGTTTACCAATGACAGACTTACGACGGGCTCTCTGACCAGCATGCATACCTAAATAATGTATATTAGAACTGATTTCCTCTATTCTGTTTATTACAATATACAGTACACTCCTGTATAAACATTTAAAAATATACTAACAATGTTATAAATGGTGCAAAGGTGACATTAAAACAATAGCAAAGATGGTTGACACAAACCCACTACCACTATAGTATGCTCATTGCTTAGCGGCAAATTCGTTTACCGACATGGTCTTAGGAACGTAACTCCATCGTTAAGTGAGGAGAGGCTGTATATTACATATCAGAGTTTAGTAATACTGTATGACAAATTCTTCACACATGTACCTATGCAAACATCAAATTTAGACTTTGATGCAGCTTCATGAAGGGGAGTGTAGTTCCAGTTATCTCTGGCATTTGGATCAGCTCCATGTTTTAGAAGAAGAGAAACTACTTCTGCATGACCAAACGAACAGGCATTGTGAAGTGGTATCAATCCTCCATCATCACGAGCCCCAACAGCAGCACCGAGATTTAAGAGGTGCTCCACAACATCTCTTCGTCCAAAGCCTGAAGCAAAAGTCTGGCTTAAAATTAAAAGTTACTAATATTATAAGCTATGTCTACAGTACACATACATACAAAGTCACTTTTATCAGATATGGGTGAATAAGACACGAGTGTCAGGATAAACTGAAAAAATTTATTATTATAAGCTATGTCTATTACATGTTCATAAAAGGTCACTATTATCAGATATGGGTGCACAGGACATGAATGTCAGGATAAACTTGAAAAAATTTAAATGCTAAAAGCAGCAGATATTGAAATGGCTAAAAATAAAATTTGTCTACAAAACTGCCAACAAGTTGTAGCTATGAAACCTTGACTCAAACTTTAAAAGGATTAGGAACCAAATTAAACATAATTTTGCAGTACACACTGTATACATTATTATTATTATTATAATCAAATAGAAGCGCTAAACCACAGGGGTCATACAGCGCTGCACACACTGTATACAGCCAGGCATCAACCATCTCTGTTTTGCTGACAAATTATCCAACAAGAATGTTAAAGAAAGACAGTATGCAAAGCAAATCATCATTCTGACATTCTGCTCAGTGTTAAGCTGTATCAAGTAATTGACTTAACAAGTACGTAGTAGGTTGTTAGTCAGCAACCATCCAGGAAAGTATTACTATCCTGTTATACATGTGTGAAATAGATGTTTATTGCACATTCTGCATTCTAGCAGGACTGAACATGAATATGTAAGATAGAAGGCATATCTTACAGAAACACTTTTGTTTCTTAATAGCTCTTATTGCTGTAATATTTACTTTTAAATTTAGGAAGTGTGGTCTGAGATCAGGCTGCAGATGTAATAACTCCCAGAACCATTAACAGATATACATACTGTATACAGTACAGCAGCTTATCTATATTTTTTATAGACATGTCTTGTGACCTGCAAGACAAAATGTACTAGCTACTGTATCCGAATAATAAACAAACATGTTTTTGATCAGTATTACTCACAAGACTACCAGTAGCTGGCAAGCTTTATAACATGTGTAGGCAGGCATATTTTAGCAATTTATTTATAAGTGTTATAAGTTCTCCTTGAGCATTCCCTCTGGATGTTAAGAAATATATATTAACATGTCCTTTGGAGATACTGTAGAGAAATCCTTGATTAAGTCATCATAAACTGTAATTTTTGCATACTTAATATTGATTTTTCTGCAATGTGCAATATTGTACATAAATCTGAATACAAATTGCAATAAATTACCCCTTTCACTGTCTGTCACTTAGATCTACATTGATGCCAGGCTCCCTCATACAGATCTACGTCTTGAACTCAGTTTGCTCAGATAAGCTAAGAGCAGTTAATTTTGTCCCAATATGAGAAAATGGGTCTGTGAGGTGAGTGTACACAGTATAAAAAAAAAATTGCCCCATGCAGTGAATGATGGGAAAAGTACGTAAAACTCTGACCTTGTGTTTGGTTTAAAATGCAAAATTTGAGGTGTTTTCTAGGAAGTTTGTTTTTATTTTTTTAATGACTGCTTCTTGGTATAATTTGGCAAAATTTAAGACATACTATTGAAATAGAGATGCTTTAGTTGGTTTCATGACCAGAAGACACCTTCCAGTGTAGGATGTCTTCATACACACACCTTCCAGTATAGGATGTCTTCATACACACACTTTCCTGCACTGATCTCCATTTCTATCTCACTACTGCAAGCTCTTAACAATGTATTGACTGCAACATGAAAGGCCTAGAGCTCCTCCACCCTGTGGCTGTTTTGCAGGGGTCCTTATGTAATTAAATCTTATTTTACTTAGTTAGATACCTTAGTTTATTGCACTGTCACATGCCATCCTTATATATCAATATATGTATACATTTATATATAAAAGTTCTGTATGGTGTTAACCTAAATAATCTATCAACAAGTTTTAAATGCTTTTTCATTCTCACAGCCAAGTGAACCAATAAGAGCTTGCTCAAGCAAACTCAACCAATCAGAGATCTTTTCAAAACCAATTTCCCAACCAAAGGGCTTTTCAGATACAACTCAATTGGTCAAAGCTTGCCCTTGTCAACTCAATTGGTCAAAGCTTGCCCTTGTCAACTCAACTGGTCAAAGCTTGCCCTTGTCAACTCAACTGGTCAAAGCTTGCCCTTGTCAACTCAATTGGTCAAAGCTTGCCCTTGTCAACTCAACTGGTCAAAGCTTGCCCTTGTCAACTCAACTGGTCAAAGCTTGCCCTTGTCAACTCAACTGGTCAAAGCTTGCCCTTGTCAACTCAAATGGTCAAAGCTTGCCAGAGTCAACTCAATTGGTCAAAGCTTGCCAGAGTCAACTCAACTGGTCAAAGCTTGCCAGAGTCAACTCAACTGGTCAAAGCTTGCCCTTGTCAACTCAATTTGTCAAAGCTTGCCCTTGTCAACTCAATTGGTCAAAGCTTGCCCTTGTCAACTCAACTGGTCAAAGCTTGCCCTTGTCAACTCAACTGGTCAAAGCTTGCCCTTGTCAACTCAACTGGTCAAAGCTTGCTCTTGTCAACTCAACTGGTCAAAGCTTGCCCTTGTCAACTCAAATGGTCAAAGCTTGCCAGAGTCAACTCAATTGGTCAAAGCTTGCCAGAGTCAACTCAACTGGTCAAAGCTTGCCAGAGTCAACTCAACTGGTCAAAGCTTGCCCTTGTCAACTCAATTTGTCAAAGCTTGCCCTTGTCAACTCAATTGGTCAAAGCTTGCCCTTGTCAACTCAATTGGTCAAAGCTTGCCCTTGTCAACTCAATTGGTCAAAGCTTGCCCTTGTCAACTCAATTGGTCAAAGCTTGCCCTTGTCAACTCAACTGGTCAAAGCTTGCCCTTGTCAACTCAATTGGTCAAAGCTTGCCAGAGTCAATTCAACTGGTCAAAGCTTGCCCTTGTCAACTCAATTGGTCAAAGCTTGCCAGAGTCAACTCAACTAACCAGAACTTGCCTGAGTCAACTGAGCCAACAAGTATGCCAGAGCCAACTCAATCAACAAGAGTTTGCTAGAACCAACTCAATCAACAAGAGTTTGCTAGAACCAACTCAATCAACAAGTTTGCTAGAACCAACTCATCCAACAAAAGTTTGCTAGAACCAACTCAATCAACAAAAGTTTGCTAGAACCAACTCAATCAACAAGAGTTTGCTAGAACCAACTCAACCAACAAGAGTTTGCTAGAACCAACTCAATCAACAAGAGTTTACTAGAACCAACTCAACCAACAAGAGTTTGCTAGAACCAACTCAATCAACAAGTTTGCTAGAACCAACTCCAACCAACAAGAGTTTGCTAGAGTCAAGACATCCAATCAGTGCAACAGAGCCAACTAAACCAAGATTTTATAAGAAAATAAGAATGAAGAAACACTGCAGTAGGCCTACTGGCCCATGTTAGGCATGTATAATTCACACCCAACCACACCCACTCATAAAACTGTCCAACCTATATGTGAAGCTACTCAAAGTTCTTGCCCCAATGACACTACCTGAAAGTTCATTCCACTCATTTACAACTCTACTGCCAAACCATTACTAGGATTATTAATCCAGGGAAGTTAGTAGCCCAGGAAAACCCAATAAACCCACTATATATGGCTTATTTTTATTGGGGTCCTTTGATCCTTCTTCCCCAGTGTGACCACCAGGAACCTACTTACTGCTTGGTAAACAGGGACAACAGGTATATGGAAACATGTCTAACATTTTCACTTGGGTTGGGATCAAACCCTGGTCCTTCAAATGTAAAGTAAATGCACTACCACTTGAGCCAGGAGCCACCAACCAGATCTTGTCAGGAGTGACTGCAACCACAAAGAGCTGTCAGGAGTGACTGCAACCACAAAGAGCTGTCAGGAATGAATGCAACCACAAAGAGCTGTCAAAGTGAATGCAACTACAAAGAGCTGTCAGGAGGGAATGCAACTATTCAAGAGCTGTCAGGAATCAGTGGCACCATTCAAGAGCTGTCAGGAATGAGTGCAACCATTCAAGAGCTGTCAGGAATGAGTGTAACCATTCAAGAGCTGTCAGGAATGAGTGCAACCATTCAAGAGCTGTCAGGAATGAGTGTAACCATTCAAGAGCTGTCAGGATTGAGTGTAACCATTCAAGAGCTGTCAGGAATGAGTGTAACCATTCAAGAGCTGTCAGGAATGAGTGTAACCATTCAAGAGATGTCAGGATTGAGTGTAACCATTCAAGAGCTGTCAAGAATGAGTGCAACCATTCAAGAGCTGTCAGGAATGAGTGCAACCATTCAAGAGCTGTCAGGAATGAGTGTAACCATTCAAACAAACAAACAAATTTGATTTCATTGCATTTGTACATAGATATTTGTAGTTACAATCATAAACTGAAGTGCAAGGAGAGCCACTGACATGCCATGGCATTAGGGGCAGCTTAATCTAATGACTTATAGACTATGTAACATAATATTAGAGAAATTGATTGAGTTTATTCTAGTTATATATTTGTTTAAAGTACAATATGATGATATTACATTGTAAAAATTGAGATTATCTTAAGGAAAATAACTGAGCATTTTTTAAAGTAATTTATAGTATGAGTATTTAGTTTAGGGTGGGTAGGAGGTAACATAATTGTAACATATTAGCAAAAATTGAAATTATCTTATAGGAAAATAATATTGAGAATTTTTGAAAGTAATTAACAGTATAAGTATTTAGTTTAGGGTGAGTAGGTGGTTTTTGAGAAGAGTCTTAAATTGATTTTCAGACAAGGTTAGCTTAGTATTTACTGGTAATGAATTCCAGATTCTGGGACCCTTTATGTGCATAGAATTTTTACATAGGTTGATATGGACTCGGGGTATATCAAAAAGTGACCTGTGTCTTGTGTTGTGGTCATGGGTCCTATTAAAGTTGGTGAGGAGAATTCTGAGCGGAGGGTTTATATTAGAGTGTAGTTTTATGTATGTAGTAGGCACAAGAATAGGTGTGGATGTTCTTTACGGTGAGTAGTTTTAGGCTTTTGAATATTGGTGGAGTATGCTGTCTAGAGTGGGAATTTGTTATCATTTAAGAGCTGTCAGGAATGAGTGCAACCACTCAAGAGCTTGGTAGGGCTATAACATGAGTAGTGTAGCAGTGACAGAAAATAAATCTTTATAAACATCATAGATTATTATTATTATTATAATCAAATAGAAGCGATAAACCACAGAGATTATACAGCGTATAAACATCATAGAACTGGTCCTTTAAGATGGGGAGGGTTCCTTGTTGAAGGGTTCTTGTTCCAGGTAATTACCTAATTACTCCATTTTCATGGCGATGTAAGACTCGTGCGGGTTTATCGTCTCTCGCACTAATATAGACCTGGAGTCACACTATAGGTCAGCTCCCACATAAATTTCGTAAAGTATAACATATCAATTTACTGCGCACTTCATATCCCCGGGATAAACCTTGATTGGTAATATAACATGTATACGGTTGAAGGTATGGATAAAGTAAGGTTAAGAGGAGTGAAAGTGGAAATTAGTGAGGTAGTGTTGGAGATGACCTGCTGCGAAGTGTAGTGGAGATGACTTGCGTCCTGCAGTGTCTCTGGCATTCACATTTTGTGCTGTTACTAGCTTCTTCACTCTCACTAAGTCTCCATTTCTGCAAGCCTCGAACAGCTCCCGGAGAGGGTCATTCCCGGCTATTTCATTCTGCGAGGCTAAAGCAGATCTCCGAGAAGCCATTGTGCCATTGTAACCCGCTGAGACCTGCCTCCCAACCCCTGCATTCTCACCTTCAATACAATAACTTCATCATTAACCTCTACTTAATTCACTATATTCTATAGGATCTTTCATTTACTCAAATAAACTAGGAACTTTGTGTTTATTTCAGGTGAAGTTTATGGCATTTTAATACTTAAAACTGAATTTTAAGAAAAACACAGAATCGCGTCATAAGTATTGAACAAAGTAAATATCTCACACAATGCGAGATTTTGCGAGATGTTTTGAGTGACGTCACTGGCAGAGCAGAAGACATATGTATACAATACCAATGTATAAAATACCAATGTATACAATAACAATGTATACAATAACAATGTATACAAAACAATGTATACAATAACAATGTATACAATAACAATGGAAATAAGTCACTGACTTTTTTGGGTTATCCTAGGTTCTCTACACATATGCTGCTATGTATGATGATATATGTAACTGTATTAGCGCTTCTCTTTGATTATAAGAATAATAATAATAATATGTAACTGTATTTGTGTATACCTGAATAAACTTACTTACAATAACAATGTATACAATACCAATGTATACAATACCAATGTATACAATAACAATGTATACAATAACAATGTATACAATACCAATGTATAAAATACCAATGTATGTAATAATGTATACAATAACAATGTATACAATACCAATGTATACAGTAACAATGCATACATGAACAATGCATACAATAATGTGATGTAGTTGGTGTGGTTGTGAGGTCCAGCTAATTACCCACACCTTACCTTGGCAAATAGCTGTCAGCCACACCAACTATATCACAATAACAATGTATACAATACCGATGTATACAATACCAATGTATACAATAACAATGTATACAATAGCAATGTATACAATAGCAATATATACAATAACAATGAATACAATAATGATGTATACAATAATGTATACAATACCAATGTATACAATAACAATGTATACAATAACTGTGTACAATAACAATGTATACAATTCCAATGTATGCAATAATGTGTACAATAACAATGTATACAATAACAATGTATACAATAACAATGTATACAATAACAATGTATACAATAACAATGTATACAATAACAATGTGTATAATAACAATGCATACAATAACAATGCGTTTAATAACAATGTATACAATACCAATGTGTATAATAACAATTCATACAACAATGTATACACTAATAATATATACAGTAACAATGTATACATTATTGTATACAATAACAATGTATACACTAATAATATCTACAGTAACAATGTATACAATAACAATGTGTTTAATAACAATGTATACAATAAAAATGTATACACTAATAATATCTACAATAACAATGTATACATTATTGTATACAATAACGATGTATACACTAATGTATACAATAATAATGTATACACTAATAATGTCTACAGAAACAATAACAATGTCTACAATGACAATAATGTCTATAATGACACTGTTTACAATAACAGTGCTTAGAATGACAATAACAATGTCTATAATAACAATAACAATGTCTACAATAAAAAAAATACAATAATAATGTCTACAATAACAATAACAATGTCTACAATAAAAAAATACAATAACAATGTCTACAATAACAATAACCATGTCTACAATAACAATAACAATGTCTACAATAACAATGTCTATAATAACAATAACAATGTCTACAATAAAAAAAATACAATAATAATGTCTACAATAACAATAACAATGTCTACAATAAAAAATTACAATAACAATGTCTACAATAACAATAACCATGTCTACAATAACAATAACAATGTCTACAATAACAATGTCTACAATAACATTTTTTACAATAACAATGTTTACAGTAACAATGTCTACAATAATAATAATAATATCTTTATTTACTACAAGTACATGTACATGGTATACAGTCCTAGCTGACATCAGTGACATACTACTATATAGAAAGTCCCTTGTTATGCTGAGCATTTCGGGCAGATTAGGTCAGTGTCCCAGGATGCGACTCACACCAGTCGACTAACACCCAGGTACCCATTTTACTGATGGGGAACATAGACAACAGGTGTAAAGAAACACGCCCAATGTTTCTGCCCTGGCTGGGAATCGAACCCAGGCCTTCGCCGTGTGAAGCGAGAGCTTTAGCCACCAGACCACTAGAGCCCCCATAACAATAACAATGTCTACAATAACAATAACAATGTCTACAATAACAATAACAATGTCTATAATAACAATAACAATGTCTACAATAACAATAACAATGTCTACAATAACAATAACAATGTCTACAATAACAATTTTTATAATAACAATGTCTACAATGACAATGTTTACAATAACAATAACAATGTCTACAATAACAATAACAATGTCTACAATAACAATAACAATGTCTACAATAACAATTTCTACATTAAAATTAACTGAATAACTTTGGTTCAAGTTGACCCAGATTTTATTCCTTAAAATCACCAACCAATTTTAGGTGAGTTAGGTAAGTTTATTTTGTGGAAATGGTAAGAAACATAGCTTAACCAATGGAAACGCAACGTAACTCAACCTAACCTAACTTTACCTTAGTCCACCAGCGGTAGATATGGTCTACAAACATAAGGAGACATGGAAGAAAGTGGAGGCAAAAATTCCCTAGTATCTACTATACAAATAGCCATAGTGTAAGTAATAAAATATATGAACTAAGACTAACTGCAAGTGCAAGAAACACACATTATTTTAATAACCAAAACCTGATTAATCTGAAAAAATGGCGACATGTCTGTTAAATACCACATACAGGGGTATAAATTATTCCTCTCTGACAGTCAAAAGTTGTTATATATGTCTGGGAACATTTAAACGTTGCATCAGAAAAGATATACATGAGGAAGGAACACAAACGGACTCTGGCAGTGGTTTCTTGAAGGACATGAAAAGATAATCTTAGGTGTGATCACAAAGCTAGAATTATATACACTTAGCAAACATCTGAACCAGGTTCTCTCAACATAGTTACATTAATGATAAGAACAGTGAACAAAGTAATGGTGTGGCCCACAGCCAGGATCCAGCATTAATGATAAGAACAGTGAACAAAGTAATGGTGTGGCCCACAGCCAGGTTCCAGCATTAATGATAAGAACAGTGAACAAAGTAATGGTGTGGCCCACAGCCAGGATCCAGCATTAATGATAAGAACAGTGAACAAAGTAATGGTGGGGCCCACAGTCAGGCTCCAGCATTAATGATAAGAACAGTGAACAAAGTAATGGTGTGGCCCACAGTCAGACTCCAGCTCCATTGATAAGAACAGTGAACAAAGTAATGGTGTGGCCCACAGTCAGGCTCCAGCTCCATTGATAAGAACAGTGAACAAAGTAATGGTGTGGCCCACAGTCAGGCTCCAGCTCCATTGATAAGAACAGTGAACAAAGTAATGGTGTGGCCCACAGTCAGGCTCCAGCTCCACTGATAAGAACAGTGAACAAAGTAATGGTGTGGCCCACAGTCAGGCTCCAGCTCCACTGATAAGAACAGTGAACAAAGTAATGGTGTGGCCCACAGTCAGGCTCCAGCTCCATTGATAAGAACAGTGAACAAAGTAATGGTGTGGCCCACAGCCAGGCTCCAGCATTAATGATAAGAACAGTGAACAAAGTAATGGTGTGGCCCACAGCCAGGCTCCAGCTCCACTGATAAGAACAGTGAACAAAGTAATGGTGTGGCCCACAGTCAGGCTCCAGCTCCATTGATAAGAACAGTGAACAAAGTAATGGTGTGGCCCACAGTCAGGCTCCAGCTCCATTGATAAGAACAGTGAACAAAGTAATGGTGTGGCCCACAGTCAGGCTCCAGCTCCATTGATAAGAACAGTGAACAAAGTAATGGTGTGGCCCACAGCCAGGCTCCAGCTCCATTGATAAGAACAGTGAACAAAGTAATGGTGTGGCCCACAGCCAGGCTCCAGCTCCATTGATAAGAACAGTGAACAAAGTAATGGTGTGGCCCACAGCCAGGCTCCAGCTCCATTGATAAGAACAGTGAACAAAGTAATGGTGTGGCCCACAGCCAGGCTCCAGCTTCACTGTGTCAATGTATGCTACTGAAACTTAAATAAAATACACATGTAAATTATCTATAAAAGGCTGCTGTTAGGGTTAGCATCAGGCTTTCTATGAAATGATAAAGAATAACAGCTCTTAGCGCTTTAAATAAACGAAAGTGATCTTTAGCTAGCTCCTTTATAACCAATAAATGATGATAACAGGCGAGAGAGAGAGAGAGAGACAGAGACAGACAGACAGACACACAGACAGACAGAGACAGAAACGGAGAGAAGGGGGGAGCGGTGAAGTGTGTAGTACGACCTTGCGTCACAGATCAACTCCACTCCTGTAATCTTATCTCTCACAACTGAATTGTATCCGTCACTCACTAGGCAACTGACATTTGACCACCTCCCAATTGACCAGAGGCCATTTGACCACCTCCCAATTGACCAGAGGCCATTTGACCACCTCCCAATTGACCAGAGACCATTTGACCACCTCCCAATTGACCAGAGGCCATTTGACCACCTCCCAATTGACCAGAGGCCATCTGACCACCTCCCAATTGACCAGAGGCTATCTGACCACCTCTCAATAGACTAGAAGCTATATGGCCAGTTGACCGGAGGTCATTTGACCAATTGGCCAGAGGTCATTTGATCAACTGACCAAAGGTCATTTGACCAATTGACCAGAGGTCATATGACCATCTTCCAATTGACCAGAGGTCATTTGACTATCTCTCAGTTGACCAGGAGTCATTTGACCACCTATTATTGCACCATCTGCCTTGTGACCACAGAATATTTCACAGCCTCTTACCTCCCCATCAGTTATTTGACCACCGGTGAATCATGAAGCAACAAAGTCTCACGGTCCTCGAGGCCTGGTGGCCAGGGTAGAAACATTGGGCGAATTTCTTTACACCGGTTGTCTATGTTCCCCATCAGTAAAATGGGTACTTGGGTGTTAGTGGACTGGTGTGGGTCGCATCCTGGGACAAAACTGACCTAATTTGCGGGAAATGCTCAGCATAACAAGGGGCTTTCTATATAATAGTATGTCATTGATGTTAGCTGGGACTGAATACCTTGTACATGTACTTGTAGAAATAAAGATATTATATTACTAAATTATAAAGTGAAGTATCACACTGGGTTGTTAGTGAATGTGAAACTCTGCACTCTAGTTCACTCTCAACACTCAGTCACTGAGCTCTGCACTCTAGTTCACTCTCAGCACTCAGTCAATGAGCTCTGCACTCTAGTTAACTCTCAACACTCAGTCACTGAGCTCTGCACTCTAGTTCATTCTCAACACTCAGTCACTGAGCTCTGCACTCTAGTTCACTCTCAACACTCAATGAGCTCTGCACTCTAGTTCACTCTCAACACTCAGTCACTGAGCTCTGCACTCTAGTTCACTCTCAACACTCAGTCACTGAGCTCTGCACTCTAGTTCACTCTCAACACTCAGTCACTGAGCTCTGCACTCTAGTTCACTCTCAACACTCAGTCACTGAGCTCTGCACTCTAGTTCACTCTCAACACTCAATGAGCTCTGCACTCTAGTTCACTCTCAACACTCAGTCACTGAGCTCCGCACTCTAGTTCACTCTCAACACTCAGTCAATGAGCTCTGCACTCTAGTTCACTCTCAACACTCAGTCACTGAGCTCTTCACTCTAGTTCACTCTCAACACTCAGTCACTGAGCTCTGCACTCTAGTTCACTCTCAACACTCAGTCACTGAGCTCTGCACTCTAGTTCACTCTCAACACTCAGTCGCTATTATGTTCCAATAGTGCTCTGTCTGGTGTTCTGTCTCCCTAGCTAGTGTTCTGTCTCACTAACTAGTGTTCTGTCTCACTAACTAGTGTTCTGTCTCACTAACTAGTGTTCTGTCTCACTAACTAGTGTTCTGTTTCTCGTGTTCTGTATCACTAGCTAGTGTTCTGTTTCTCGTGTTCTGTCTCACTAGCTAGTGTTCTGTTTCTCGTGTTCTGTCTCACTAGCTAGTGTTCTGTCTCACTAGCCAGTGTTCTGTCTCACTAGCCAGTGTCCTGTCTCTCTCGTGTTCTGTCTCACTAGCTAGTGTTCTGTCTCTCTCGTGTTCTGTCTCACTAGCTAGTGTTCTGTCTCACTAGCCAGTGTTCTGTCTCTCTCTCGTGTTGTCTCACTAGCTAGTGTTCTCCCTGGCTAGTGTTCTGTCTCATTAGCTAGTGTTTTCTCTCACTAGCTAGTGTTCTGTCTCACTAGCTAGTGTTCTGTCTCACTAGCCAGTGTTCTGTCTCACTAGCTAGTGTTCTGTCTCCCTGGCTAGTGTTCTGTCTCCCTGGCTAGTGTTCTGTCTCAATAGCCAGTCTTCTGTCTCATTAGCCAGTGTTCTGTCTCTCTCTCTCGTGTTTTGTCTCACTAGCTAGTGTTCTGTCTCCCTGGCTAGTGTTCTGTCTCACTAGCCAGTGTACTGTCTCTCTCGTGTTGTCTCATTAGCTAGTGTTTTCTCTCACTAGCTAGTGTTCTGTCTCACTAGCTAGTGTTCTCTCTCACTAGCTAGTGTTCTGTCTCACTAGCCAGTGTTCTGTCTCACTAGCCAGTGTTCTGTCTCACTAGCTAGTGTTCTGTCTCCCTGGCTAGTGTTCTGTCTCCCTGGCTAGTGTTCTGTCTCAATAGCCAGTCTTCTGTCTCAATAGCCAGTCTTCTGTCTCACTAGCCAGTCTTCTGTCTCTCTCTCGTGTTCTGTCTCACTAGCTAGTGTTCTGTCTCCCTGGCTAGTGTTCTGTCTCACTAGCTAGTGTTCGTTCTCACTAGCTAGTGTTCTGTCTCACTAGCCAGTGTTCTGTCTCACTAGCCAGTGTTCTGTCTCGCTAGCTAGTGTTCTGTCTCCCTGGCTAGTGTTCTGTCTCAATAGCCAGCGTTCTGTCTCACTAGCCAGTGTTCTGTCTCTCTCTCGTGTTGTCTCACTAGCTAGTGTTCTCCCTGGCTAGTGTTCTCTCTCATTAGCTAGTGTTTTCTCTCACTAGCTAGTGTTCTGTCTCACTAGCTAGTGTTCTCTCTCACTAGCTAGTGTTCTGTCTCACTAGCCAGTGTTCTATCTCACTAGCTAGTGTTCTGTCTCCCTGGCTAGTGTTCTGTCTCCCTGGCTAGTGTTCTGTCTCAATAGCCAGTCTTCTGTCTCATTAGCCAGTGTTCTGTCTCTCTCTCTCGTGTTCTGTCTCACTAGCTAGTGTTCTGTCTCCCTGGCTAGTGTTCTGTCTCACTAGCTAGTGTTCTTTCTCACTAGCTAGTGTTTTGTCTCACTAGCCAGTGTTCTGTCTCGTGTTCTATCTCGCTAGCTAGTGTTCTGACTCACTAGCTAGTGTTCTGTCTCACTAGCTAGTGTTCTGTCTCACTAGCTAGTGTTTTCTCTAACTAGTGTTCTCTCTCTCTAGCAAGTGTTCTCTCACTAGCTAGTGTTCTCTCTCACTAGCTAGTGTTCTCTCACTAGCTAGTGTTCTCTCACTAGCTAGTGTTCTGTCTCATTAGCTAGTGTTCTCTCTCACTAGCTAGTGTTCTCTCTCACTAGCTAGTGTTCTGTCTCACTAGCTAGTGTTCTGTCTCACTAGCTAGTGTTCTCTCTCACTAGCTAGTGTTCTCTCTCACTAGCTAGTGTTCTGTCTCATTAGCTAGTGTTCTCTCTCCCTAGCTAGTGTTCTCTCTCACTAGCTAGTGTTCTCTCTCACTAGCTAGTGTTCTGTCTCATTAGCTAGTGTTCTCTTTCACTAGCTAGTGTTGTGTCTCACTAGCTAGTGTTCTCTCTCACTAGCTAGTGTTCTCTCTCACTAACTAGTGTTGTGTCTCACTAGCTAGTGTTGTGTCTCACTAGCTAGTGTTCTCTCTCACTAGCTAGTGTTGTGTCTCACTAGCTAGTGTTGTGTCTCACTAGCTAGTGTTCTCTCTCACTAGCTAGTGTTGTGTCTCACTAGCTAGTGTTGTGTCTCACTAGCTAGTGTTGTGTCTCACTGGCTAGTGTTCTCTCTCACTAGTTAGTGTTCTCTCTCACTAGCTAGTGTTCTCTCTCACTAGCTAGTGTTCTCTCTCACTAGCTAGTGTTCTCTCTCACTAGCTAGTGTTCTCTCTCACTAGCTAGTATTCTCTCTCACTAGCTAGTGTTCTCTCTCCCTAGCTAGTGTTCTCTCTCACTAGCTAGTGTTGTGTCTCACTAGCTAGTGTTCTCTCTCACTAGCTAGCGTTCTCTCTCACTAGCTAGTGTTCTGTCTCCCTAGCTAGTGTTCTGTCTCACTAGCTAGTGTTGTGTCTCACTAGCTAGTGTTGTCTCACTAGCTAGTGTTGTCTCACTAGCTAGTGTTCTCTCATTAGCTAGTGTTCTCTCTCACTAGCTAGTGTTCTCTCTCACTAGCTAGTATTCTCTCTCACTAGCTAGTGTTCTCTCTCCCTAGCTAGTGTTCTCTCTCACTAGCTAGTGTTGTGTCTCACTAGCTAGTGTTCTCTCTCACTAGCTAGTGTTCTCTCTCACTAGCTAGTGTTCTGTCTCCCTAGCTAGTGTTCTGTCTCACTAGATAGTGTTGTGTCTCACTAGCTAGTGTTATCTCACTAGCTAGTGTTGTCTCACTAGCTAGTGTTCTTTCACTAGCTAGTGTTCTCTCTCACTAGCTAGTGTTCTGTCTCCCTAGCTAGTGTTCTGTCTCACTAGCTAGTGTTCTGTCTCACTAGCTAGTGTTGTCTCACTAGCTAGTGTTGTCTCACTAGCTAGTGTTCTCTCTCACTAGTTAGTGTTCTCTTTCACTAGCTAGTGGTCACTCTCCCTAGCTAGTGTTCTCTCTCACTAGCTAGTGTTCTCTCTCACTAGCTAGTGTTCTGTCTCACTAACTAGTGTTCTCTCTCACTAGCTAGTGTTCTCTCTCACTAGCTAGTGTTCTCTCACCCTAGCTAGTGTTCAGTCTCCCTAGCTAGTGTTGTCTCACTAGCTAGTGTTATGTCTCACTAGCTAGTGTTCTGTAATGAGGGTAGAAAGGCTACATTACTTCTGGCATATATATTAGAGCTCAGGTGGTGTTTTTTTGACAGTTTTTGAAACAGTTGTTCACTAGGATATGTAGTAATATTTCACTATGTCCAGTACTCTCAGTACTTCTCTTACTGACTCTTTGATGTGTCGATTTATTTTTTAGTAACTTTGCTGCCTCTTAAATGAATATACCGTTTTGAATCTTCCTAAGTAACCTCGGCCATTTTCTGACTGCTCCTCCAGCCTTCTGACTTAGTTCTTTAACTGTACTCTTCTTTATGTGACCTTTGAGCAGGTTTGGTTTTGATTTAGCTTTTCACGTTATGTCGTTGCCAGACAGCCACTCGCGCTGAAGTTTTCCTCCCATTTTGTCCATGAATATTCCTTCCTTACTATTTCTTCACGTTGCTTTTATGTCTGCCTTTGTTTTATTTTTACCACACTTTTCTTTCTGATTTCAGCCTCTGAAATTCAGGTTAAACTACTGCTTCAGCGTTTCTCATAGCTATTACTGAAGGATGCCAGGGTGTAGGATGCTAGGGTGTAGGATGCTAGGGTGTAGGATGCTAGGGTGTAGGATGCTAGGGTGTAGGATGCTAGGGTGTAGGATGCTAGGGTGTAGGATGCTAGGGTGGAGGATGCTAGGGTGTAGGATGCTAGGGTGTAGGATGCTAGGGTGTAGGATGCTAGGGTGTAGGATGCCAGGGTGTAGGATGCTAGGGTGTAGGATGCTAGGGTGTAGGATGCTAGGGTGTAGGATGCTAGGGTGTAGGATGCTAGGGTGTAGGATGCTAGGGTGTAGGATGCTAGGGTGTAGGATGCTAGGGTGTAGGATGCCAGGGTGTAGGATGCTAGGGTGTAGGATGCTAGGGTGTAGGATGCTAGAGTGTAGGATGCCAGGGTGTAGGATGCTAGGGTGGAGGATGCCAGGGTGTAGAATGCTAGGGTGTAGGATGCTAGGGTGTAGGATGCTAGGGTGTAGGATGCTAAGGTGTAGGATGCCAGGGTGTAGGATGCTAGGGTGTAGGATGCTAGGGTGTAGGGTGTAGGATGCTAGGGTGTAGGATGCTAGGGTGTAATATGCTAGGGTGTAGGATGCTAGGGTGTAGGATGCCAGGATGTAGGATGCTAGGGTGTAGGATTCTATGGGGTAGGTTGCTAGGGTGTAGGATGCTAGGGTGTAGGATGCTAGGGTGTAGGATGCCATGGTGTAGGATGCTAGGGTGTAGGATGCTAGGGTGTAGGACGCTATGGTGTAGGATGCTAGGGTGTAGGATGCTAGGGTGTAGGATGCTGGGGTGTAGGATGCTAGGGTGTAGGGTGCTAGGGTGTAGGATGCTAGGGTGTAGGATGCCAGGGTGTAGGATGCTAGGGTGTAGGATGCTAGGGTGTAGGATGCTAGGGTGTAGGGTGCTAGGGTGTAGGATGCTAGGGTGTAATATGCTAGGGTGTAGGATGCTAGGGGGTAGGATGCTAGGGTGTAGGATGCTAGGGTGTAGGATGCCAGGATGTAGGATGCTAGGGTGTAGGATGCTAGGGGTAGGATGCTAGGGTGTAGGATGCTAGGGTGTAGGATGCTAGGGTGTAGGATGCTAGGGTGTAGGATGCTAGGATGTAGGATGCTAGGGTGTAGGGTGCTAGGGTGTAGGATGCTAGGGTGTAGGATGCTAGGGTGTAGGATGCTATGGTGTAGGATGATGGAATGTAGGATGCCAGAGAAGGCGGGGAGACAGAGCCTGCGGCGCCTGAGCATCGATCTGACGCTCGTCTCCTGCTGCTGTTGCTGCCTTTACTGATGCAGCAGTGTGTGTGTGTGTGTGTGTGTACTCACCTAGTTGTACTCACCTAGTTGTGGTTGCAGGGGTCGATTCATAGCTCCTGGCCCCGCCTCTTCACTGGCCGCTACTGGGTCACTCTCCCTGCGCCATGAGCTTTATCATACCTCTTCTTAAAGCTATGTATGGAGCCTGCCTCCACTACGTCACTTCGTAAACTATTCCACTTCCCGACCACTCTGTGACTGAAGAAATACTTCCTAACATCTCTGTGATTCATCTGAGTCTTCAACTTCCAACTGTGTCCCCTAGTTGCTGTGTCCCATCTCTGGAACATTCTGTCTCTGTCCACTTTGTCAATTCCTCTCAGTATCTTATATGTTGTTATCATGTCCCCGTGTGTGTGTGTGTGTGTGTGTGTGTACTCACCTAATTGTACTCACCTAATTGTGGTTGCAGGGGTCGATACTCAGCTCCTGGCCCCGCCTCTTCGCTGTCTGCTACTGGGTCTCTGCTCTCCCTGCTCCATGAGCTTTATCATACCTTGTCTTAAAACTATGTATGGTTCCTGCCTCCACTATATCTTTCTCTAGTCCATTCCACTTCCTGACTACTCTGTGGCTGAAGAAATGTTTCCTGACATCCCTTTGACTCATCTGAGTCTTCAGCTTCCAGTTGTGTCCCCTTGTTTCTGTGTTCCCTCTCTGAAACAACCTGTCACTATCTACCTTGTCAATTCCCGCAGTATTTTGTATGTCGTTATCATGTCTCCTCTGACCCTTCTTTCCTCCAGTGTTGTTAGTCCTATTTCCCTCAACCTTTCTTCATAAGACAGACCCCTGAGTTGTGGAACTAACCTTGTCGCAAACCTTTGCACTTTCTCTAGTTTCCTTACGTGCTTGACCAGGTGTGGGTTCCAGACTGGTGCTGCATATTCTAGTATGGGCCTGACGTACACGGTATACAGTGTCTTGAACGATTCCTTGTTAAGGTAACGGAACGCTAATCTAAGGTTTGCCAGACGCCCATATGCTGCCGCAGTTATCTGGTTGATGTGTGCCTCCGGAGACGTGCTAGGCGTTATACTCACTCCAAGGTCTTTCTCCTTTGCCGAGGTTTGTAGCCTTTGTCCGCCTAGCTTGTACTCTGTCAGCGGTCTTCTTTGCCCTTCTCCGATCCTCATGACTTTGCATTTGGAGGAATTTAATTCGAGAAGCCAACTGCTAGACCAGATGTCGAGCTTGTCCAGGTCTGTTTGCAGCCCTGCCTGGTCCTCTTCCGATGTGATTCTCCTCATTATTTTCACATCATCCGCGAATAGAGACACTTCTGAGTCTATCCCGTCCGTCATGTCATTTACATATACCAGGAATAACACTGGTCCTAGGACTGACCCCTGCGGTACACCGCTCGTCACAGAGCGCCCACTGTGATACCTCACCACGCACCATGACCCGTTGTTGCCTCCCTTTGAGGTATTCCCTGATCCATTCCAGTGCCCTTCCTGTTATACCTGCTTGTTCTTCCAACTTCTTTACTAATCTCATTTGAGGAACTGTGTCGAAGGCCTTCCTGCAGTCCAGGAAAATGCAATCAACCCACCCTTCTCTCTCCTGCCTTACCTCTGTTACTTTATCATAGAACTCTAGGAGGTTTGTTACACAGGATTTGCCTTCCCGGAATCCATGCTGTCTGGTGTTTATTATCCTGTTCCGCTCAAGGTGTTCCACCATTCTTTTCCTGATGATTTTCTCCAGGACTTTGCACACTATACATGTAAGTGACACCGGTCTATAGTTTAGTGCCTCTTTTCTGTCTCCTTTTTTAAAAATGGGGACTACGTTGGCCTTCTTCCATACCTCAGGTAGCTGCCCAGTTTCAAGGGATGTGTTGAATATTGTGGTAAGTGGCACACTCAGTACCTCAGCTCCTTCCCGAAGAACCCACGGGGAGATATTGTCCGGACCCATCGCCTTTGAGGTATCGAGGTCACTGAGTAACTGCTTCACTTCCTCCTCAGTTGTGTGTATGCCCTCTAGCACTTGGTACATCCCTTGTTGGTGACGAACCATGTCCTGTCTACCCAGCTGCCTTCCTTCCTCCATTGTGAATACTTCCTTAAACCTCAAGTTGAGCTCCTCACATACTTCTTGATCATTACTTGTGAGTTCCCCATCTTCTCTCCTCAGCCTTATCACCTGGTCCTTGACTGTTGTCTTCCTTCTGATGTGACTGAACATCAGTTTTGGGTCGGACTTAACTTTCGATGCTATGTCGTTTTCGTACTGTTTCTGGGCCTCCCTCCGTACTTGTGCATACTCGTTTCTAGCTCTTCTACTAATCTCTTTGTTTACTTGGGTTCTTTGCCTTCTGTACCGTTTCCATTCTCTGATACTCTGATTCTTTGCCTCCCTGCACCTTTGGGTAAACCAGGGGCTCTTTCTGGCCTTCCCATTTAAACATTTGCCTCTGGGTATAAACCGTTCCTCTGCCTCCTTGCACTTTGCCCCTACGTATTCCATCATTTCATTTATTGTCAGTCCTTCCATTTCCCTTTCCCACTGGATGTCCTGCAGGAAATTCCTCAAGCCCGTGTAGTTTCCTCTTTTAAAGTCTGGTTTGTCTCTATCGGTACTGTTTCCCCTCTCCACCTGTAGCTCTACAATGTACTCAAAGCTAAGCACCATATGGTCACTGGCTCCCAGGGGGCTCTCGTGCATTATGTCTTCAATATCTGAGCTGTTCAGGGTGAATACAAGGTCCAGTCTTGCTGGTTCATCTTCTCCCCTCTCTCTGGTCGTGTCCCTGACATGTTGGTGCATCAGGTTTTCCAGTACCACGTCCATCATCTTGGCTCTCCAAGTTTCTGGACCCCCACGTGGTTCATGGTTCTCCCAGTCGATCTCCCTGTGGTTGAAATCTCCCATGACCAGTAGCTTCGCTCTGCTCATGTGTGCTTTTCTTGCCACCTCCGCCAGGGTGTCCACCATCGCTCTGTTGTTCTCATCGTATTCTTCTCCTGGCCTCCTGCAGTTCTATGGTGGGTTATACATCACTGCAATGATTATCTTATGCTCCCCAGACTGGATGGTACCTACTATGAAATCCCGTGTGTGTGTGTGTGTGTGTGTGTGTGTGTGTGTATGTGTGTGTGTGTACTCACCTAATTCACCTAATTGTGGTTGCAGGGGTCGAGACTCAGCTCCTGGCCCCGCCTCTTCGCTGTCTGCTACTTACTGGACCCATTGCAAGAAGCTTGGAATGGATTATATAACACTGACCAAACATTACTGACACCTGCCAATAGCTGCATCAACTCTTCCCCTCTGTTACAAAATGACACGATATCTATTTGTAATAGACATCTCCAGTGAACACTAGAAAGGATAGCCCTTCTAGCATCCAGCCTGTTACTGGGCTTTTGCAACAAAGTCAGTATCCTGGTCCAGTTATCCAACATATTATATATCTTAAGAGGATTGCAACTGATAGGGTACTAACCAAACAGATAAATATTTAAAAGGTTTATTAACAAAGTGAGAAAATCTAGGGTAGCAAAGTAAATCAAATATAAAGATATTAATTAAGATATCAATTAGGTTAGCTCCTACACTGCTCTCATAAGAACATAAGAACATAAGAATGGAGGAACACTGCAGAAGGCCTACTGGCCCATACAAGGCAGGTCCATATCAAAACCACCACTACCTAAGAATTTATTCCCGTACTCACACCAATCAAACCCAGCCCCTCCCACTCATATATTTGTCCAATCTCTTTTTAAAGCCACCCAAGGTCCTAGCCTCTATCACAGTACTCGGAAGATTGTTCCACGCATCTACAACTCTGTTCGAAAACCAGTACTTGCCTATGTCCTTTCTAAATCTAAATTTATCCAATTTAAATCCGTTATTTCTGGTTCTTACTTGGTTCGATATCCTCAGTATTTTATTAATATCTCCTTTGTTTATGCCCATCATCCACTTGTACACCTCGATGATATCTCCCCTCATTCTACGTCTCTCCAGAGAGTGGAGATTCAACGCTCTAAGTCTATCTTCATACGGGAGATTTCTTATACTGTAAATCATTTTAGTCATTCTTCTTTGTATGTTCTCCAATGAATCTATATCCATCCTGTAGTAAGGAGACCAAAACTGAGCTGCATAATCCAAATGAGGTCTCACTAGTGATGTATAGAGCTGTAAAATAACTTTTGGACTTCTGTTGCTTATACTTCTTGAAATAAATCCTAGTAATCTGTTAGCCTTATTGCGCACACTTAGGCACTGTTGTCTTGGCTTTAGATTCCTGCTTACCATGACTCCCAAGTCTTTTTCACATTCTGTATGATCAAGCTCTACTTCACCTAGTTTATAAATTCGAGGGATATTTTCATTACCAAGGACTAGTACCTTACACTTGTCCACATTGAACTTCATCTGCCACTTTTCAGACCAAGACATTAATTTGTCCAAATCCTCCTGGAGTTCACTGGTATCCTCCTCAGAATGAATTATACGGCCTATCTTTGTATCATCAGCAAATTTACTCATGTCACTTGCAATTCCTTCATCAAGGTCATTTATGTAAATTATGAACAACAATGGGCCTAAAACTGATCCTTGTGGAACGCCACTAGTGACTAATCCCCATTCAGATTTGACCCCATTAATGGAAACTCTCTGCTTTCTATTGGTAAGTTAGTTAGTTAGTTTGATATCTTTATTATGCACCCCATACCCATCCTGTGGGCGGTAGTCAAAAGATTACAGAGGTACATAATGGGTCCAGGGACTGGACCTCAAAGTTTGATAGCTGAGCAAATTACAAAGGTAATGAACTCAGATGGTCACAATCATGACAAGTTACAAAGGTATTTGCAGATTACAGAGGTATATATAGGGTCCAGAGACTGGGCCCCAAAGTTTTGATAGCTGAACAAGGTACCTGGAGTCTACCTGGAGAGAATTCCAGGGGTCAACGCCCCCGCGGCCCGGTCCGTGACCAGGCCTCTTGTTGGACCAGAGCCTGATCAACCAGGCTGTTACTGCTGGCCGCACGCAGTCCAACGTACGAACCATAGCCCGGCTGATCAGGTACCGACTTGAGGTGCCTGTCCAGTGCCTGCTTGAAGACAGCCAGGGGCTTGTTGGTAATCCCCCTGATGTATGCTGGGAGGCAGTTGAACAATCTTGGGCCCCTCACACTTATTGTGTTGTCCCTCAACGTGCTAGTGGCACCCCTGCTCTTCATTGGGGGAATGTTACATCGCCTGCCGAGTCTTTTGCTTTCGTAGGGAGTGATTTTTGTGTGCAAGTTTGGTACTAAGCCCTCGAGAATTTTCCATGTGTATATAATAATGTATCTCTCCCGCCTGCGTTCTAGAGAGTACAGGTTTAGGAACTTCAAGCGTTCCCAGTAGTTGAGGTGGTTTATCGCACTTATGCGTGCCGTGAAGGTTCTCTGCACATTTTCAAGGTCAGCAATTTCACCCGCCTTGAAAGGTGCAGTTAGTGTGCAGCAATATTCCAGCCTAGATAGAACAAGCGATCTGTAAAGTGTCAACATGGGCTTGGCATCCCTGGTTTTGAAGGTTCTCATTATCCATCCTGTCATTTTTCGAGCAGATGCAATTTCTACATTGTTATGGTCCTTGAAGGTGAGATCCTCTGACCGCTAATCATATTTTCGTATTTATTATTTCAATTGCATTCTATTAAAATAAAGTGTTTATTTTTCTTGTTATTAGTCTTTTTCTATTATTCTTTTCCTGAGAAGATTGGCGACAACCTTCACAACGACATACAAAATACTGCGAGGAATTGACAAGTTGGACAGAGACAAGATGTTCCAGAGATGGGACACAGAAACAAGGGGTCACAGTTGGAAGTTGAAGACTCAGATGAGTCAAAGAGACGTTAGGAAGTATTTCTTTAGTCATAGAGTTGTCAGGAAGTGGAATAGTCTGGCAAGTGATGTAGTGGAGACAGGAACCATACATAGTTTTAAGACGAGGTATGATGCTCATGGAACAGGGAGAGAGAGGATCTAGTAGCGATCGGTGAAGAGGCAGGGCCAGGAGCTATGTATCGACCCCTGCAACCACAAATAGGTGAGTACATGACGGAATGGATAGTCAGATGTGTCCCTGTTTGCAGACTATGTGAAACTAATGATGATACAAGCGGACGAGGATCAGGTAAGCCTACAAGGGGATCTGAATAGGCTTCAAATGAAAAATGTTATGGTGATACCGACAAGATGAGGAAAAAGACACTTGTGTACCGTTCAGAACACTTATTAGAACAAACTTTTCCTATAATAAATGTTCTGAACTGTACATAAGTCTCTTTCTGGCTGCAGATTTTCAACACTGGTGCTCTGTGGATCCGACAAATAGCTCCTGGAGTTTAACCCCAGCAAGTGCAAAGTTATAAAGCTTGGGAAGGACAAAGGAGACCGCAGATGGAGTACAGTCTAAGAGGTCTAAGGCTGTAAAACTCACTCAAGGAAAAAGATCTTGGGGGGAGCATCATACCGAGCACATCTCCTGAGGTGCACATCAACCAAATACCTACTGCAGCATATGGGCGCCTGGTAAACCTGAGAATAGCGTTCCGACATCTAAGTAAGAAGTCACTCACTACACTGTACACCGTGTACGTCAGGCCCATATTGGAGTATGCAGCACCTGTAAGACACCCACACTTGGTTAAACACGTCACGACGAACGACACCAAGGAAGGTAAAAACGTTGTTGTTAGGGACAGCCAGGTTAGGTACATGGATAGGGCCTTCTGTTTGAATGATAGGAGTAGGAGACAGAGGGTTTGCTTTCCTGGGGCTGGGATGGAGGATATTGTTAGCCGTCTGGACGACATCATGAGAGGTAATGGGAGCAATCCTATTGTCTCAGTGCTGGAGGCAACGGTGTTGGCAGACGTAGGAGTGAGGACCTGACTAGCAGGTTTAGGTCAGCAATAGACATAATTAGGAAGAAGGGTGGGAACCCTGTCATATGTGGTATTTTGCCAAGGAGAGGAGTTGGAAATGAATGGCTGTCCAGGGCAATTGGTGTCAATTGCTGGCTGGACAAATACTGTAAGGAAAATGCAGTAACATTCATTGACAACTGGGACCTCATCTATGGCAAAAATGACATGTATGCCAGGGATGGGGTTCACTTATCTAGGTCTGGGGTGGGGGCACTGGCAACTGCAGTGGAAGGAGCTGTTAGGGCTTTAAACTAGAAATAGTTAGTGGTATGGGTTTTGGGGGAAAAACAGTGAATCCCCGTGTAGTAATATTATATGTTCTAGGAGAACTAGTAATAGGCAGAATAAGGTGGATACTGGAAAGCCAGTGGCACTAGATAACCCAAAGGGCAGTATCGGGAAGGGGGGGGGTGGCACTCTATGTGTGATCATTTTAAAATTTTTATAAAAACGGGCATAAAATCTGAAATAATACATACAGAGTCTGTCTGGATAAATTTTCAAAAGGGGGGGGAAAAAATTTGAGGCATCATATTCGTCCTCCAAACTTAGATAGGGAACAAAAGGGGACTACTCTGGGAGGGAAAAATTTTTAAAGGGGCCCCCAAAGGGATGAAACGAAATTCTAGGGGGCTTTAACTTTTTCAGATTGATTGGGAAAATTTTTTTACAGAAAATTTTGATTCTAACGACTTTTTAGAAGTTGTTCAGGTTGTTTTTTAAGCAGTTTGTGACAGAACCTACAAGGAAATAACCTACTTGACTTGGTTCTG